>CM052339.1:1266117-1660625 GCA_028455595.1 Lasioglossum vierecki
ATACTCACTAACCTTACTGTAAATTCCACTTGGTAAACAAAGTGATGTTGCACTACTGATACCGATCGTCGCGCGATGATGTACTACACTACCCATGGTTCGTGCGTCGGGGCGAAATGGGTCCGTGAAGTGGGGACGAGTCAGAGTGCGCACGCATAGTAAAGTAGAGGGGGTTGTCGAACGAAGTGGGGATCGCTGAACGCGATGACGTAGTTCGCGGGGGGATGAAAAGCTAAATATTTAATTGTTATTTCCTCCGAAACGGTAAGACTTTTTAAAAAAAATTGTTTTTGAATAATGCATTGTCATCCAGTTCTGAGCCATGTGTGCAATTTCAAGTCTCTAGCTCATCAGGAAGTTAGTTTAAAATCAATTGCAAAATTTGCCACCGAACAAACAGACAAACAGACAAACAAGAAAGCGAGCTAATAAAAACGTGGTAAAATAAAAAACATTTTCGAAATGTCAAATCCAGCAATTCCTATTCTAATCACAGACAGTCGCTATTGCAGATATCTAATTATTCATCTACACTGCAGTGGCTAATTTAATGCTACACTTATCGATTCAATCCTTCTGACCATAGCTCATTCCTATTTCACTTACATGACTATAAACAATTCCCATGCGATTCGTCTAACTATAGATCCCTCTCATTCGGTATGTCTGACCAAAGAAAATCTTCATTCCACTTGTCTGAACACGTACATTCCCATTCTACTGATTTTACCCATGACCTGACCGTAGATCATATTTCTATTCCATACGTCGCGTCGGCCATAAGTAATTCATATTCTACGTATGTTATCATAAATCATCTTGATTTTACTTGTTTGACCATAGACAATCCCGATTCTATTGGTCTAACCATTTATAACTTCTACGTTACTTGTCTGACCAAATATTATCTCCACTTGTCTGACCATAGACCTCCCCATTCTACTTATTTGACGAAAAACCTGATCGTAAACCATTTCTATTCCATTTCTCAACTAAAGTTTACCCCCGTTCCATTCATCCGACCACAGGTCATTCGTATTATACTTGGCCGATCGTAAATCGCCCCTGTTACATTTGTATGGCTCTGAACCACCCCGTCTCAGTACTGTTATGATTTCGATATTCAGAAATCTCTGTTCTGTAATGATTTCGGTATTGCATCGGGTCCGGTACAGCCTTATTAGTGCAATACCATTGTCCAAATCATTCCTGTTTCAAGCGCCGAGTCCGAAGCGCATCCGTGTATTCAGAATTTATGTTGATTGGGAGTATGCGGCGTGTCTCACTTACGTGTGATTCCCAGAATATTTTCTTCAATTTTGACAAACTACGAGATAAAACAACACCACTTAACACTGTTCAAATTACACTCACAAAATCTTGAACTTCGTCAAAGTTTCTGGGGGTTACAACAACGAAGTACCTTGTACATTATCCGAAGCACTTCTAAACGCCAGCTACTTCGCCGGATAATTTAATAGTTCGAATTTCGAGGCTCCTCTCAGATTGGCCGTCGCAAGCTGAAAAGTTAAATGAACTCCCAAAAAGTGAGGAGAACACCGATCCAGTCACCGCTTCGTCAAGCGACGCCTGAAACAGACGGATGAGATTTGAGAACAGTGGACGTGTCGTAGTGGGGTGAGTGGGCAGAACGAAGTTACTCAGAAAGATACGATTCGGTATAATCAGGTCAAACAGTATTATCTAGATCGACCACGCAATCTGTAGGCATCCCAGTTTCTCTCTCCCGGAACAAAGCACCCACAGGATTGCTTGGTTCGCGGTGACCCCGGCCACCATCGTCGTGGCGCACCGTACGAAATCCGTGCCGGACAATTTCTCGACCGGTATCGATTTGCCAGGCCGGAACGTAGAATGGAAAACAGCGGATGCGAATCCGGTGTAGTCCGGATAACACCGTATGGCCTGGCTTGGTCCATCCGGGCCGCGAGGACAAGAACCTGACCGCCATCGGTTCCTGCTGAACGATGGCGAAGCTGCGTGGCATGGCGTTGCGTCGTAACGCGTCCCCTTGTTACAGGATGGAGTATCGATACGTAACAAGGGAGCAGGCCTTCCGACCAGCGCCGATTTGATGCATGGATACCAGTTTGCCATACTACGGGCCGCGCAATACTGCATATTGGCTGGTATCGGGCGATCCATCATACCACAAGACACCGGCACATCGCTCATTCGTCTTAACGCTCCAGATGCTGTTGCCAAGTTCGACGCGGCGCGGCGAGACGGGACCGGCTCCTACGCTCTCTACCGGAAGGAACCTCGGCGAACCGAGAGGCGAGGAGGGCACTAACATTGCGCTTCCGCGTTTCGCGCGTTGCCGGAAGTGGAGCGCATCCATAATTCCCGAGACTCCAAGACGAGAGCCGAAGCCACCGGCGCCCGGCAGTCACGTTCATTCGTCTCGAGATTACGGGATATTAACGATCGGGACGAGCGTCGTGCCGACAAAGTTTGCATAAGCGTCTTCTAATCATCTCGCACAATCATTTTTCTCTACTCTTCTTCCCGCACTCTGCCCCCACACCCTCCTTCCCCTCGGTCGTTTCACCTGGGATTAAAGGGGGCCTCGTTACCGACGACCTGTCGGCGCGTTTGATCCGCGCGGAGATACTCCGAAAAATTGGTACGGGTTTTGAAGTTTGCTTGCGTTGCTCCGAGTCCAAGTGGAATGCCGCTTTAGCAGAGTGCTTTTCAAGGTGTTCTCAGTTTTGTCGAAGTCTCGGCCTCTGAGCGAACGTTCACTGCGAAGATTCACTGCGAATCTCGTCGCAATTTCGAACGTGGGTCGTTCCATATCGAATCGATCCGTTTCTGACGTCGCCATCGGTGATTTTTTTCTATATTAAACAGTAATCCATGTAAATTTAGAGGGGGTGGTTTAAGTCATTATTTTACCAGTGTAGAATTGTTTAGAAATTATAGGACTTTGATGTATCATTTTTTCACTAAACCAAAAGCGACGTAACCTTTTTTCTAATTGTTGCTTCTGTGCCCAGTGACGATTGCTGTTTTTCTTCTTGCCTACAGCAACGTAGTTGAAATATTCCGAACAATCCAACCCTTCTAGCGCATGAGGAGAGGGGATAGAGGGTTGCACGTGTCTCGTTCGATGTCTTTCTCTTGTTGCCCGCATAGACTCCCCGCGCTTTGATCTCTTTATTGTCGCGAAACTTTGACGGCGCGGCGCTTAGAATATTTTGTTCACGAAATTCGAGCACCGGGAATGAAAACGTGGCCGACAATCCCGAAAGTTCGGAATGCATGTAGCGCCGGTTGAACCCGTACCTTTTACGCTCGCGACCTCTCTCTCTCTCTCTCTCTGTCTCTCTCGTTCCCCTGCCGTAACACCCCCGTCATCCCTGCGGAGCCAAGTTTCCCAGGGATTTCGGAACGTTCCACGCGAAAGCGGCCATCAACTTTCCTACGTATATATTCGGTGCGCACGTGCTCGCGCGATTCCACTTTCCGCTCGAACACGGCGGCCCTTCCGCGCCCGAGATATCCCTGCCGAAACAATAATATCCTGGAACTGCAGTTCGATACGGCGCGCGGTTTAATAAAATCCTCCTACTGTTCGCCACCCGACCGGCCATTCCGGCCGCGTCTGGAAAGAGCACAGCGCCAAAGAACACAGATACGCCGATGATCGCACGTAACGAAGTTATTGACAGCTCAACTTTGTCGAGGACACCCACCGGTACACCCTCCGAAAATGTCGTGACAGATTGCGGCATTTCAGGAGAAGACGTTCACCAGAATCACGTACAGTCTTCGGTTTATGACGCGGACGACACGACGCTTCTGGTTTCCTAGTTCCGTTTTTAGCAGACGTGCTGGTGGATTCCGTTGCGACGGAACTGCGAATTTTCGTGCATACAAAAAGATAGGGACACTATTAATTTATTATTAATCTCTCTATAGAGTGTCACGTTCGATTGAAATATTAAAAGGAAATATTCAGAGGAAATATTCCAGAAGCATATTCTATTTTCACAGAATATTATTTTTGTTGTGAAATATAAACAAAAATTATGCATAACATTCTAACTTCATGCTTTGTGCATGGCATTGTTACTTTAAAATATATGTACAAAATTTTCAAGTTACAGCGTCAACTGCATTACTAAAATTTGTGAAAACAAAAGACGATAGAAGTTAGCTGATTTTGTACCGTTTACACATTTTTACAAATGGACAAATTATTGTGCACTGGATCTAATTTCCCGATAAGCCAACTCCCGTTTAATTTGTTCAACTTGGAACACAGTTTTTGCAAAGCAATGGAGGCGCAGCGATCAGGTGAAGATAATGGAAGCATTATCACGGAACCGTCATTCGAAGTTGTTCGTGCGTTTCATTTGGGTGAAGATGAAAGAACTGGCGGAACCTGGCCCGCAAAGCGGCACGGAAATTAAAAGAGAAACGAAACTTCGGGTAAATACGATTCGTCGAAATCCGTCGCGTTTCGCGGCAAGTGTCACGCGGGTTTGTGTCACATCGCGCACGCGAAAGGCCATCAAGAAATGCAAATGTTCTCCGCGAAGATCCATTAAGCCCCGCGAAATCTCGTTTTCCCTTTCCGTCTCGGCATCAACCGAGCGTCCTTGCATTTTAATATTTACATTCATCCGGCGGGGAAACGAAAGAAGAGGGAAAGATAATAGGCATCGGTCTCTCTCCCTCTTCCGTTCTTTCCCCATTTCTTTTTCTCTTCCGACGCGCGTACACCGCGGTAACGGCCCATGCTTTATTACATTTTTCTTCGGCAGTGAGGATTCGCAGGCGTTTTTCGTCGAGCACACTCTCGTCCATTTATCGCCGGGGCTCTTTGTGCCTGTACAATGACGATCGATATAATCACATTTGCCGCAAGTAGGAACTTATACCGTTCCCCGAGAGATATTCCTCTTTGTTTCATCATACGTCGAGGATGAGGGAGCCAGTTACGCGCGTGTCGACCGGAATAAAAATTGTCGGCGGCAAGCTTCATCCCGCGAAGCTTGTACTTCAAAGCTTTACGCCCGCTTTTGTCGCGGTTTTTATCCAATTCTCCGCCGAGAGACGTTTTTCATTAGTTACGCCTCTCCACCCCCCCCCCTTTTGCGAGTCCCGCTGCGAGTTATCTTCGCGGAGAGAGCGCTCTCTTCGTCGAAAGCTCAACTGCTCTTCATCATCGATAGCTCCAATCGGACGAATTCAATGTCCCGTTTCGTCCTTTACTCTGATTGATCTATCAACGTTTCCGTCGTCGCAAGCTGTTCGATCAGTTGTAGGATCTTGGATTCTAAGAATCTTCATTATCGAGTTACAGACTACGGTCCTTTGACTATGCCGCGCCCCAATTCTAAATTATCCAAGCCATCCGTGGCACTATGCTTGAATGACGCAATCTGTCTGACTGACATAATAGTAAACCCCATTAGTTTACAGCGGATTTGGTACGTTTATAACAAAAATCAGTAGCTGTCGTTTAAAATAGTATAAACATTAGAAGAATGTTAAAATACTATTCTTTTAAACAGTTTTTCAATGTTAAAAATATATCCGAATATAAATGGGAGTCACTGTCATTCACTTTCTGATTGTAGCTGCAGGAAAATTAACCAAAAATTGTGGTGTATTGTTAAAAACGAAGAGCAATGAAAACTTGACTCGATATCATAATTGAATTATGTCAATTTATCGAAGCAATGAATGTGGTGTAAATACCAAAATTTACCAACCGTATAAACGCCTCCTACATTTGTTAATGGAGCTACCGTGCCATATAATAATGCATTGTACGCATGTTAACGAATATTTTGGAGGGAACGTTACCATCAATATGTATTTGGACACTTGAAACAGTCAAACAATAATGTTTAAATATCGTTGCAGTAATAAACAAGTAAACCAATATTAAAAAAATCATCGAAAAAATCACACGTTTTTTGATCTTCATTTCCTTAATTTCTATTATAAACACGTATATATTTTACACATTTATATGAAGTTCTGATTATATATCCCTGGTACTTACAAAATCTTACAAAAAGGAAGGAACGAAAAATTCCCGACGACGACGATCGAAAAATATCCGTTATCAGAAATTCCTGAAAAATATCGCCTTTCAGACGTGCTCATCGCGATTCTTATTTCCGATGACTAGCGGCTGCGATCACGCTAATAACTCCGTCACAATGGGATATCTAAACCGCAAAACGCGACCACGAGAATTCTCCATAAACCCAACTTTCCCACGAACGGTATCAAATTTCCGTGTGGAGCGAGGACGTCGCGTCCTGTCGTCGCATCGGAACCGCTTTAAATTCGAAATTCGCTCTCCGCGCCGTAGCAAGAGAGAGAGAGAGAGCTGAGTTTTTCGTGTCGATGGCTCAGCGTGGCCACGACGAATTCTTTTTTGAAGAACGCGTGCGCGCTCACGATTCCGGAAGTCGAGAAAACGAGAGAGAGAGAGAGAGCACGTAGCCCGCCTAACTTGCAAATTTTCTTCCGACGGAAGCTAGCGCAGCCGGGCGACCGTTCCGCTCAGTCTTATCTCTCTCGACGATTGACTGCGTCGTGACTGCTCGCGAGCGAACCTCCGGCTACCTATCTGAGCGCTCGCTACGTGTTCTCCAGGTGAAAAGTTCGATAAAAGCTCTCCGACGACATCGCCGTTCCCCTTCCCACGTCATCCGTGTACCATATACTCTCGCATTCCCGACCTCCTCTGCTCCGTATTGAAAGTAGAGGCTCGTATGTATGTACGAAAAGAAACCGGAAAGCTGAATTTCGTCTCGTTACCTTTCTGTTCAGCCTCCACTCCGATGGCGGTAACCATAGAGGACACTTCGCTGGTCGCCGAACAAAAAGACGCGTGCCCGTTTCGGAAAATGCAACGCCCCGTTGTCGATGGAAGCCACCGAAGATCGTATGACACGCAGCGACTCTGGCTACGCGACGCGTTGCCAGCCGACTGAGATGGAAATCATCGCGGAAAGACTAGACACGCTCTTTGAGAAACTCGATACGTTCGAACGACTTTCAATATCCATCCTCTACCGTGTTTCTTTGTCTCTCTTACTAAGGGTAGGCTACCTCTCTTGCTCGTTCTTCATTTTTTGTAGGTGGCAAATATTATTGGGTACGAACTGTCCTACGGCGATGTTTGTCAATAATGGTAACGGTGTGAATGTCTCTTGGAATTTTCCAAAATCGCGTTGTGTAGGACCAAACAAATACCTCTCCAAAGGCGTAGAAGGGCGTCTGTTTACTAAAAGTTACCTTCGGTCAACATCACTGCGTTCCGTTCCTTGTACCGATATTAAGTCGCGAATTCAATATAATATTCATTTGTAAATGTGTGTAGAACGAATAAGAAAGGTATAGGATTCCCTTCGGTAGAGACCTTGAAACAGTTGAATTATTTGTGAAACCTGCACATGTTCCATTAAATGATTAGATTCCGTTTTACAAGCGACTGATTCAGCGTCTGAGTTTCAATGCATTCCGAGTCCGCGCAATTGCGAACGATGGGGGATCGTGGTTGAAAAGTGTATGAGCGAGTTCCAACGAAAATCGTGCGGCCACTCGGAACGATATGCATCGAAATCTGTTGTTACAGAACCGTAGACAGCATTGGACGCGTTTCGCTGTTTAGAGGCGGTTAAATCGCGATTCAGGGCGCAGCAAGTTTCTCAGGGTGGTTCTATGATGATTTATGAGCGGGGCCACGAGCGATGATGTGCCGCTCGCGCTCCGTGTGTGGCGTGCATGCGAGGGAATAATTATTATTAAATTACTTGACCCGACGCAACGGCCGGAATCTCGTTTCGCGGCGTTACTGACACGCATGAATGATTACGTTACATGGAGCCTAATTTAGACTCGTGATATCGCATTATACGGGGATCCATGTACGTGGCCCCGTATTCGATTACGTCACGGTTCGTCGCTCGTGATACCTCATCCGCGATTCGGTTCAATCCTCTTCGACGATCGGTTACGGAATCCATCCTGTTCCGTCCATCTTGGACCGACATAGACCCTATATTCCCAGTCAAAACGATTTTATGCTCCACCGAGTTGTCAGTCAACTATTAGGAAGTTTCGTGGGATTTTTAGTTGGCAGTCAAAGTGATTTCTTTAATGAAAGAAAAATTGTAAAAGTAAGATGTACGGTGCAAAGTATTGTTTCAAATTTTGTACAAATAAAGTCTGGACAAATAATTCCGCTTCTCATTTATTGTACAAAAAATGTAATACTGCAGATGTTTAAAACGTAGGTACATTTTACCATAAATAGGAAGAAATTAAAACCAGGCGAATTTTTGTTCCGAGGAACATACGACGTTTAACCCTCGAACCAACAAATTATGCTAAAATATAGATGACGCTATATTTGTTGATTGAAGCTGTGATGCATCATTAATATTACTCAATTACTACTCATTAGTCAAGGCAATCATAGTCGCCTAATATCGAAATCTAAAGGTGAAGGTAATCGCTCAACATTAAAGTTTCACACTGTGCTGAAGATTACTATCGTGAATCAGCATTAAAGTTTCATTCGCGCCCTAAAGACGAATATAATTACCGAATCTCAAATTCTCGACATGCCATAAAGGGGATTATGTTCATCTAACACGAGGTCTGTCACTATGCTCTGACAGTTGCTTCGATTTTGGGTTAATTAGAAAATAAAATTTATAGAAATTAAAGTCTTTTAAAGGTCATCGATGATTTTCAAATGGCTCCATATATTTTTAACTTCATAGTTGTACGCTATGACTATTAAAAGAGACTTTTTTAAAAAATAAAAAAGCCACCTAAACGTGTATGCTTTTTTATAATTATTCTTTATTAAAAGCTAATATTTAGGTAACTGAAAAATAGTCAAACGGCTCGGAGCTTCTTTTTTAATTTCTCTACGTCATGTATAATACAAACAACTGTTAAACAGTCGATATACGATGCAAATGAAAACGCAAACATTTCCTTCATTCTTTATATCGAAGCATTGCAATATGGTCGAACAAAGAGAGCACACAAGTGTTTCAGTCAGCTTGTAACGGGCCCGCAAATTATTTGGAGCACACGTGCTATATTCGTTAAACGTGTGTATTCTGCATACCAACAACTGCCAATTTCAATCGATCACCACATATCACGTCTATTTACAACTGGTTCCGCAACATTAATTTATCAACGCGCGTATCACTATTAACTAATTAGTTATATCGGGCAAGTAAATAGTGTATCTATATTCCGTAGTATTTATCGCATAGTGAACAAAATTCACGCGATTAATCGAAATATTAATCAACAAATTTAGTATTAGAATCGCCGGTGCAGGAAGTGCGGGATGTTGCAGCTGCTGTGTTTGGGCACATGTTGCAATTTCAAATGAAGGGTGTACGTCATTCTCAGGTACAAGTGTGCGCAAATAGGGGCGAAAATGGAGGCCCAGATGAAGGCGAGGACAAATCTGGACTCGTAGACTCACTGTTGCGGAGCAACGATGCGGGTTTGTGAAACGATGGATTGTGTATCACTGCAGGTTGCAGTGCAGAGATTGATGTTGTTAAATTGAAGTTCGCGTTTGTAACTCGTTGGTGTTAGATTTACACCAATTAACGTAGCATCATTAGTATAACAGAATTATATCGATATCACGCGTTGGACTGTCTATTTCTATGCAAAATAAAAATTGTTTTCCTCAATTACAAGAGAAGCCAAATAAATAAAAACCCCTCTAATAATTTTTATCCTAACTAACCGATTATTGTGTTCCTTTAACTGGATTTCCAATAACGTAGAATAAAAACATTATATTTTCTTATTTGTTTAAAAGAAATACCATTTAGTTCCCATAAGATCTATAAAAGTTTTTCTTCGATTCGTCATGTACATAGTTGATCACTAATTCCGAGGACCATGCAGTTTCTAACGAATAGCTTCACGTGGAGCTATTTCTAGTGCTTCTTGATCTAATAAGACGAAAAACCTTGAATCCGACAGACACAAAAACCTGCTATCATACGTTCTCGTTTTGACGGCGTTGATCGTGATGAGGAATCCGAAGCGAGCATTTGTCTTCTTCGAGGTGTATCCAGCCCTTTATTGGATTCGTGAACTTCGCCACCGGGTATGTAATAACCGTGGAGGCGAAACCTCGTAAATCCGCAAGGAGAGAGAAAAGCTGGTGCTCTTAAGAACTCCGGGCAGATGGAATGATATTATTGTGCCATTGAAACGAGCTCAGTATTGAAAAAGTTTGTCCTTCGTATTCCGATAAATGATTAATGCATGGTGGTGCACGAACTTCCTTCAACTGATTTCTATTCCCCTCGTACACGCTTCAGGGTATAATCATTTTTCTTCGCTGGAATAATATCGCGATACTCTGGCCACATTCTAAATCATTGTTTCTTAAGGAAGCAGGTAACCATACCAGCTTGTCCAGGCTTCGTTTGCTTAATGAATTTTGCTGTTGGCTCTAACGACGTTCGTTAAACTGATATGTTCGCAACCGTATTCAAGCGATTGAATAAAGTATGCATACAAAAAATTTCATTTATATTATCTACTGAATAAAAATGAAGAAAATAAGTTAGGAAATATCGGCGTTCAAAGTAACATCGAAAGTATCAGAAGTTAATTGAACCTGAAAATAAAAGTCCATATTATGGACTCGCAAATATTCCCTAAAATAATAGCGTGTGATTGATAAAAATACAGAATCTTGTAGGGCGGCGATCGAATCGCAGAAGTTCCTTTGTGGCGGATAATCCCCTGTCGAAGATTTCGCGGAACGGGTCGGTCTCGAATTGGCGCGGCGGCAACGAGCTGCAAATCATCGCGTTATCGCCGCGGTCGTAAATACATTTTCGGCGCGAACGTCTGCTCTCGCGATTGTAAATGACGCGGATGCAAATGCACTCGCTGGCCGCTGCATTTACCACAACAGAATATCGATGCCGCGGAAAGTTTGGTTATACGAATTCGCAGTGTGTAAACTTTCTGGATATCCCGGTCGGTTGGTCTGAATATTCATCGACGGGCCGACGAGTAAAAACGTAAAAATTCCGTCGTAGTTGGCCCTTCGCTCCGTCGCGTCGATTCATGGCGAACCCGGTCGATCCAGCGAGAATCGGTGTGCCCATCGGGGTCAAAGGCTCTCGAGGCGCGATTTCGGGCACCGCGACAAAAAGTTTATTTTCGGATTTCGTAGGTCGGTAACATATGTTCCATCGGTTGAAGTGGCAACGAAAATTTGTATCGCTCTCCTATCGCGTTTTCCCTCTCGAACACGACCAGTTACACTCGAAAGTATTTCAGCGCACGACTCTCTGCAAAGTGGACTTCTTGTTTTATCGTTCTTCGATGCTAGCATTTAGATTGCTACTTGCACCGCCCACCGACTACTTCATACTTACAGATCACGGATTCTCATGCAAATCTCAATATTTTCAAATTATCGGCACTGGCTAGGTCGCGCTTTATATCATTTTATTAAAGTATTAAAATCGGCTCCCATATATGTCCGATTTATCCCGACACGAGCACGTCGGAGGACGCCCGAGGGGATTCTCTTTAAGAGCCAAAGTTTTTCTCATTCCACGCGAAATCGGACGGAAAGAGACACCTAAAAGAAGCCAATTTTGACCGAAATTTTTAATTTAATCAGAAACTAGTTACACAACACAACGTAGCGAATATTTATTCTACAGAAAGTACTGACAAATGGCACTTTCCTGCAGAGAAACCTTTGGCAGATACGAAACGCTGTCTATACTCAACAAAAAGTTGTTCACGAACTATCTATTGTACATTATTAAGTAGCCTTTCAGCAGACATAATTTGGAAAATGGCTACAGATACAGTGGCTTGTCTGGCGTATTGAAACCAAAAACTAACTTTTATTTAAACTAGCCACTTTAACTTTTGATGTTTCATTCCATCCAGTTCGCTTTTATATGGCCATTTTGTAGCTTATTGCTGGTTTTGTACCTCTCACTTTACAAAGCCGGCATAACTTTACAAAACTCATTTTACTAACGCCGGCCAGCACACAATGCCAGTCACTAGCATTTCATTGAATAATTGAAATGTAACGGAAATATTTAACTCGAGGAAACAATGAAGAAAAATTAACAAGAGTAGAAGTTCCAATAAAATTAATCAGTCCCACAGAATACAGGAAACGGAAACAATAAAACGAGCACAGTTCTTGTATTACATTTTACAAATAGCACAATTAAAGATTTCCAGTTTGTCTCTGGTTTAAGAAATGCTATTAAATGGAACGAATAAATTCTCTTCGTACGTAGCTTCCGAAGAGTAGTGTAATAATGCCAGAATGAAAGACTATTTTTAAATGTAATCAATATTGTTTGAACAGTGAGGTGATCAAGATAAATCAATAAAAGCACTATACGCGACGACTATAACTTTTCTTTGAAACTAAAAGTAATCTAAATTTTTTATGCGAATCAATAACGTAAATTTAATAAATTTGCTTGGCAGATACACGCGTGTTACGCGCATGCTGAAAATTCTCATTGAAGGACATTTGCATAATTACTAATTAGTACAGTCACAGTAGGTAATGTAGGTATAAATCAAATATTTCCGAATAAATTCCGTCACGCTGATTAAATTGTTTGACAGTGGCATCAAAGAACTAGCATCGATTGCCTCGCAAGTATTCGCGGCTGAATAATTCTTCAGCTATTTTCGACCAATTACGGCATAAACCGTTAATTCTATTTAGCTATCAGGTAACGAGCATATTGCCGTTAAACGGCGGCAGTAATCGAACTTTTGCTACGTTCTAATTTTAATTAAGAGCGTCAGACCGCGAATTCCCCGGCACGGATGTAGGTCGAGCCGAAAATTATTCGAGGCCAAATAAATCCTATCGCAAATTGAGTTTTAATTCGATGCGAAACGGTGGGCCGTTTCTTATGTAGAAACCGATTAAATTTCGCGAAGGCATCTTCGCAGAAATCACGCGGCGGCCTGGACGAACGTAATTAATTTCCAATAAACGCCGTCGGGTGTGCACGCGTATATTGGAAATTTGCGGAGTTGACGGGCGCGGCTTCGCATTAAAATTGCCCGATCCATTGAGTCGACAATTTCCCAATCGTAATAACGAAATACGACGCGGTGGCCCGTTCAATCGTGAACCGTCGCCATTCCGATCGTCGTCCATCTCTCAGAGACTCGCCTCGTTTCGATCCAGTCGTATTTTAAGCACGCCGAATAGGAATAGGCGAGTTAAGCGCCCGATTTATCCCGCGTTCGCCGCGAATGATACAAAAATTCATTTCGCGAAAAACAGCCCGCCATTGTTCCCGGAATTCTATTCAGAGTGTGGATTAATGTGGCCGAACAATGCTGAGAACTGCATTTGATACACAGTGATGGACAAGAGAAAGTTTAAAGTAGTTTTCTGTACAAAGTATACATTTTTCATATTTTACCTTTTCAATTAATTCATTTGTGTTCCGGTTAGAAAAGCACTTCGGCTATACTGTATGAGACGAGTTTAATAACTGTGGAACTCGCTGTTTGTTCAGTACTTGTTTAATTATGAAATATAAATACGTAGGAACAACTCTACATATCAACATCAGCGCTGCCAACTCTCACACCTCACACTCTCTGTATATCAACGACTTACGAGAGCCAGTTCCAACTAGTAGCTCCGGAGATATAACTCTAAAAGTAGCGTATTCATGGTCAAGCATATTGCTATAATATTTTCAGGATATTAGTCTTACGATATATGCAACCCAACGAGTATCTGGTTGGGATCAATAAATTAAGAGTGAATTGCTCGTACAGTACATCATTATAACTTGTTGTTCATTGTATTTGCGAATCTGAATCCCAACAGTCTTAACAACATGCAAGCTGAGTATTTTATAATAAGTGCCAGAAAGTTCGCAAGAAAACAGCATAATTTCTCAGCTAACCTTTTCTTCCATTTATTATTTGAAATTCCTCTGGCCGTTCCGCAAGCGTTGCTTACTTTTTGCAAGGAATATTTCATACGCTTCATACGAAATTCCGCCAGTGCAAGTACCCGTTTCGTTTTTCGAGCGTATGTAATTACCCACCTGAGTTGCAAATAAATTCCGACTCCCGGTTTCGCGTTTCACGTTTTCCGAACCGGTTTCCGATCGTAGGGCGTGTCCGGTTCTCCTTTTTTTAGATTGCCGTCGTCCATTTAATCTTTTATTATCAGACGAACGAAATTTTTGTGAAGATTTCAGCTTAAAGAAAAAGTTGCTTTCGTACGGAATGGGGCTCGAATGGGCCTGACACGATTATCGCGAACATTCTCGTGTGTATGACCGTCCTATCGTATTACGACACACTCGAAACTCTCTTTCTTCCTTTTTTTACGAGAGTCCTCGGGCCCGCGGATTTGAAAACTCGGCGCTCTTGAAGCCGAGGTTACGCTCGCGTTTCGAAATGCGTGAAGGGGTACTAAAAGTGGGACAAAGATCCAGTAAAAGTCGAAGGGAATTAAGGGCGCGTTGCCTTTTCAGAACGCTGTCGTCGTTTACTCGTCGTCGAGCGGCGGACTCAATGCGCACCATTCGAGGAGCTCGCCGTCCAGACTTATTCATTCCGTCAGATGAAACATGCAATCGATACGATGTTATATTAAACATTTCATTAACAGCCATTCCATCGAGCAGCTTCAGTGACCGACTTATATTTTCTCGTAAAAATTACATGAACACTTTCCTTACATTTTATCCTACTTTTACACTTCACGACAAATCTGTGCTACAAAATGGAATTTGGTCATTATTTACAATAGCGGATTCCTCGTTCCCTGTTTATATTAAATTTTCTATATGAGTTTTACATACAAAAAACTTTCATATAAAAATTCAATATAAACCTCAATAATATTAAATTTTCTATATAAATGTCGTATACAAAAATTTTTATATAGAGATTCAATATAAATGACCTTGAAATTTGTTATTATAGTCATAATTCTGAACTACTTTTTTCTATATATGTTACAACTTTTACCTATGAAAAACGATATAATAATAACCGTATTAATTGTAAACAACTGAGACACTTAACTTATATAAGCTACAGTTTCTGGTTACAAACAATTAGATCCATGTTAAATCGATATTCAATCAAGGCTTATTGTTATGATAAAACGATTTGAGAAACTGGAAAGTTTTTCTGGTACATTAAACGCTATTAATACAGTTAGTTTAGTTAATTTAATAGCATTTATGGATTCTATTTTTGATAGAAATGTCAGTGAGCGATCACAAATTCTTGTAACGTAGTAAATTTAATTAAAATACCTCAGAGATAGAATTGGAGTAAGTGGTGCGAAATTAAATAATAATTGTCATCGTAAGGAGTTAATATTAACAGTTATTTTCAAGGGAGCTACGATCATTAATGGGACATAAATTATGTACCGTAATTATACGCTAAGATGCGACTAATATTCGAATCCGAAGTCCACTTCAAGAACAGGAAATTACCCGTGCACAGTGGCTCACCAAGAATACCCAAATTGAATATTCATTTGAAATATTCAATTTCTCCATTTCGTTTTTAATATCCGTGCATTAGAATCGCAGATCCGGGGACTGTGTCACTTAAAGTAACCATTGTAATTCAAAGATAAATGTCACTATTTGCGTCTATACATTCTTATTCAGCGTCTCTTATTCAAACTTATGCACTTGTGCCATTAGAAGCGCTGCTAATACACATCTTGTTGAAGATGTAGTACGTTAATATTCTATGGAGATTCTGACGAGTACGCCATCTCTTTTTTCATTTGGTATGATTGGCGTCATTTTGGACCATATATAGAAGTGTCCCGCTAAAGTGAGATCTGCATGGTTATTTATTCATTAGTATGGGTTACTATAGAGAGTATAAAAAGAACCGCGTGTACAAGATCTCTCATAATTATAATAAAGATAGCGTAAATATTTTCACTGTACACTTTTTCTGTTCTTGGTAATGAAACAGCTGGAAATTTAAATTAATTGCTGGGCCGGGTAATTAAATGACCATTTACATGCTCCGGGTCAAAGGGTGAAGGTTTTCAATTTTTAATCCGTCGATGATTAATCGGTCGTTATATTCGGTAACACGTGCAGATGTCATCAAAATATTAAACTATACTTTTCAATGAAAATTTATACATGAACCATTCAAGTAAGCAAATCATCAAAGTCGTTTGTTTTGCAATAATTTTATTGGCGATTAAATGGAAGAGAAACAGTATGTTTTTTCATCTGCCTTAACATTTTTGTGGTCGGTATGAGTATATCAACGTAATACAATATTTAATGAACTTGTATCATAATTCACTTAATAAACGTCTATCGCGAGACAGTTCTCGCTGGCTCGACGAAGAGGAACAACAAAGAAAAATTACGATTCTCGTCACGATTCTCTCCAGCAAGAATCCTCGGGAACGATGGCCGTTCATAATTTCATAGGCCACATATCTTCGTCTGGGAAGATAAATTTCCAAGACAAACGCGAGGATGTGTATCTCGCGCTGGCCGTTTACAATTAATGTTGCCAGAAGTTTCACGTAGCCGGCCGACTCGGAGGGGCGGCTGTTGGGGATCGTGACTTAGCGGAGTCTATCTTGACCCGTTTCATTGAATAATTACGCAAAGTGTACGGAGGTGGTGATAATTCGTTACCCGGCCGGACGTGTCGTTCGATTTTCTGAATTTAGTCGACGGTAGATCCGAAGCGGTTCGTGCCGTTCAGAGATTCATCCGCAAGGGTTTCCTGGCTAGTTTAAAGCGTGCCGTGAGCAACCGCTGTAAACTTACCCACTCGATCCTGCAAATGCATTAAGGAACACTTTTACCGCGCGTGTACGCCGATACTCGCGATAGGCCTACACCCGGCTGCTGCCTGAGCACTTTATTGCGTCCTTGTACGCGTACGCATAATTTTCTTTCGAGGTTCGACGTGTCGATCGCTGCGCGCCGTTCACATTACACTCTTTCCACCCCGACCGGTGAATTAACTATTTTTAAGACTCGTTTTTCCTGCGAAAAATGCTGCTAGAAATTTTTTATTTCTCTCGCATTTCGATAATCGGTAGGCACTTCTTACACGGCCTACAGGCGAGACGATTTATCGTACAACTATCAGATGATTACGTGAGTTCGTGCCCGATTTGAAAGTAATACTCAATGGTTAAATCTTTAAAAGTACAGTTTTATTAATCAATTATATAGTTACCATTTTTTCTAATTGTAGAAATAGTTCTTTTTTCAAAAATAATGTTTGAGTTAATATATTATAATGTTTTGATGTTCCATTAAACCTAGCATGTTAATATGGTTAATAGGTTGAAAATACTGTAACAGTATTTTTACCTTCTTCTAAAGTTTTTGCTCTTTTAACTGACACTTTACAGTTACAAATGCATGTAACCTTTCTACTGATCCTCCAATGAGGTCGCGGGTTTGATTCCTTCTGACATGGCGGTTCCCTCTATTCCCTGAAATCCTACAATATGATCACAGTCTGCGTTTGAAATACACCGCAACCTCCGCAGTGTTGAATATTACGATTTCTTTCCACGAACGAGTCGTAAGTGACTACAATCCGTCTGAAAATAGAGCAAACGTATACAGATATCCTGCGGAAGCATAAATTCTTCAAATTCCTCGGGACGGAATAAAATGAATTTCTCACGATCCGGTAGAAGTTGCAACGAAGGAATCCGGGAAAAGGAGGTGCACAATCGGACGAAACAGAACGGGTGAAAAAGCTGCACGAATGTCTGCAAACGCGGCATAGATTAACCGGTCGTCGCATACATTTTCAGCAGAACCGAAACGCCGTCGGTTGAAAATATTAAACGCGAGCTGCCGATCCGATGGCCTGTTCACCTGAAATTACATACTTAATCGCGAATATTTATCCGCAATTATTATCGTCGCCGTTCGAACAGACGAAATTACGCGCATTTGCGTACACAGATGGCCCCCGAATAATGGGACGGTTTAATTGCGTGACTGCAGGACGAATCCTGGGAATTGCACCGGCTCGACGGGTGTACATGCCACCTCCATCCCGTCCTCTCAACCCCTTGCATCCCCTCGCGCCCCTTGCCCTCGTACCTATACGCTCGCTGAGTGAGTTAAGGCGGCAGGGCCGCTTCGCAGCCTCCTACGCCAGATAGTTAATTACTTAATTACGTTGCCATAATTAGTTCATAGTTTTGAAGTCAAGCACGTGCTCGAAGGTACGTGGTTAACAAATCGCTGTGACAATAAACCCTGCTGCTCCCTTCTCAAAATTCGTGTTCACGCTTCGGCTTCCTTTCACTCGCCGTGAAATTTTCGCGTTAACGACGTCGCCGCGTCGCCTCTCTCTTTTTAACGTTCGCCATCAGAGATATGATTTTCATTTTTCGTGGGAGGAATTTGTATGGTTCGTCACCTGCCAGAAAATACTTTTGTTCGCAACGGACGACGACAATGCGATGAAATCCTTTTCTACGCGTATTCAGCGCGACGCGGCGTTTGTTCTTTCAGAGAATAAGCGGAACAAAAGCTCTTTCGGATTTCAAGTATAATTAGATGTATTATAACAGGTGTAACATTTACAATTTGTTCGCGTCGTGCTAATGGTCTCCTGAAACTGTCCCTGTATTTTTTTTTTTTACGCATTTCTGCTCGTGGTCCGCGTTACAGTGTCCAAATATTAATCGATCCCCTGACGTTTTATTTTGTAAAACGTTTCCCGGAGTGTTTGTTCAACGACGATTGTTTATTTATTGACACGTTTTAATTGCAAAAGTAATTGATTGTTAATTATAGAATGCGCGAGGGACACGACCACGGTTTCATTTTATTTAGTTTGAATCTTCGAATTTCATTCGGGAGCTGACAGACTTATGCATCGCTTCAAATAATTTTAATTATTATTTTTCAAATTTTTAAAAAGTTCTCTGCTACGATAAAATGGCTTTCATTGAAAAAAAATTGCAAAATAAATAGTGAAAAAAATGTTTCTTTTTCAAACGACATTTTTAGTAAATACTTTTATGTTTTCCGTATAAGTTCGGTATTCGGTAAAATCAACAATTTTCAAGATAACGAAAAATCCTTTGGGAAAATACTGGACGGACGGCAACCCCAGTCGCGGGTCAATTCACAGGGGAAGTTTCTGGATAATAGTAAATTAGAATTGGAGGATGAAGTATATTCTGCAGGGATGCCTCTGTCGTTGGAGAATAACAGGCAAGACAAACGTGAGGATAATTCGCAATTTTCATACCGCAGCAACGTTCCCGTCGGCCGTTTCCAAGCCCGAAGTTTGTCATAAGCAGAGCCACGGATTTTTCTCCGAAGATAAAACCAAGATGGAGCACGGCTTTTCCGAGCGAGTTAAGAATTAGGGTCACGTACCACGTTCAAAGAGAGGCCAGTGTGTTCCGTGGCAGGTTGTTATCTGGTGTAATCGATAGCAAAGGTGCACCGCTTATTTTAGCGAATTCAATTTCAAATCGAGCGTTAAGACGATCCTCCCTCTTCTTCGCTATCCAATCTCATTAAAACTTGCTGCATCTCCCCTCGTGACGCAGTGTCCGATTTATAAATACGCGGACTCAGGAGACGTTGCTGCTGAGAAAGTTCTTAAATAAAAAACAAAATCGTTTCCACTGACTAATTCCTGATGAACGTTTAACTTTCTATGGGATTATGAATTAATCTTGATCGACTTCTACATTTATATTAAACAGAGCTACGTTTCCTATCATCTCTTATAATGCACAGATTACATGAATGATAGCAAGAACAAGCTCAAACATTCTCATACTATAATATCGACCGAGTTTTTTTATGCGATTAAAGAAAGATTGGCGATCCTATAATGATGTAAAATTTTCAAAATTAATTGCGACGATTTGCGGAAATTACTTTTTCATTCGTGAAAAGAATTATGTATTATTTCTTTTAAATTTTCTGCTGTTTCAAATCCACAAAATTAGCAGTCTAATCGCTACATGAATTATTTCGTTAAACGTTATTGCATTTTGCAGAGCACCATCGAAAGTGCAACTTTTTAATAGGTTGCATGTCAAACCACCATTATGCGAAGCTCCACAAAATTAATGCAATTTATTAAGCTGATGAGACTGGATCCGCGAAGCTGAAGTGCTTACGGTAATTACTGTTTTGACCATTTAGAAATTTAGAAGTGGTTAACCAGTAAGTGAGTTAAAATTAAAAATGTACGAAAAACTGTGTCACCCATTCGTAGTTGATATCGACGGTGGCAATATGGACAAGTAAAATGCGTAAAATAGTATTTTATAAAATAATGATCGTAAAGATAGATTAGACGATAAAGTAACAGGAAGAGCGAGGCTAAAGGTTCCGATTTTGAAGAAATATTTAAAATGACGTAGAAATAGAGGACGTATATCCTCAATGAAACAGTTTAATAGCCACAAATTGAGTACTTAACTGACAATTTGTATGTGCACGGTAAAAAATGACTCTGACTCAGCACTCGGAGAGTTAAACGAAAGTGCATTCTACAATGGCCAATCTCATTTCCAAGATTAATATCTCTATTTTAGTTACTCTTTACTTGCAGAGTACGCTGGCAAAGATTTGAATAGGAAACCGTAAAAGAGTTTATATATGTTTGTTAAAAGAGTCTAGAAGATATCAGTAATATTTCGTTAGGAACACAGAGAAGATACATTAATTAGCTCGAGAGAAGCGTCGCTAAGGTTATCTCGCAAGCCGGAATCGGATTTCGCAGTGTTGAGCCGCTCGTTTATCTCGAGCATTTTGAAAAAGGTATATTTAACTGGATTACTCTTGACACTCGTGGCTCGCGTCACGCGACGACACCGAGGCTTTAAAGCTAGAACAGAGACCGTCCTTGCGGATGTTCTCTCGTTTCTGTGCTAAATAGTAATGACAGCCAGCCCTTTGAAACTTATATTCGTTTTTCACTCCTTGCCGGTCTTTGTCTCTGCCACTTTTTGCAATACTCCGTTACATTCTTGGGAGCTCGTGTCCTCTTGCATCTAGCGAGAGAGGTTGTAGCTTTGGCGCGCTGAAACGAGTGGTCGCTTTTCATGGAAATCTTTAGGCACGAAGACGTCTCGCTCTGTGTTCGTTTCCGTTAAACTCTTTGCCCCTTTCTCTTTCGTGCTTTCCGCTATCCTCTTTAGAAAATCGTACATCTCTGTGAATTTATCGATCCCTTTTCGTCATTCGAGAGAATACGGCCACCAGGCAAAGAGTATTTTTGTTTCTATCATCGCAGCTCGGCAGCACGTAGAATTTCCACTGTGTGTGTGTGTGTGTGTGTGTGAGAGAGAGAGAGAGAGAGACAAATCTCCTTTCTGTTATTTCTCCAGTCCCGTCGAAATAGTCAGTTTCTGTTTTCACGTCCTTCATCTCTGGCTCATTCGGTCAATGAACAACAATGAACGTCCGCTCGAAATGTTTTTCAAAATTGCTTCATTCTCGATTCTGTTTTGCACGCGGATATCGCGCAATTATTTTGAAATAACTGCCGTCCAGATTTGCTACTCGTAATTCGAATTTTACCTTGTTAACAAAACGGTCGCGAATTTATGAGATTATCGTAGCTATACTTTCCGCGTAATACTTTTTGTCCCGTCGACGCGGGATGTTACATAATGAAATAATACGCGTTCGCAAAGCCATTTTACGTAACGGTTAAATTCCCGCTCCCTTGTTATCTGTTAAAATTATCGGGCTTGTTCCCTGTTTTTAATCGAACGTGACGAGGTTTTCGTGTCGTGTGCGAGATTAAAATAATTTTTCATTTCATACATCATTTCCGCGAGCTCCCTTTCTGCCTGGCGTTGTTAAACAAATGAAAATGTTAAAGGCAAATATGTTGCTTTAATACAGTTAGCTCTTTGCAGAAAAAATCTGTGGTCGTTATGATCGTTCTACAGTTTCGTTACGTTCTTCGTCCAATGTTAATTATTTTGTTGGATTTCTTTTCGGTCTTGTTAAACTGTAAACGCACCGTATTTGTCCATACCAAAATGATCTTTATCGTGCTCGCTTGAATGAAGAAATAGTGGTTTGTTCGAAATTTTGTTTTGTTAGATATTTTGTTTTATGCACTTAGTGCGATATCTCTTTTGTTAAGAAGGTTTTTTTCACAAAAGATTATTTGCACTGTTTACACAGATGCAAACTATACTTATTGTAGAGATAGCATTAATTCTTCCGATAAACCTGTTGCTATTGACAACAGTTGCACGATGATATTGATTGGAATAATCCATATAAAAATTCATGATCACTAGACTGCAGATTATAGGTATTCATAGCAGAATTGGATAGGTGGTATGTGAAACACATGAACGATTTAAAGCCATGTGAGAGTATTAATATATTATGCATATTTAGCTTACTATGTAGCTCTCGCCTATTGCACTTGATACAAGATTCGCAGTCCACTAATCGCTTATACAAAACTGGTTATGCTAATTTTAACATCTGTGTACGGTAAACTTGACGAGGAAACATGCTCCATCACCTGTTCGCAGAAGGAGGTAAATCTCTGTTAGGCCTTCTTGTTGTCGAGCAACATACTATCCTAATTGTTAGAATTAAATAATTAAATTGTTAGATGATATAAAGTGCATATTTTCACACATGATGTAAAGTGGAAATCATGAAAGAATATTTTACCATTGTGTTTTCTTATCTTTATCTTAATACCCAACTTATTGGGAAGCAGCACATATGTGCTATCTTTTTGACCGGGAGTGCAACTGCATTTCGGGAAGATCATAGAAGGGTTGCATCCGAAAATTGCATTCGGTGGAGGGAACAGCACCGGTGCATTGAATAACGGCGCGTGCATCGAGAATGAGACGGGTCGGGCGGCCTTTAAGTACGGCTCGCTCACGCCCAACGAAATAAAAATGGCCGGTGGACGCAGGGTCGTCACCGAACATAATAAAATGGTAATCCTTTTCCCGGCGCTCGGTCCATCGAAGACGAACGACAATGGATCGTGGCCCGTTCTATTTCCGACTCTCGTTCGCCGACCCGGGAAATTGGATCTGCCGCGTTCTCTACCGGTGACCGTTGCCTGCCCTTCTAGCGCCGCTCTCCTAGGGACATTTTGTTCCGTCGAGCCGATGCGCGGCCTTACTTATACGCGGCCGTAAAGCACGATATAAGAGGCATGTCATAATGTTAATCCCGCGCAATCGTAAACCGAGTAATAGAAAATATACGGCCCCTTGTCGTGGCAATACCAACCCGGCGAGGCGCGGTACGGTGCGAGAGTGCGCACACGCTCAAACTTTCTATTCTCCGCGGCGAGCCCCCACAGATATATTGAGTCGTTCAACGCAGACTTCATTATGTATTACAATATAGTAACGGTCCTTCCCTGTTATTGCACCACGTTTTCTCCTCAACCTCCTCCTCCTACCCTCACTCTGTTTCCAATTCTTCTCTTTCAGTATTTCTCTGCCCCTCACCCCCACTTCGTGTTTCACCTTCTCTCTCTCTCTCTCTCTCTCTCTCTCTCTCTCTCTCTCTCTATGTATATATATATGGCGTATAACGTTTTAATGAAATAACCGGCGTTATTAAAAAAGACACGTCACGGAAATCGTTGTTTCTTTCACATTGAGAATACAGTGGCGGCAGCACGTTATTGAGGACGTATCGATTACACTGGGTAGAATGTTTCCCTTGGTGCGCGTCCTTTGTTCACTGAAGAGGACTCCGCTTTCCGGGTGTATCGGATCTCTGTCGTTTTTCGATGTTTTAAGCGGATTACGATGCATTGTGGGGAAAAAGTTGGCTGCTCTCGGAGAATATCGCGTATCATCGTGAACGGGATGTTTAAGAAGGGAGGTAATTACGATTAACCGTTGAGACGGGTAGAACTGAATTGTTAGAGAAGATCTCTCGGGGCACTTGGAAATTTAGTTGATATGCAACGATGGAATGTTGGTTTAACGTCGGAGAATTAAAATGTAACATTATAAAAAATAATATATATTAATATATTAAAAATTATAGGATTCTCATAATGAGAGATACTCATAAAGAGATTCTCGTAAAGACCATAACTATTTATTTATAAATATATTGATCGTTATTTTTAATATTTTGCTAAACAATCAGTTCTACAATTCATTATTTTCCCAATTATTTGCACAACTTCAAATTCCTTCAATTAACCAAATGAGATGCACGTCATCAATTGAAATACATTACTAGTCAAATACTAAAGAGCAGAAATTTTCATATTTCATTAACAAATAATTATTCGAAATAAATTTCCTCTATATCTGAGCGAGGTTAGCTTGAAAGAAACATTTTATTTCGTCGACTCTATTAACGTCGGTGTTATATGTGCAAGTTGACACGCACAAGAGTACACCTTGCACAAGCTGCGCCAACTAAATCGGTTGGGCAAGTGCACGACTAAACATCGTCTGTGTCGAAAGAGAACCGTCACTATTATGAAAAATCTGTGATCGTAGCGCGCATGAAATGGGTAGCGTCGTTCGCTGGAGCGTTTAACCGGAAATTAAAAATTCAATTACACTTATCGGTGGCATTCGGCACGGCGCGTTCGACGGGCCAATCGCGCTAAACGACAATCCGGATGCAATAATTTATATCGTCGCTCTGCTTGCGTTACGGGAAATGTTGATGGAAAAAGTATGAAGAGTTGTGTACACAATGAAATCCTATTGAATCTGGAAAAATATGATTTCCTGCTGGCTTCCGCGAGGAGGTTGTTACGAACGTGATCGCATTCCGCGAGTGCGTCGTCCATTAGCGGTTATAAAAATCAATTTCGCGCGTGTATCGGAAGTCGTAGCTCGGGAAACGAGGCGGACAAACGTTTTTCGTCAAAGGGCGCCAGGACGAAACGTTTTAATCGAAATGAATCGCCGCGCATCGTAAAAAACCATTACGATCGGTTCAACCATATTTCAAGGCGCTCATCGTTTCATGGATTATATGCACGTTGCATCGCGCGCTTGCCGACGATCGCAACGCTGTAATACACGCTCCTGTTTCCATCGGTGAACGAGGGAAGGCAAGGATAATTTATTCCGCAGAATCGGAGCGGTAAGAGTCAGATTGTGGCGGGTTTGGCTTCCCTAATGGGCCAGTCCCCTGTGGAATTGCTTATCGGCTGTCAATGTTCTCCGCTGGCCATTCGCTGTAGCTGTACACGCTCCGAATCGAACAGATTTCCGCCCCGTTACCGCAAAAGGACGATCAAAAACACTGCATCCCTCGGCTAACGCTCCGCTCATGAGAACGCTTTCACCCCTTTGGGACAGCTACTCTGTGGTCGATGGGTACGACCTTTTACCAAGTCCGAATCTCTACTTCCAATATTGTTTGACTCTAGAAAGGAAAATTAGCTCTCTATTGCATTCCGTTTCCAATTAGGGACTTAAATTTCAAATGTTCTACAGTATATTTGTTGGAGTGTTCAACGAAATGCACGAAACAATTAGTTGTTAATAATGTTTCCACTTAATTCTGTTCCTAACTGTACGTTTGTAGTCAACAGAATATAGCAGGGACAATTTAGATCGTATTTGTTTTTTAACGAGTGTTTTACTCTGAATTTAAATTACAAAGAATTTCCACATGGAGCTATTGGAATTTCGCGGACTGTAGGTATTGCTATTCGTATTTTCAGTAGTTAGAGGCGATGAATTTCTTTATTGCTTCGCTTGGAGCAACCGGATACTTTTTTCCAGTAGTGGCGAGGTCGATGAATAAATTGTCGCCTGGAAAGTTGCCGACGAGCTACGTCTTTCACTCCCGTTTCCTAAATTGAACAGGTGCGCGGTGGTGGGCCGCTGCGGCGGTTCTTCGACGGCGCGGTAGTTAGAGCAGCAATTTACGTTTAAACAGCGCCGAGCGTAATCTGTTTAAACTCGCGGAACAATGTAGGGAGGGCGGCGACGTTATCTGCGAAGCTTAGCGAAGCTCAGCGGCTAGCAAACAGTAAAACACGAGTGGACGGCCGCGTCGCGTCGGTGCGTCGCGACGCCGTCGTCCGGGCTTACGCCTCCGATTGTTGCGATTGTTTCGCACGCGAATAGCACAGCTCGGAACCGCGAATTGTCCACAGGAAACGCCCGACTCGTCTCTAAAACGAATATCACGATCCCGATCTTCGTTATAGATTCGTTCTTTCACTTGTGGTGATCAGTGGACAACATTAAATAAATTTGATGTGTCGCAATCTTTTAGTTTTCAATCTGAGCATCTTAATTTTTGGAAATTGCTATGTTGGTACAATTTAATATAGTATTCTCCCTGCAAACATGGCACAAGTGTTGAACAACATCGACCACGTCGACTCTTGTAATTGGCAAAGTGCACCTCGTTGTGAATTCATATTTTCCGTAAACGTACTGCTGTATTTACGAACAAATTAATTACTGAATTTTTTAAAGTGGTATTCCGACTGCATACATACATGGTGGATTCTCATTAAATTTTTCCAAACAGATTGATAAGCGAAGAAAAGCAACTTTGCTGTTTTAACGACGTCCTATGTCTCGTTTATTTCAGTGTGATTTCACTTTAGTTGAAAGTTCAACCACGTTTTTCATTATTTTTGTAGCCAATGGAATTTTACGCAATATTTTTACTTGTCTCACTTTTGTCGCAAGGGTGCGATGTGGAAACAAATAGAAACATGGAACGTCCAATATTTTGTCCCCGACTATACCGTTGTATCGCTGTCATCCTAAACCGCCAACGAATCATCTAACGAACAGTAGAGAGTATTACAGGGCCCATACTTTGAGGGATCAGACGGAAACAATAACAGGACAATCGGCATCGGACAGACGAGATCGCAACGAGATTCGCGAGCGGAGTTTTATTGCGTGATCGCGGTGCCGCGCCGCACATGCGACCGATTTATTACAATTGCTTTAATGGTGTATCAGCCGCGGCACGATAAATTACACCCGAATTGACCGAAAACCGAAGCTCGGTGTAAATCGTACGAACGGGACACGAAACTGAACACCGTAGATTTTAGGGCTGGGGGTGGTCGGCGTGCGGGGGCGGAGGCGGGGCCTTCAATTCACCGATGGTCAGAGGGTGAAATCGTTGCGGTCAGCTGGATTAGGTCTGATTCGATTCCGGCGCAGCCTCTTGCCAAGATCCATTTCCTTTCGTAGGGTTGGCCGTTTTCGAATTGGGCCAATATCGGCGGCGAACGATCCCGCCAGGAAGAGCGGCGGGAAGCGAAGGAGAAGTGTCATCGAGAATCCACTTTAGACACTCGATGTCGCTGGTTGATAGTAAAATGATATAAGCCCGGCAGATCGGGACTGTCCCTTGGTCACCGTCGAAATCTTTACCGCGGTAAAATCTTGGTCAAGCTAGTCTC
Organism: Lasioglossum vierecki; assembly: GCA_028455595.1. Classification (NCBI taxonomy): domain Eukaryota; kingdom Metazoa; phylum Arthropoda; class Insecta; order Hymenoptera; family Halictidae; genus Lasioglossum; species Lasioglossum vierecki. Next base: position 1,293,598 of record CM052339.1, read on the forward strand.
CGAACACGACCGAGTCATCAGCCGCTTTAAACATTTCATGTATTTGCGAATTCGAACCTTCGTTACTCTTGCGCCAGCGAACTTCAAGGGAATCGCGAATATAACTGGTCGACCCAATTCGAATGACGTTCGAAATGCCACAACTCGAAATAACACTGCCTATAAACGTCCCGCCTGGTAAAAGATCGTTCATTTTCCCGACAATTCTGTCAATACCTTTCATTTAAAGGGCGACTTTTTTCCGTCGGGAAGCTGCACTTTAGAAGCTGCATTATATAGAACTATTATTTCGTCCCGAAATGTATGTAGAACACTTGCAAATTAGGAAACCTTCTTAATCTGTGATTTCACTGTACAGACTACAACACAGTTCCTAAAGGATTCATAGAATTTCTATTTTTAAGTCAAACTATTTTCATACTCATTGTAAAACAGACAATTCGTTCTCAATGCACTTTCACTATTTTTCACAATGGTTTTTAGATACAAAAAAATATAATCGCCCTACAGCGCGTGCACGTTTATTACGTTCTATCGGGGTACAGGCAAATGATAGTATTTACAATGTGAGATTTATGTTTCTAACAATTTAGGCGTTCCGAATTATCTACCGAATGCTTTATTTCAGCACAGTCGCTATTCATGATACAGCAGTGTGCCACGAGGTTTTTATTTATGTTGTAGCGATAGCGATCAATTTCATGGCAGTTGCGCGAGTTTCGCAAGTTACCGATGATTTTAAAATGAGCCAGCGTTCATCGGTGCTTAATTAATGCAGTGCAACGTAGGAATTCGAGTTCGATAAATTGCGCGCCAGCGACGAAATTGGACGTGTTATACGGTCTTCAGCGTTTTGAGGAATTCTTGAGGGATTGGGTCGTTCGTTTGTCTGATTGGAGGATCGCGGTGCATAGTCGGTAGTTGCTTACTATCTCTTGGCACGCCACCATCACCACGGCCACCAACCACCGGCGGCCCTTTTATATACCGGTACACGGCACGCCAATCCCTAATCCTGCCTGGTAATTGTTTTTGTATCCCCTGTGTCAGCCAATTATCGATTCAGTCCGAAAACCGGGCGTAATCAATTACTCGAATACCTTACGACCAAACTGTTTGCACACGTCCTGTGATCTTTTCTTCCTCCATTCCTTACAACTTGGAAATCGTGGTGAAATGAAAATTCTACTTTCACTTAAGAGGGTGAAATTATTATTCAGGGATAGATTAAATCGATCACTTAATAAATTTGGAAATCTTGGTGGAACGAAAATGGATAACTTTTCTGAATAACGTATGTTATAATTAATTAATTAATTAATTTATAGAATGAAGTAACAAAAGATCGAATCATTCTATATATACTATTCTATATTAATTACATGCATAATAATTTTATTGGATATCATAGAATGATATATTTTTTGGCACATGAAATCGGAGCCCGTGCACAGCGTGAAAAGAAAATTGCGTATAAAAAGTTCCGTGTGAAAATGTAAATCAATGGATGGTGTACGTACATGTAAAAATGTGGGACATTTTTTCGTTTAAGTTTTAATCATCAATACCGCGCGCGATTGGCTGATATCCAAAAGGAATTTTCGTCGGCACCGAAACGATTTACAGGAAAATATTATTCTGCATTTTCAATTTATTTTTGCACATGGAATCATGACTATTCGAGTTATGTCACCGGTTGCGCTGCATCCTATGCATTGCGCTTTCTGTGGTTCGAAGCATCGATCGAATTCCTTATATCGTAAAACCAGACTTTATTCCGTGTGAAAATTCCAAATCGTAATTATTCTGTTTTTTATGGAACATAAATAAAACATAAATAAAACACCTTGGTTATCACCCTTCTCACGGAAGTACAACATTTTTGGAAAACCTTGTGTACAATTGTGGTGTGAGACCTTTTGACACCACTTCTGACAAAGTTTCGTTTGTTTTTAATGATAATTTTTTAATATTATTATCAGCTGGATTTTTGTTTTGAAACGTATCGGTTAAAAGTTTTTATGAAACGCGTTACTTCTCGCTGCAGCGTTTGAAATAAGCTCGTGGATAAATGTGAATCGCGCTTGCTGTCGTGGTATATTCGAGACGTGGTTGTTATTGGCAGAAGCATTGAAACGTGCTGGTTCTTGCAATAAATTGGAATGTGCTAGTCTTCGTAAGACAAATGAAATGTGCCGTTTTCCGTAATGGACGTCGATAAGTGGTACAGCCCGTATTTTTCAGGGAACATCGTTTGAACAACGTCTCACAGTTCTGAATCATTTAGGGTCCCCTGTTTACAGGGCCTCGACGCGTTCGTTGGGAATCGGCGAATTTCGGTGGATTAACTCGCGCTCGGAAACTTTGTCAACGGCAAAGCGTCGGAATTACCATTAAACATGAATATTTTATGCCACCCCCGCGGTAAACTCGGACGTTAGTTAGTGTGTTTCGCGGGCGTAGTGCCGCGGATGTGACGACGAAGCAATATTTCCCTGTACAATAACACCATATTTATGTAAGCAAATTCCCGGCCTCTCATCTGGAGAGGCTTTCGAAGAAGAATTTGCATTCATTTGGGAGTAGCTTATATACCAGTTGCTCGAAAGCCCGTTTCCTTTTTCATGCAAATTCGAAGGACTCCGTCGTACCGGAGGGAACTTCAAACTCGTCGTCACAAAGCGGACAGTTAACTTCTTTCCCGCGGTCGCCCCACTTCTTCCCCGCAACTTTTTTAAAATATCGAACAGTTCGTCTCCGACCGTGCAAAAATTTTCTCGCTTCCCCCGCTTTCCTCGAAAGTTACTCTTATCAATTAATTACAGAAGTTTCAAATACAATCTCCGTCGTAAGTTTACTTATTTTTTGCGCGCCGAAATGAGTTTCGAAGTCGTATCTTTAGCTATCTTTCGCCGGCACGCGAATCTGAAAGGAAATTCTTAACGAACTGGCTTCAGCACGGATTTTATTAGCGTTCCATATTAACTCAACGATATCAATCTCTGCAAGATTAAAATTACACCGAAGTAGATCAAACATGTATCTCTATGTACTCGGCTCTTTTCAGTTGCTCAAAGATAAGATAAATTTAATTGAATTTATTCAAAAGTTATGGAAATTCCAGGGTAAATACTGCACTTTTTAATGGCAAATTATCAACGTTCCTGAACCAGCACATCGTTTTGTTTTATAATAAAGTACTATAAAATACATTAATGTTATTTAAAAGATAATGATCGAACCAGTGTGCCGATAACATTAATGTATTGTTATTAACAACTCTACGATCGACACAAGAAAATATTTATTCTAGCTCTTACATTATCAAAAAAAAAAAAAGAGTATGTATGCCAATATTCTCCCAATAAAAAGTCTATAATATATCTGTTTAAATTTCTGCCAGGTCTGGTGGCATTTAAGGTAAAACGAATCACGAAATGTGTTTCAACAAAAGCACTGTGGGTATATCTGAATTTCTTATTTATACTTTTTCCGTTTCCGATAAGAAGTTCCAGGTTATTAACTATAAACAGTGAAATGGACGTGGCTACAGTCCTCGACAAAATAAAATTACGGTCGTAAATAATCCCGCGCGCGACAAACATTTACACGAACCGCTTTCAGCACTCTCTAGTCCGCTTGTTCGCTCGCGCTCTGTGCAGTCAATATCAAGAAGCTGAGAAAAAAAATATATAAAGTATCAGGATTATAAATCATTACAAGCTCAGTCGCGATACGACCTACGCACGCACGAAGAAAACTTAAAGGGGTTGCGACAATATTTCATTCGGGAATAAAGCCGTAGGAAATGGGTCAGTCGAGAGAATTCCTGGACTAACAATTCACGAAATATCGATTCTGCCGGCGCAGCGCGGTAGGGTGGTCGTCATAAAATTCACGCATACATATACACGGTCACAGCGTTCTTCGTTCGAATTAGGCTTCCATGATGCGAAGAATCGAGTCAAGTGTCAGAGCACTTCATAAATTATGCTGGTCCCTGACGCTGATCACTGGCACAAAACATTTATTAATTCATTCCTCGACATTGATTTATCCTCCACCGTTTCTATATTGTTTCCCATTTCTGAAGTCGTTATTTTTTATTAAAAAAAGTAATTTTTGAATATCTTAAATTTTCAAATGAATTTAGTATTGATTAAGTTGTTACTATTGAAGTGTTGGTGGACTTGAAATGATAAGGAAATCGGAAATCAATTTATGAAAAAAGTTTAGGAAAAAAATGTTCATATAACCTTAAGAAACTCCGCATTCAAGGAAGTATAACATTTCTGGATCACCCTGTATAACACAGAGAGTTCTAGAAAAAAATAAGAAGTGAAAAAAACCCCTATTGTATTCGCCGCCCTCTCCGAGCTTTGCCAAAATCGATTACTATTTATTCTCTCCATTGACGCATTTTTATGGGATAATAAAATCGATCATATCGAAGCTGCCCACTGTATGGCATTTCACCAAGTCAATTTAGATAAAGTTTGCCATTAGTTACCTGAGACGTGGGAAATTATTAACGCATCAATAATTAACAATATAGGAGTATTAATTTCTAAAATTGACACATCTCCAATTTCGTTCCATTATTAATAATTGAGTGGCTCATTGTACTTTGGCAATCAATATTGAAAATATCTGCCATTCATAAAACTCAACGTAGTCTCCTGTGTTTCAACAAAGCTCTATGATAACTGAAACGAACCACTATATGTTTTTTTATATGCCTTTATAGATACAACTGTTGCCCATGCTAGTATACGGCTTTTGTTTCACAAATCCTGATTTTTCAGTTTTCCTTCCAACAAATAGAATTATTCCAGTTTGTGAAATTTTTACTGGTATGTGCTAGTGTTCTCTATACCACTGCTTGCTTTATGTATCTGGTATAGTTAGCGAAACTATATTATAACAATATATTTTCTCCACATTTTTTACCACCACCGGTCAAAATGACCGGGTGCAGATTTTTTATTTTACAATTATTCAAATAATAACAATGATCCCATAAGAAATTGTTGATTATAACATAACCTGTATTTATAATCAACACTATGTTACTCAATGAGAACATTGTTTCTTTTTGATTATAACAATTATATTCCTATATGAACCTGTATGAAGATTTCATCAAAATGTAAGTCGTAAGGTTTACTATTAAAAATGTTATCATCCTTTAAAAAATGGCCGAATATTACTGTAAGTGACTGTACGATGTTTATACGAAATTGGTGGGTAACGGGCAACAGCGATTAGCCGATTCGCATACTCAGGCCGATTTATGGGTACCAGGAACGCTAATCAATGGTTGGCAAAAGAAGGACGAAGTTGGAATGCCGAGAGCTGAGCGAATCGGAATCAGAATCGAATACGGCGGTATTCGTGCGTTGCCCGGAATGGCGTGGCGCGGCGTGGTGTAGGACGGGTATCCGCAAGTCACAATGAAACCGGCAATGACGTATGACATCGTTTCCGGGGAGCCGGCGGTCGGCGAAGAATGAAAAGCACGCGATGCGATATCTGAAACGTGTTTCGCATGTACAAGAGAATAACGATCCGCGCCCGTCTGATTCTGCGGCTGGTACCTCGATAATTGGATGCTCGTAATTGGCCGAAATAGCACGCGTGAACCTCCGGTATCCGTTGCCTGGTATCCGGGTATTCCTTCCCGTATTCGGCCAGGTGCTGTTTGTCTTCCCGCGAGATCCCGTGTCAGTTCGATAATTGTTTGATACGTCCCGATCGTCTTTTGACCTATCCCTAAATGGTCATGCTCCAACTACACCTCGTTGCACAATGTTCCCGATCGGAGCCATTGATAACGATTTTCGAGAAAACATTCACAATCTAGAATTAAATTTTTTATTAAAACACCACGAAATAATTATATGAAAAAAGTTCCCGATTAATAGAACTGCTGGAAGAAAGTTTCCGATTCGATTTCCACTGTCGAACATCAAATTTGTTAAACAATTGCATTTGAATGATTCCTATATAGAGTATTTTGTTTTAAAGAAACAAAATTTGAAAAAGAAAAAATATTTTTTCATTTTAAACAAATATTCTCATGTTATTATACAAGATATTGCATTGTTCTTTGTAGCAATTGATTCCGTAGACTTTAATCTTTAAAAAATGAATTAATGAATAGACAAATATTCGTTACTTGAATAAGACAATGCAAAACAGTTACTGTGAGTCCTCCGTCAAACTAGTGTTTAGAAAGAAAAGAATCGATTTGACTCCTGTTTCCGAGAATCGAAGTAAACAGTATTTCTCTGCACGAAGATCCGCAGTCTACCGATCATTTTCATTTAACGTCGTCTCGAGAAGATTGTGAGAAGATACGGGCCGCCGCCCTGCCGCGTCTTTTAATCTCAATAATTAATGTCGACCGCGGCTCGAGGAAAAAGAAGACCGTCGCTCGGTGTAATTCTTCATGTTCTCATAGTAATACGCGGAAACTCCGTCGACTCACTTTGTAGATTATGGTAATGAGCTTTGGTACCGATGTCCATGGCATCTTAACGAGTTCCTCCGCCTTATAAGTTTCGCGAAAAGTTTCAGCTCCATTCAGGGAAGTTCTCCGGTACGAAACGTCGCCTACCGATGCTCCCGACGTCGCGACATTAAGAGACATTACTTCGGGACTGTCAAGTAACGAACCGTCGCGTCGCCTCGCGTCGCGTCGGTGATACAGAGGGCCATTCTTCGCGCGTACCAAAACTCGGCTTTGCTAAACGAATTAATTCGATCCGAACTCGCACGTCTCCGTTTCCTCCCGATCCGATGTAACGAGAAAACTTCTGGACAACCGGAATAACAATTTTACTTTTGCCACGGCCGCGTCGCGTGCTGTTTCGGCATGCTAAAAACTGGCAATAAACGGTAAACAATGAATCGTGAAATCCTTCACCACGGACATTGAATCCAGCCAGTCAGTTTAATCGACTGTTACACGTGGCGAGGGATTAAGCCGAGCGCCACGCCGTACCACGACGACGTAATTCCGAGGGACATAATTGCTGGCAATTAACCGCCGTTTGAGGAAAACTGACTCGGATTTGCATAAGATTCCCCGTCCAGAAATTCACAGACAAATCTGTGTCGTCTGATGGCCGATTCCCAAAGCAAACTTCCAGCGTCAATAACGGCTCCTCGTGCTACTGGCTGCTTGCTGGACACCATACTTGGAAACAGATATGCTCTTTAACGCTTCGCTTCAGTTAATATTGGACGACATGGTCTCTTTTAAACCCAGAATTATAAACGTCCTATTTTCTTAATCTTTTCGCAGCCAATTTGAATTATTCACCCATTTCACGAAAATTTTCTTAGACTCTCCCACCAAATTTGTTATAAAAGTCATCATTGCGAACAACTTTCTGAATGAAATCATTAAATGTGAAAATTACTAGAAAGAAAAGATTGATTTTCCTGATGATATATTGAGCAAAACATATTTGAGCGAATAATATTTTCATCTGCAAATTTTACTTTAATATCGTAATTTTATAAACATTTTTCTCCAGCTAAACTTTAATGTCTTAACTCCTGTTTCATTAAATGAATTACTTTAACTTTGTGTATTTTTTGTAGTTGTTTTCACAAGAGAATTAAATTTTTCAAAAAATGCCAGAAGCTTTTTAACCAAGCGTAATATGTTTTGCTTTTTTCATCTCTTTTTTCTGTTACTCCGAAAACAACCCTATTTCGGAGAAAGAAAATAAGCTGTCAATTACTAGTTAAGATAAATCTACGGGAATATAGGTTTACGGCTCGAAGAGATCTATTGAGAGGAATTAGCCCCGGCATTTCAAAGCGCCTCTCGCTTTCAACAAAAAGCAAACTGGAACTTGGAAAAAAGTCGGCTGTTAAATCGCGGAACTGTGAATTCGCGAATGTTCCGGATCACTGCCCGTTGTGACGGGAGACAAGAGAACGATGGTTGTCGTACCTCTATCCTCGATTGCGTATTCGGCCTTTTCGGAAACTGACACTCATAAGTACATGATTGGAATGTTGGACGTCGAAAGTCTAGTATGCGTGTGTCGTAAGCATAGAATGCGTCTTTCGAGAAACAGACTTTACTATGTTGTGGGTGTACGTGAAAACGCGAGCGAGTTGTTCGTGATTCTCGCATTTGTAATTTGAAGTTCAATCTAATATTTCAACAATTGAGCCGTGTCTGCGATTACGTCGTTGTATGAAACGGTTACGGCTTCGCGTACGGTCTCGTTTTCGTTCTTGTTGAATTTCTCGCAATGTCCGAATTCGTTTTGAATATAGTTGAGGAATCCGATTGTTTCCTCAAACGTTTGTCGCGTTCGCGAAGTTGTTCACGTCACGTTACAATTTGTAAATATAAAGACAGTCGTTCTGCTTTAAAATGTGGATACTCGCGTTGGCTCGTTTCGTACGTGTTAGCCATTGTGTTTCTCGTAATGAATAAGAATGTGAGAAGTTGTCAATTCAACGGTCTTTCAATTGGTAAATTCAATAATATGTCTACCTTGTACTGATGTAGTTCGAATGCGAATGACTCTGATAGGATGTTGTGTTGACTGCTTAGAATGGCTTCTCGGCGATGATGTATGTACTGCGGCTAAGGCTGGTTGCTTCCTTTAACGTGGTTGCGTGAACTGCCGAATGCTACAGACCACTGTACGAATGTCTTGTACATTATTGTTTGTGCACGATTGTCTTTTGCACGAAGTGCACTCACTAGGCACTTATCCGGCTCGAAGGACCATATGTTAAATCGCGGAACTGTGTCTCGGGTGTCTTGACCACTGGACAACGAACTACCGTGATGTTAACTTTGCACGTGTTATAAACGATTGACAAGACAACGGCTCGTGCGTTGTACTTGTCTACCCGAAAACTGGAGAATGTCGCGGCGTTAGAGCGTAAAACTCAACTGAGCGAATTCGTCTTCTAGTCCTAGCGCGATGCTCTGATTGGTTCCTGCAGAAAGTTGCATTTCCCAATCAGTACACACCTTGACCTTTAGGACCTCCTTCCCGTAGTTCTGAATGAGGCCCTGGGAAGGAGGAGTGGGGCGAGATCTTACTCGGTCGACTACGCGACGGTTCCAGGTAGTTGGAGACCCTGCGTAACGGTCGCGGACTGTCCTTCGGAGGGATTAACTTTATGATATTAAAATATTTCAGTATTTATCTTTTATAAACAAGAACAGTAAGATGTATTTTTCTATGTAGAACTAAGTAATAAAATAAATGCTGGAATACTAATTTATTTCGATAAAAGTATTGTAATGAATGTATTGTGACCTTTGAAAGTGTCGTATAATGTAAAATTTATTAGGGGTGCTAAATTTCTACTGTCCACCTTCGGCGTGTAAAGTTACAAAAGACAATTCGAGCCTATCGCGGACATGTACGTTCTGAAACGGAGATCAAGGAAGAATAGGAGAAGCAGGATGAGGGTACCGACACGAGGGGTAGTAAAACGATTAACGTGAGCCTACAGCGATGCTAGAGAGGAAGAATGGGTAGCGACGCAACATGATTACTCGACGTGCCCACACGACGCGAAACACGTACGCGCACCCTTTATCCTCCCATCGTAAAATGCCGCGCTACCTAAGCTGGTTTTCCCCTTTAAACGACACGCCAAGATAACCGGCTCAAAAGCGTCTCCCTCTAACCACCCTTTAATTACACACATTTTTGGCAGCGTAAAAATGCCTACTCATCTCACAGACCGTCATCGAATGAAAAGATTTAATGAGCAAAATGAGTGTTTAAAACTCGATGCTAATTTTCGATTCTTTAATTCCGAATCCTATTAGTTAAATAGCAAGATCAGCTTTAAGTTTTTCGGTGAGAGTAAATTTTTGGAAGACATTTATGTAAAACACCCTAAGTGTCTGGGCACGGGGGTGTTTATCAGTCACGCGTTTAGTGCTCGATAGTTCTAGCATTAAATACGGACAAATGGTTCGAATGGGGTTCATGGTTAACGTGTCGATGCAACAGTCTAGACAATATATCGATTACCTGGCAAACTCTGCATCGATCCGGAACGCGCTTCAGGAGTCAGGACGATCGCCACGTTTATAGAATTCACTCGGGGTGTGTGTTCATAGATCGGCAAGAGCAATATGTTTGCCCCGTACGCGGGATTATATTTCCCATGATATACGGCGCTACCATTATGATAATGGCCCATCCAAGAAACTACGTTACGAACGGTCTCGGTACCGCTGTAACAAAGCGAAGATAAAACTGCCGTGTAGCCCCCGCTCGAGTGTCGAGTGTGATAGTCCGTGACGTAACTCGGAACATTTATCTCCACTATCGTATTATCTAACCCAATTAGGTAAATGGCCACTCAGGTGCACTTGGGCGTTGGAACGGCCCTGGGATCTATACCCGATAAATCGTACCCTTAATCTAGCGCGTGCGAAGAGAGGCGTAAGATCGCGAACGATTGGTGGATAAAACCCCTGGATATCGTATTACGAGAAATAATTGCGCTAATTAATGCCGACCGAATGCCATGCGGAATAATGGCCGACAATGGATAGCAGGGAGGCTGGTAATTTCCGTTTAATCGAAGAATATATAATCGCTGTATTTGGGATTACAACTATTATTATAATCGAGATTATTGCCCGTCGAAATAGAAACACGCATTCTATTCCGACAACCGACTCTATTCATCCTAGATAGTTAAGAGTGAGGTTAAAATGAAGCGGCGAGCATCGATGATAACGGCGTGGTGAGAAAACAAATTAATGTAAATAAATACAACTTAATAATAAAATAATTTTAATAATAAAAAACGAGGTCGACACAAGGTATAGGAAAGCAGCGTTTTCGGTTGACCTTGTTAGTGGACGGATCGGGCAAAAACAATCCCTAACGAACGTCCGAAACCACCGCCAACTCTGGCCGCAACAGCGCCGTTCCTGATGAACTTTGTCCGTTACGTGAGCGGAGAGCTTACTGGTTTTCTTGTCTCCCGCGTGTATAGCGCGACCCGGGATCTCTGTTATCAAGATTCTCCCATTTCGACGAGACGCTGTTAGTTTTACCGTGAGACTGTGGCGACGGTAAGGAGGAAGAAGGGTGCACGAAGAGTGGGAGGGAATGAACAACGGCACGGTGCGGTATTACGATTTTCCCACGAGTGGAGTAACCGAGCGCGACAAATCGCACGTCAAGCGATTCTGCAACGGTTGGCTTCGTGGATTTCGTCGGAGATTAGCCGGGAGATCTCGACCGAACCGACTACACAACGACCAGATAGAAAGGCGCGATTTACACGCAGCTACGTACGCGAGGTAAAAGTACAAAGTGCTAGGCGAATGGACGTGTTCCGTGGACACCGTGTGCGTTTCATTATCAACGGTGTATTCCGGCGGGGGTAAACATTATTATGATAGAACGATGATTGCGCGAACGCGCCAGTCATATCATGAATAATTTCCTGCTCGTTTACGCTGCGCTCGAAATTATTCTCTATTATATCTGTCACTCGTATCGTCGATGAACTGAATATATGTCTGCATTAACATTTACGAGGCATAATAGCGACGTAACGTTTCAAACGTATAATTTGAAGGAATATCGTTCGCTGACTACTTTAAGGACACTTGGATGATTTATTGCTTGGCCAGAAATCTACTAATACGCAATGAGTAATATTTTATACTATAAACAAATAACATATGGCTTTCTATATCGATATAATTTTTATGAGATTGTGCCGGTTACGTTCCGTACGATAGATCAATCACATTAATGATCTATTTACCGTCGATGGCCTCCACTTTAGCACTCCCAGAAGCGCCATCCACTTAGACCAGCTTGCACGGTGTGAAAGTTTTTCTCTTTCCTTCTGACCTTTGGCCCACTTTCTCTCGAAGCATACCAATGACCGCGCTGCCATCCTGGCACGTTGGGAGCGACGCGAGTCTACCGAAAGCATTAGAACATCCGCCCATTAAAATGGACGCGCCAACTAAAAGGATTCTACGGAAGTTCCTCCTCTTCCTTCTGCAGCGCTAAGAGGCGAAGGTTCCAGCTCGCCTGAAAAATGCATTCGCCGCTCCGTTTGCACACGTAGAGAGGACACATTGTGTTTACGACGTTCCGCTTCGGATTCTATTGGATTTCTGTACCTTATTCTGCCGTGAAAATTTCAGCCGTCGCAACCCCCTTTCCACCCTTCGCCCCATCGCGTCCCCCTCGTCGCTTCTCTCTCCCCGTTACGGGCCGTCGGTCCTGGACCGCGTCGCCATTCGCATTTACAATCGGGCCAAGGCGTGAGCTGTTTCCGCAAAAACGGCGCGCCGACCTATAAAAAGTTAACCGAGCATTCGGAGGTGTTGTCTCTGCACGCTGCTTCATGCTTCCCCTACCACGGAATAGATAAATACGCCAGTGCTGCGGCCCGACCGCGGTAAGGGCTTGTTCCAAGATGTTTACCCCTTATTAAAGATTCCGTAACACTCGCCGCGCCGCCGGTCTATCGTTCTCCCTTTCTCGCGTCTGCCGACAACTTTTTCTCCACCCCCGTACCGGCGCGGCGCGGCGCGGCGAGGCGCGCCACGAGCAGGCAAATATGAAGATTTCCTTAATGCCCAAGCAAACGGAGCTTTAATGACGTTCAATGGTGGCAAAGTCAACCTTAAATATTTGAATATTTTAAGAACTTTAAGAACAGCCCCCGCAATTTGGTTACCGAGTTCCCCGGGCTTGTTCCTTTAACGACTTTCCGCCGGCAGTAATTGCATATTTTTATGTAATTTACTCGGCAAGACTCCGGTAAGCCACTTAACTCCTCCTAAGGAACGTATATCACGGGGAATCTGGTTGATTTACCGCTGCGGATGAACAAGCAGCTGTTTAAACACTTTTTATTTGTTTGAACTTGGACCCACGCGAATTCGTAGGGGGAGTTCCCCTAATGCTGCACGCTTAGAGTTTTCCTTAAACGAATAACAAAAAATAATGTTGTACTCTGTTTATTCTACAGTCTTAATAAGCTAACAATTAATCGAACGAAATTATCGACATTATGGTAATAGTTAAATGTTAATGTGCGATTTTGATTTATTTTTAATTTAATTTTATTTATATTATTAATTATTATTTATTTTATTTATAAAATTAAGAAAATGATTAGAATAAGGACAAACACGCTCTAGTCTTGGTTTTGAAGAAAATTGTAGGGTGAGGATTAGTATGCTGTAAATGCATAAAGGTCAGCAATCTGGTAATAATTGTAGTTCTCGGATTTCATAGCTGGAGTCGACGAAGAAGCCAGTTGCGAAGAGAAAGAAGACACTGGTATCGGGCGAGTTTGAGTCTGCGGGAAAAGCACAACGGCAAAGTTATCCGGCCGTAATCGCCTCTAATTTCGCGTGTACCGCTCTTTACGTAGCGCTATCGACGTTAGTTCCATAAATAGGGCTAAGCCACGCCCGCGCGTCGACGTTTCTATAAGGGCTCGCCTCACGTTTCCAAGAGCACGCTGAAGCGCTTTTACTCTTTAACTCGCGTTTTTACGAGGACCTCCGGCGTAATGGGTTTCGTGACTCCTCTTTTTAACGGTCTCACGGAAGCACGATACAATGTCACAACAGAAAATCGTCGATTCTCTCCATTTTTTTTTTACTTCATCCGACTCGAAGGCAAACGAAACTCGAACACTTTGTTATTTTCCCCCGTGACTTTCTTCCATGACTACTCCCCTTGTTTCGCCTCCTCGCGAACGCTGTCCCAACCTCCTCGATTACGGAACCGTTTCAACAGCGACACTTTAATATTGTTTATCTTCGTTAACACCGTGACTTCTGTACTAGGAAACTTTCACGATATTAAAGCAATCTTGTTAGCGAAATAAAAACTCAAACGTTTGTAGTCGATGAGAAATTCGTTATGCCGGAACTATTTTTTTTTGTTGTAACAGTTATGGTGCTTTTAACCCACATCCGTCTCTCGTGCCAATTTGACACATTTTTCACGTACACAACGATGTTATTCTGCCAGTTTTAGAACAATTGATCTGGAACTTCGTGACTGTATTGTTTTAACATGAATGTACATGTACATACGCTCCACTCTTTTCTACACGAGAGATATTCCTCAAAAAATCGTGTAAACACCGTGCAAACAATGTTTCGTATAGTAAAATGTGAAATATGTTCCAAACTTGAAATAACTGTTGCAAAATTGTTTATTTCAAAGATTTGACTTTGTGTCACGCTCAGCAAGTTTTATAGTGTGCACTATTTGTCTTTTAATATTAATGAAAAAATATGTGTTTATTTCGATACTTTATAGGATGTGTCCAAACTAAAATTTAAAAAACACTAAAATTCTTAGAAGAATTTTTAGAAATATTAAATAGAACTTCCTAAAAAAGTATTGAAATAGAATAGAGATACAAGTCTTTAAACGCGTATGTATAATGAACAATTGTACCTTTGTGACCTCGTGTGTCATCAAGTTTTACCTTTGCGAAGTCTGCAACAAAAGTTGGAACTAAATATTGGTAATGTGGAAGTTTTTGAAAACTGCCTACATAATTGTTTCTGCTCCTGGAACGTATTCCCATTCGAGAGAACAGCGATCCATGGCGACGGCTCAGACGATTGTGCGTTGAAACGCGCGGGCCCAATATTGGTCAAGCAAACAGTGAAGTATGCAGTTACATTGGTTCCTCGTCGAGCCGTGCCGACGGGTGTCGATCACTCGTGTCGATTATGTTCGACTGTATCGATTCGGAATTCATATGCTGATACGCGAGCATTTCAGCGAGCTCGTAATAACGCACGATCAGCTAATATTGCGTTGCCAAATAATAAAATATTCCTAGCTGATTTGCATAATGCGGTTTTATCATTGATCGACTGTCGGAGTGTGCCTACGCGCGCGCACATAGCGCACAATGGTCAAAATGATCTTCATAAATGGACGAAAATTAAAATTTCAAATTCAGAGATAGACAATTTGTGATAACTTTTGTTATAACAACAATGATCGAAGTAAATTTGTTTTAATTGTATTAATTGTAATAATAGTAATGGTTAGTATAGCTTCCCTGATTTTATTTGAAGGAGAGATGTTATTATGTTATTCGATAAGGAATTATTTTTTTTTATATCAATTATTATACATATATTTATACCAATATTATCTCTAGTATTATCTACAATATTCTGATTAATTTATTTTTAATTATTTTAGTATTTTCGAACATTGAGCAAAATTTAATTTATGTCTACATTCCATCAACTAAACGTCTACAGTCTACGTGGTCAGTTACAGTGTCGTTCAGTCCCATAGATGAAATAGTTTTGTCCAGCTTGGAAAGTTATTTCGACCGCTGCACGACCGTTCGAACGCGTTCGCGGATTCTTGTTTCATCGAATTGCACGGTGTTGATGCAGTTTTCATAGATTGTTCGGAAAGCAAGTGGCTTTTTATCAAGCGGCCCGTCTAGCCGACACACACGCCCTGCACATACACACGCCATTCGTCTTTCTGCGCGTTTCCTGCCGTCTGCGCTTCCGGCTCATCCCTTTGTCTAGCTGATTTATGAGCGTCGCGGTTGCTTCAACGCGGATCGAGCCCGTGGCGAAAGTATTGCACGGCCGAGCTGCGAAATGATTCTGTGAAATCTCAATTCACGGGCTGATCTCCCGGCTCCCTTTCTCTCGTATTTTACTCTTGTCCTTTCCTCCCTTCTAAGCTGCTATCACAGTGGATCCGATGTCGGACGATTCGGCCGACGCGACGTCCGACGCATTGATCCGACATTTCAAATGTGGGTAGCAGGCCAGTGTGTGTGAGATAGATCCTCCTAGTGTCGCACAGTGCCATCAATTAATGTAAAAAATTTTAATTGTAAAATGTAACAAATTAGGACAAATTGCGATTATTTTGAAAATAAATTTTGGCGGATGAAATATCTTATAATACTAAACACACCCTGCAAAGATCAATTTCAAAAACCAAATGATTTATTCAGTTGAAATTGAAAGTAGTTCTAGAACCTATGTTTTGTTACGAACATTTTAATATTAACGAATATTTATTTTACTGAAATAATTTTTATAATATACTCTTATATTTTCACTATAAACATCCAAAACTCATTTTCATTTTGGCTCGTGCTTGTTGGCCGAAGTCAAACGTCGCGTCGGACAAAGTCGGATTTCCACTGAGATCGCTGCCTAACGAGCGCTGGTAAGCGGCGCGACCAACGTGACGGGATATGAAGAAGCTCTGGTAAAACCTTCATGACCCGGCAATTTATTTTACCAAGCGTGAAAATAAAACTACAAACTCCCAGCTCGAACCGCTCGATATGATTCTGGAATCGTGTTCCAAAAGCTTCGTGGAAATTTCATGTTCGAGAGGTCAAGCCATGCTCTGATTTGACTTGTTGATTCGTTGCAGACCGTTTTAGATGTTTTCGATAACGATAGAGCACAATTTTATTTACACTTTTTCTTCAATCGCCTCGCTATTTAACTTCTCAGCCCTACGGCTCGATTTCGAAAGTGGCTCGCAAACATTTTTCAATGTTTTATTGATTACATTTCAATTTTTCTTGTTTGTTTTCGCTTATCTTGGATTTGAAATATTCTAGGACATTTGCGAATTACGAATACACTTTAGGTTTTACAAGAAAGTTGATTGAAGTAGCAAATATTTCATTTTATTCTATAACGAGTATACTCTCGTCAAATTAATCTATTAAATTTGATAAACACGCGATGTAACTCGCAATTTTGTTTTGATGTCGTTAATATAAAATATAGTTTATTACCGCGCACAATGGGAACAGGTAGCGCATTTAATCAACCCTTGTTGTCAATATGAATGGGAAGGGAACACGTGAATACATGATTGCGTAAATGGACACGAAGTACAGACTAGCCATCACTCAAACATACAAATAGAAACGATTTCGATCAGATTCCAGATTCGATACGAAATTTGTAATTAGTTTTCAATGGGTTTCTGACAGAAATTTCCACCATTCACGAACCACTTTCTAGATTAAAGTTTGTCGATTTTGCGATTTGATTGCCGAGGGAAACCTAACCGTCCATATCCAATTTATGAAATTTATTATTCAATCTGTTTGACAGGACTAACTGTCGACTGCATTGAAAATCATTCAACCATCGAAAAACTCACATTCAACGTTTCATTTCCGAATACAGGTATGAAGATCATTAGTGTGATATTACTAATTATGAAATTCGCCACGTCTACGAGTTCGTTAACTCGTTTCTGAAATTTGCAAAAATATACAGGGTGATCGATAACCGTGACACAACCGAAAAGATGGTGTTTCAAAATAGCTTTCGAGTATCGAGTTTTAAAAATCGGTGAACACGAGTAATATCGATTACGAATTGATCGACACGTCCGTTCAAAGTCGGTTTTCGCGAAAACAAAATCGAAAATATGTAGAAAATTTTCGACTGATTTTTTTTACGTAGAACCGCTACCATTTCGGTTGTACCTGTATACAGAAAAGCGTACAGTTCGAAATGAATATAAAAAAGTTCCAACACAGTACCCTTTCATCTGAAACAATAAACTTTTGCTCCATTATCACGAATTCTACGCGAACCCCATAATTAATGTTGCCACGTGTTGGGCTCGCTAAGTTCTGCTGAGCGTTGTCAAAATGTAGCATCGCTGTCGTTGTTATTTTACCAGCCGCACTGGTATTTTTTGTTCATGTAACAACGTTGTTTCACGTTGTCGGACGGTTTCGGGTGGATTGTTTTTCGTTCGGAACGGCGGCGCAACGAAGTTAATTGCACGCCGAAATGAACACGGGTTAGGGAATAGGAATGATCGTATCGGCGAGTCGGTTCCTTCGTCGATCAAAATCGGCGTGGCATCGCGCGTCGACGCCGAGCAGATATTCGTGCTTGGCGCAGTGTGTTGTTTCATCGGAACTTGATAAAATATACCAGTCGTTAGCAGCGGCAAGATCGTTATCCGGACAGGAATTATATCGAACGAAATTCCATGAAAATCGAGTACGCGGCTCGCCTGACCGAAGTGGTATTTATAACTTTCCGTTCGGTACCTTTATCCGCGTGTAGGTACGTTCGCGCAGCTATTGGAAATCGGTTTCCGCTAGACGGCAGCGAGAATAGCTTGAACGTTGAGCGTTGCTCGCGATTAGGGGCGCGCGAGCGGAGCGATCCGGGCCTCCACGATCCCCCTAATTGACCGTGCCGGCCCGGTATGGGGATGGGTTTTCGTTCGCATGTTCCCACCAATGATAAATAGAGAGATAAACGGCGCTCCAGTTACCCTTAATGGAACACCGCCTTTATCGTATGATCTCCTCAGCGACGACTTCCTTTTTATCTAATTAACGCTTTTGTTTCGCGATCCCGACGGAGAATAAGAACGGCGTAATTCCTTCTCGCTGCAGATTACTTTGTTCTTTCTTCATGGGGGAGCGGACAGCGCGGGTGGCGCGAAGGGAACCCTGCTCGGAGAGACAAACGCGCGGACAATTAAGCGTTAATGCTCGTTCCGGGGACGAGGAACCAGCAGCGGTCCGCGCAGCCGGGAGTTGCGACACTTTTGATCGATTAAGTTGATACACTTAACCGGTTGTTTCCTCTAGGTGCGAATTTGTTCCACCGGATCACATTTTCATCATTTTTCCGTAGCTTGCGCTTTACTCTATCGACTTTGAAAGAACACGTGATGGGTAGGGGACACTAATATCGAAAAATATTATTTTCTCCTTTTTAGTGGATTCTAATATAAGCATGATTAAAAAAAAAATTTTTATACAGTAGTTTTTTATACCGAATATCACGGATTTTGGGAACTAACCTGAACCCGGGGAAAATACCCAGTCTGGCTCGTTCTAGATAAAAAAACGACGATGACCTTCATATATCGGAAAATACGAAACAGGAGAAAAGCTTCTCCGTCGGAATAAGTGACCCACCGAACCAAACATTTTCTTCTTAAAACCATTTTTCGAGTTTAAGAAACGGATCACCGTTCAACATAATATTGTTCTCGGAAAATTCCGCGATTGTTCAGCTTTTGATGATATGTGCATATCAAACCATAATACCTCGTCGATCCATCTCGCATTGAGTAACCAACGGATTCTTCGTGGAAGAATCGTTAACCTATAAATTCTATATACAGCAGACCGCGTCATTCCACGTACGGTCAGTTTACACGGCCGAGCAGCTAGCATTCGGAGCTTCAATTGTACGTACATTTTCATTCCGTCCGCGTATTTATCGACATCAATGGCAAAGGATAGAGAAAGGGAGGACGCGCGACAGACATAGACCGGTAGAACGAGATAGAGAGGGAGAGAGGCCCCTGTTACCGCGGCGTTTAATTTCTGCTGGTTCCCAAAACGGCTGAAATTAAATCCACGAGTCATTTAATCGAACAGCGGTAGGCAGCGTCGTTTCGAAAATAAAAGCGGCAGGAAAGGAGGTAACTGGGGTCTGTTGCTTTTCACGGTGCAATGACCATCGGGGCTCCAATATTCGTTTTCCCCGTCAAAGGGTGTACTCGCCGGTCTAATTAGCGGATTAAAGCCGGCGCGGCGCGCGGCGCTGCGAAAATTCCCGCTGGTGGTGCCCCCGTTATTTTTGATTACGCACCGGTGCGGCGCGACGGGGCGATAACATTCGGCCGCGCGTTTGAGCGACGTTGTGCGGGAGGCAGAAGAGAGGAAAGAGTGCGTATAGGGAAGGGTCAGATGAAATCGTTCGAAAGAATTTATTTCAACCGACCGGATAGGTCCGGCTCGCCAACTGTGCGTCGCCCGTTTATTCCGGCTATCGTAGCACCGCGATAATCGTGCTCAGTAATAACAATCGCCGCTGCCGCGCCGCTCCGCACCGACCGAAACGACATTTTCAGTTATTCGGGGCGAATTTGCAGTGTCACCACCTGCACCGGTGCTCGCTATCTCATCTTGCACCGCGCCGATCCGAAGGTGCGAACAGTCTCGTAAATACACCTGGCTGAACACCACCACGAAAACGTTGCGTCCCCGGAAAACGCTGCGCATCACCGGAATGAACATTCTTTTATTCCGCTCCCGTAAATTTTCAATTTGTTCCGGTATGTTGCTCGCCATGTATTTCGATGCTTTATGGACGGGACAAGTGTGCTTTCCAGCGGTGTGCGGCAGGATCCACTGATAGCGGTAGCGTCCCCTGCCACAGCATTCTATCCCCGTCAATTTTCGAGCTTGTACAAAAAATTTGTAAAGTTTCAGGCATCAACTGCAATATTGTCAGCTTAAGTGTCGTATTTTTCCACACCTTTTTTTCGAAATTGTTTTACGGGTGAGGGGGGGAAATGACATTCCGCACACCCCTCGAAAACGTGGCCAAAACCTAAAAAGTCAACTTTCAGCTAGGCTTGTTTTAATTAATGGGGATAAACCGAAAAAAAGTCGAAACAATTAGACACGGGGTAGACTCGTTTGTAGACTGACTTTCTGAGACTCAGTTTCAAAACAAAAAATTGTACAAATTTATGCAGGGATACGCATTTTAATCTCATTGGGAAAACTACCCTCGGTAATAGGTAAATTTACCCTATTACTTGATATTTGTAATATATGGCCATCTATGGTACTAAATGTTTACTGAATTGTTCCGAAGATTGCTTTTATAAAAACATAAATAACGGAGGAAGGGGTGGTGCGAGTGGCATCCAGCAGACTTTTTCCCGGAGATATAGCGAGTGATGAATGGTCGGCGCGCAAAGACTACGGAGGAATCCTTCAATTCTTCTGTTTCTGGCCCCGTGCTCGCTGCTCAGTTTTTTTTTTCACCGGCCGAAGACAGACCGGATGCACGATTTCGCGATCAACACTCGGGCATGGCTGCGCCGCGCCGAGCCGGTTTGGCCAGCCGAGCCTCTGGCTGTTGATTGAAACGGGTGACTTGCCAAAATGGCGAGCATTGTGGAGGCCGGGACGCATTGTGAGTGACACTCGGCCGGTCCGCGCGGCGTCGGTTTATTTTCCGAGCGAGGTCGGCGTGAAAAATGTAGCGGGAAAACCAATTCGCGTGTTGCTCCGTTCGCCGCTCCATTCGCCGTCCCAGCCGACTCGTGACAATACAGGAAAAGCTGGGGCCAAGCTATTGTACCGAAATTAGACGCGGTTCCAGACCGACTTTTCATTGACCCTCTTCACTCGTTCGTTTAACCCGACCAGCTTGGTCGGCATTGTTTCGCCTGGAAAAAAACCGAGAGAAACTAATTTTTTAACGAGCTCCAAAACCTCATCGTTCCAAACCAAGTCGGAGCTCTCGGGGTCGTTCCGACCATTTTGCGAATGGCTTCTCTGTAGTCCTTCTCGCGAATTTACGTTGCGAAGTGTGTCCCGCGAGCTCTGTTCGCCTCAACTATCTTCGTTCTTTCAAACATTACCTGAAAATTGTTGGAAATAAAAATTGTTGGATTTTATAATTATAAAATAAATAATAAAACCAACACAAGACATGTTCTGAAATGTCATTTCATCGATAAGAATAAAATAATAAGTGACACCGATTTTACCACGTTTTTTTAAATAATCGAAATAGACCAAAAAGTAAGGATCGAACAATATTCGTGTATCTGGTTCGTAACTTCGTTAAAAAAACACGCTATACTACCGCCAAAGCCACAAAAATGGACGATATTGTATTTACCCACTTTTATAATAAAAACAACTGGAAACGAATCGCGCGTTCTTCTACTTTGTTGAAGTCCTGGACGCTTTAGTCGGCCTAGCAAAAAATTATTCGAAGGATTTATTCGAAGATTTTCCACAAATAAAACCGCTCTATTCGACATTTTTATTTCAATAAAATTTCTGCTCAACTCTGTCGGATCAGGATTGGCGATCCTGCGAAATTCAGCTTGCGAATCGTTATACTCGATGAAGCAACAGATTGACTGCTTGCCATTTTGGCTAGCTACCCGTTTCAATCAAACAACCAGAGGCTCCGCTGATAAAATCGGCGCGGCCGATGTCCGAGCGTTGATCGCGGAATCCTGCATACGTTTTGTCTTCGGCTAGCGCAAAAAGAAAATCCAGCAGAGAGTTTCGGGCCAGAAACAGAAGAACCGAGGAATTTCGTAGTCTTCGCGCGCCGACTATTCGTCACTCGCGATGTCTGCAGGAAAAAGTCCGCTGGATCTCACTCCGACGACCCCTTTCTCGGAAACAACAATCTGTGCCGGACAAATGGCCAGGGAAATTTATGCGCCTTTTGTGCGCGGAAACGCTTCCGTTTCCGTCCGTGGAAACGCGTATCATGCTACCAGAAATAATCTCTTCGTAGTATGTTGCGTAATTATCGGAGGCATATTTTCCAGCAGAGAGAAGCTGTTTTGTTATTTACGAGGGAGGATTTTTTTGAACAGCATTTTTTGAACAGTAGGAAAAAGTATGGGCATGTAATTTAATAATTAATAAAGGACAACTATTCCTGTGAGATTAAATGGAAAAGATTCAACAGTGTTTGAATGGGTCCTTCTACTAGGCCCCTTCCAGTAAGCGCCGTTGCGAAAAAATTTATTTAAATAATAATTTCGAATAAAGGGGGTTTTAAACCCACTAGGAAAAATCTGTTGTTTTATGGCTAATTACTGTTGGCCTGTCCTGCAACTAACGAGTCAAGATCGAAGGTGAAGAGACCACTACACCGGCAATAACTGTAACCTTGAAAACCCAGGTAGACATTCTAAACCTTCTACATCATGGGGTTTCGCCGGTGGAAGCTGTTCGCAATCTACAAAATTCCCGGACGTGAAGGAACGCAGACTGATTGGGGCGGGACAGACGACGGAGCGTGTTCCGAGGGAAGGAGAGAACGAGCGGTTTTATCGAGCACGAGGCAGGCTCGTTGGCCAGCCGCATTTTTCATTGGATTAGCAGGTGCGTCGGAATCAGAGGTTCCTCGATTCATTTCCGTAGCTTTGGGCAGGCGTTCCATCGGAAATAATTACCCTGTCTGCAATCGGGAGCCGCTGATCATTCTCGGTCGGCCTTGGCGCAGCGTTTTTTTTTGTCCACGGGGGTAAGACTGGCTGCTTTCAGCGACGGAAATAATGCGTCTCCGCGGGATCGTACGCCTAGGCGGAATTGTTTCCGCGACCAAGGCCGGGGCCGGAGCCGGGACCGGGGCCCCACCCAGCCTGATTCTTGGCAAGCATTGTTGATGAGGATGAACGATGAAATGGCTCGCCGCGGTCTGCTGGTCTGCCCACTGGTATGGAGTCGTGTGGTTGATGAATTGGTGCTGCGCAAACCGCCCTCTGCCCTCCCTATTCTTCTGTTTTCCACCCTTCGTCCCTTCCACCTTTCCAACCTTGCTCCCTTCCTGCTTTCTTCGTTGCGCCTTCTCTCCTTCGTTTCCCCCTTTCCTCCACCGCACTATTATATCTATTCTTTCTCCCATTATAATTTTTCCGAGCAACGTCCGTGGCCACCCCCACCTCTTCCTTCGTAATTGTTTCCTGAGATATCTCTCCTCCCTTTTGTTCTTCGTAGATCGTCTTTGCATGGAGGTTCCTGAGAAATCTTGGCACTTTGTCGTGGAACTTAGAGTTGCCTGGGTTCTGACATTCCTGTAGTGCTATTAACAGTTGATCAAAGTTGGACGCTGCTGCCGTGGAATTGTTTCTCTCGGTATTGTTCTACGCTGTTCGAAATACCTCTGCATTTTCAGAATTAATATTTGCACGTGTTTTCGGTGATTCGTGTAGTTAGTCTTAAGGGGCAACGTATCCTTGGTAGGGTAAGGTAAAGGGTATATATGTAATAATAATATAATTTGTAATAACAAATAACGGAGATATTCAAGGTGGACACAGTTATTGCCCCACCCTGTATAAACAGTTAAATAGTGTTGTTCATATCGAAGGTTCAAAGTTAATCTTAAAAAATAATTTTGAAACTATTTTTGCGTGGTTTAATCACGTTAACCTGACAAAAACACAGTGACGATAATTTAAATATCTTCAAAGTAAGGACTTCGTCAAAAGCAGATTGTCGATTGCTTAGCTCAGTTTATAAAATGGAAGTAATTGATTTACTGTCGTCCAAAGTCAATTATGAGAGACTTCGGGTCTATGTACAACCACTCAGTCCTGGTTTCTGTACACCTAGTATCCGACATCGTGTCGCTTACGATCATTGCCACTTTCGTGGGACACCCCCAAGGATCCTGATATCGTTATTCGTTGGTCGAGAACGAGCCTGGGAAGCTTTAATGGTACCTAATAACCGAAGGGTTGCTCGTAACAACGTGACGTAAATTAAGGGTCGCGGAACTTCAGCTGACAATAGATGCTTGTTGATCTTAGTAATATTGACATTCCAGTTTCAACTTATTATGTCAGAAGCTTCGAAATATGAATATTTTTATATAAATAATTGTTTATTTCTTATGAAAATGTTGAAGCGAGGCTGTAAATGATCTTAAAGGATGTGTACTTCTTATAAAACAAAATATATAAATTGCAATAAATTAACTGAAAATAACATAAAAGATAAAATGATTTACATATTGTATAAAATTGCAACATACTCTTGAACACGATATTAAAGCTATGTAAGGAATCTATAATAACTAAAGAAAGCACTTTATTTAATACGAAATTTGTTTCTTATAGCGCTATTAATACTTTAATTTCTGTAAATCTGTGAAATCCCATTTTATAACTGTATGTACATATGAACAACTGGTGTCTGCTACATAATTATTTCTCGTAATTCAGTAATACAATTTTCAGTAATTTCGATCGGAGGAAAGTTTCTCGTGTTGTTCCATCGCGTCGAAAGAATTGTTCGTCTTTTGCGATTCCGTTTGTTTCAACTACCGACAGGGCGAAATAAGTAATCTGTCTTCATTATACTCCTCGCAGGCAACGGCTTCGAGAAACGAAGAAGGGTACCCGTTCAACGATTTCGTATACATGATGTATTGCGGGCGCCGCGCCATCAGCGCGGAAACTTCGTCAAAGTTTCGTACGTCTCTCATTAAAACTTGCCTATTCAGCGATGAAAAATTAAATTTCGCCGGGTAATTTGCTCAACAATGTTTTTCAACCCCCCACCCCCGGTCGCCCACGGGAACGGCAATAAATTACGTTTTAATCAAATTCTTCGTATCCAGGGGTGGTTGGGCACAACGGACGAATACTGATTGCCACGGATAATGCGATGGCGTATTAAACGGCGGCTGTTTAACCGGAATCGAACCGTTTCCCGAACACGATGCCCGGCAACAATGTTTTTATATCCGGCCCGATGACTAACGAGCGATATTTTCCGGCGAAAATTTCGCCGAGCCCGCGCGCCACGACACTGTAATTAACTTCCCTCGACAGAGGGTACACGCGCTTGCTAATAAATAGCCAATGCCCGGACAACAATAGTTCTCAGGTAATTTTCGAGCGCCGCGCCCCGAGCCGGCTGAAAATTTTCCTCTCTACTGCCCCTTTCGGTCGGATAATTTTTCAAAGGGTTTTCATTTGCTGCAATTTAATTTCACACTTAAACCAAATAATCGAGCTGCGTCAATGCACAAGTGTGAAAAGGTTATTTAAGGATGTTCTTCATGTATATAACGCAAGAAAATTTTTGAAAATTTGACAAGATATAGTTTTTACTAAATTAATGCAATTACTAACATTTGAATTCGATTCACTGCACCGTTTAATATTTATAGCAACTTAGAATATAGACATTTTGGTTATTGAAATATTGATCGTTCGATGTGATGTTCAAATGTTCATACATAGAAAAACGTTCATATTTTTATAGAAATATATAAAATAACTTTTTTAATAAACATGTCAATTTTTTTTCACGTAACACGGTACTTTTAGAAAGGTTTTTAGTGTTCCAATGTTTTTAATGCTTGGTTAGCTTTCGGGTCTTTGTGCATACTGTGTGTCGTGCGTCGAAATTGAAAGTGGATACAATTTGAAATTCTTTTTCTTTTATTGTTCTCTGCATTGTGACCAGATAGTGGCCTCGTTAATAATTTCTGCCGGATGAGTATACGTCGAAAGGTATAGAAGAGAGAAGAAAGAGAATCGAGCGATGTCTCGTTAATATTATATTCTCGGTGGATAGACAGGTCGAGGTGGAAAGGATAGTAGCTGGAACGCTCGCTTTTTCGAGCAGAATCCCGTTTCAGAAGGTCTTGAATCCTCCACTGTCTCGTGTGTATTTCAAGACGGCACACGTTTTAATCTGAAACAGCATGGCGGACGACACTGGAGAAATTTACAGCGATTTCTTCTCCGGTTTCTTCCGTGAGTGTTGAAAGTGAATACGGCAGAATGCAGTACTCTCTGCGCCTCGCGAAAACATCTGATTACAGCCGGGAAAGCGTGCTTTTCCAGTATTAATTTCATATCATCGACGCGTCTACGTATTTTGATCGAAACCGCGAATTTCATCCACTTTACAATACCGTCTGTCAGAAATCGCGTTCCGATGACGCAATTGAAAGGACCGTTTCAACGAGGTATGAATTGTCGTAGAAAACTGTCAACAGCAGTGGATCAATTTTTAATGCAACGTTACGCGCGGTTAAATAAAAAACAACGCGATTGCGGATGGAACCGGAAAATAATATTGAAATGCCGGCCAGTCGGGTTTCGGCATTACCGCGTATTAATTAACCAATTTTCGAGATATCAACTCGCTGACACTGCTTTTACCGGAAAAATGTATTCACGTTCCATTTGAAATGATCCGATTATAATCTCTTGTTGAAGACATAAAAAGAAACATAAATAATGAAAAATAATCTTTTCAGTGGAAATATTGGATTGGCAAGAAAGTAATTGCAGTGTTTCAAACGAAAATTCATTGTCGAAAACAGTGCCTATCATGAAAAAATTTTATTATATATACTCGACTTATTTTTTCATGTGATATCACCCACTTTTCGCTTGTATCACCAGTTACGAAACACCTTGTGTATCTAATATAACATAATTATAAAATTAAATATTTAAATATTTTATTATTAAACAAAAGTGTTTTCATTGAATAGTGGGGAATGGTATCGTAAAAGAGAAAAGTAGAGTGGCGAGACAAGTCATGATTTGGCGACATTGAACCATACTGCTTGTTAAAACAGTTTATTCCAAAGTGAAAAAGTTTTTGGGAGCATTAAGTGTATTCAGACACGATCGTGATTTTGTAAGTCGTAATTCTCAGAATAAAGGACAGCCATTAGGGAAATGGTATCAATACAACTTCCAACATGGCAAACTCCATTAACCATTTCGCTTTACTAAACCGGATCGTTGGATACAAACGAAGTTTGATATAATGCATTGTTCAAACGCGTTTCTTCTTTCAGTAATGTCCAAGTTTGCAGTTTCGTATAGTAGTATCTCTCCAAGACTTTAGGCACGTAAGCCCAATAACTCTCCGTATTTGATACTTCAAAACTACGCTTGATAGTAGATCGGAAGTCTTTAGTATACCCTTTCAAAGTTTCTATCTATAAACTGTATAAAAGTAACAGCCATGATAACCAAACTTGAATGATTATATTTTATTAAACAAAAACGAATGAGATAAAATAGTTCTTTTGTACATTTTGTTGAATTTAATGACACAACATGTACATTTATTTAAAAGTACATCTGGCCTGAAATTAAAGAACGAAGGACTAGAAAACCTAATTTTCCAAGGACCTGAAACTAAAAATCACATATGTCTGTACCGTATAATTTTTGAAACGTGCATCACGCTGAAAATTTTCCATAAATTTAAATCAAATAATACAGAGAGCGAAAGAGAGAAAGAGAGGGGGAGGACAGGTATAGTGTTGGAAAAACCGAGCGCACGGATGAAATATCTCGCGAGTCGCGTGTTGATTAAGGATTATCGGCTTAATAATATTTAGTCGTGCGACGCGTAAATAATCTATCGCCGGCCGTCGACGGTATTTTGCGACGCGCGTCGCTAGGCTTGTTCATTCATGAATTAGTGCACCAACGGGACAACAATTTGCGCGATCGCATATTGCACGTTGCCGGGCTGTGCCGTTCCGGTCTTGCTCGACGCGTGTACGTCTGCAACGTTCATTACGATCCTATCTGGCTTGTCGCGATGACACATTGTGATAAGTTCTGACAAATATTCGTGCTCGATCCGTCCGGTCCCTCTCCCCCGCCGCCCGTTTCTCGAATCGCTCCCCGTGTTCGCTGCTTCGTCCTCACCCTCGTCCTCGTTCTCGTTCTCGTCGGAAGCAATTCCATCGGGAGTCAACGCTTGCGCTACCGAATAGGATTTCTCGCGTTAATTAAAGACTTCTTGCAGTTAAATGTAATTTGGTAGTTCGGCGTAACCACGGCGACGACGACTCCGACGCAACGCGTCTGTTCCTTGTTGTTGTTGTTGTTATTGGTGGTAGTGATGTGGTTGTTGGCATTCCGTATTAGAATGAAAGCGAGTAACGAGCAAATCAGTCTTATAATCACAGCAGGATTAGTTTCTCCTGTGGAGAATGTTTCATGCTTCGGCTTCTGGTACGCAGCTTTATCGGCTCTAACATTTCCGCTGTCAAAAGCTGCCGACAGTAGTTTATGCGAAGCAATATGGAATACTGTTAAACATTAATATTTCATTTTTTCTCAACACAATTTTTTGGTTATTGAACGAATCTCTTATATTCTGTTGTTTAATAATTAACCTTTCAATGATAATTACAATGTTGCTACAATATACGGTATTTCTTACAATAATTTCCCAAAACTCCAAATATTAATGAACGTTCTTAATTCTATCCGCAACACCCAGCTTAGATAGCTTTACGAACGAGTCCTCTAGCAGACGCGAAACGTTCCCTTCCCTTTTCCTTGTCTCTCGCACACATCAGCCATCGCCAAAGCGATGGCAAGTATGGTCATTGAAATCTTATTAACTTGGAGCAGTAATGTAAACCCAGGTAGCAAAACCCGGTTATTCAAATTGACTGGGATCCGCGAATTTCCACGAACCGAACTGCGATCCTATGTCTGGTCGACACAATTTGTCTGGCAATTCGTCGGCGCGGCTCTCCATGTTAAAAATGCATACGTTCCCGCGTTACAGTGCCGTTTAAAAATGTCAAGCGCAGAGCGTGCAGGTAGTTGAAGCGTGGCCGTCACAAAGGTGGCCACTTGAAACCGGCGAACAGCTGCATCTCAATGTGCCTCGCATTATCAACGGCTGATAGATCCGCAGGTGTAAAAGAAAATTGAGGCTGCGCGTGTTAGCTGGACGAAGCGAGCCTTTGATTTTCACGTCGATACATGGATGCACAGAGGCAGCCGTCGGCGTGCAACCAGCCTTTGCAGCTCCCTCTCTGGCTGACGTCGTCCGTTTTTTTGCCTTGCCTCCTCGCGGATTAACCGGTCTGTGTAATTACATTAACGTATCGAATTTAGCTGGGAGACGGCGCCGCGCCGTCACTATGCAGCATGTACTCGCGCGACGACGCTGTCCCATGTTCGTTACCATCGACGTTCAATCCAACCAATTAATAGAGCCCGTCGCGCATCGCGTCGCCCCCCGTCGAAAAGTCACCAGGCAGCAGCGAAACTAAATAAATAAACCGGGACACGCTTTGATCACCGGAATGCCTGCGCCGGCACGGTGAAATATTAACGGGGATGAGTCGCATCGATATTCATTGTTCCGCGTCGTCATTTTCAGTTTTATATTTGGCGTTTTTCACCGGTGCGGTGGCCCGGACACGGATTTATGATCGCATGCGGCTACGTCGCCGACAAATAAAAACGCGACGTCGCCTCGTGTCGGTCGCACCACGCCGAGAGAACGACGACGTCCACGTGTTCGACGGACGTCCGGTTGACACGAGACGTCTTCCAGCTGTTTCGCGCGCGATCCTCGATAAGTGACAGACCGCCCCGGACGGAGAAGTTCCGATAGTTGCGAGTTCAGTCGATGTTCGAATATTAAACGGCCACCAGGCTGTCCAACTTCACTGGCGAGCCAAGCGTGAACTCAAACAGGACACGGTTGTATCAAACGTTACAATTAATTTCCGATATCGGCGCACAGGTTCGATGAAGAAATCAAAACAAAGCAATTTTGCAATTTATTAAATTTTTCTCAACGTTTCGATCCGATTCTGGATCATCTTTCGTCAGGAAAATGTTTGTTTCGCAATGAGATGATCGCTATCCCCTCTTTTTATTTCGAAGTTATTCGCACGACACCGCTTAGCGTCACAACGAGAAGGCGCGTCATATTCTTTTCCAACGAGAGATCGCTGCTCGGCAGACCACTTTGTAGTTTGCCGCTACATTCAAGCCTCTGGCACATTCACCCTATTCACTCTCAGCCCACTCGTGAACAAAGTGAAGCCGCATAGGGTACCCTGCACCGCAACACGTCGAGAGCCGTCCTGAGCCATCGACTTACAGCGGAACAAAATTGTATCACCATATTTGCCTCCTCGAACGAAGCAACTTTACTCTTTAACGTCTTCTTCTATCTTCAATTGTAACCAATATATCTCGGAGTTCTATTTTTCATGAATCACTCATTGCTCAGACGTGCCTACTGTGTGTCTGGCTCGAATTTTAGTTTAGGTCTGTGATGCTTATGTTATTTTGTTATTTGTACATTCTTCAATAAGCTTCTTTTCATTCCCCATCAGTTTTAACTCCATAAAGTAATATTTTATACTTCTAAATTGTAAATGTTTCCAAGTTTCCAAGTTTCCAAAATTTTCTTGCTCTTTACCTAAGATTAGTGATTTTCTAAATGGCAGGAGCCTAGTTGTGCTGCATGCTGGCGGTGGTTCCGATGGAATCGGCGAAAAATCTTGTCGCGTATCGCAGCGAGGCCACTCGGGACCCTGTCAACCCGTTCCTCCGTCCGTGAACCAGTGCTCTGTGTGTTCTTTTTTTCGCTCGTCACCCTCGCCGGGCGAGTTTAACGTTGAATCGTCCGGAGGCCGTGCGACAGCCCGGTGGCGCAGATGTCGAGATAGCTATAATGCATGCGAACGTCGACGACAGCCAGAAGTAGAATTCGTGCCGTATCTTCCGGCGCGCCGGTGGCCCTGGCGTTGTCACGATGGCGACAGAAACCGGCTAGGAGAACGGTCCGGGTGTGGGCGGGCCGTAGCAGTGGCCGGGGGTTGCGAGCAATTTACCGATTACCCTTAATTGAAGACGATGACTTAACGCGGTCGTATAACCGCCTCGGAAGCTCAGAATCGCAATAAACGATCTGTTCTGCAGCGTCGGCACCGGCTACGTGACTTCGACGACAGCTCGATTAAAGGGGAAAAGTATTTTATGCGGGAACTGGCACGTACCTCACCGCGCCAGGGTATTTCCTTGCCGTCCCGCGTTCGCGAAAGTGATTCGAACGATCGTCGTTTCTTTATTACCCAGCCGCCACCGCGTACCCTCTTGCGCCTACCATCTTCCCACCGTTTTATCCACCGCACCGATTCAAACGGAATGGGGTTCTCACCCTTGCATGTGGTTCGTCGAACGTGAAACTTTTTTCATTTGGATCGCTCGGATCTTTAGCCCTCCGTCGTCCTCTGTCTACAGTCTGGCTCGACATCATATCACGTTCCAGCTACAAATAGTGTCAACTAGTGATAGAGTCTCTAATGGCATAAAAATTAATAAACTACACTGCCGAAAAATGGTCAAATAAATGTGAACTTGTTGAAAACAAAGTGACAAAAATTGATTAGCCTGCAAAGGGTTAGAAGTTCTATGAACTGTGTTTGGCACCCGGATGCGTCAGATGAGACGAGATGTGTGTCGCGTAGCTGTGCGAGGGTGAGTTTTGAGATGGTATGACCACTTGGCCCTCAGTTCTACCGTAGGGAGTAGAACTTATATTGGAAGGTATCGATAATCCCGTCCGAGGTTTGTATCAATTAGAGAGTTCTACCCTTGAGAGCGGTACTATGGAACGTTTAACTATGGGCTACCTCGAGGTTACATGAACTAGGTTACACGAACAATTACTATAGTTGCTCACAGAACTTTCCGGATTAAACTATACTGTCGATGTATATCTAAATTTTCAACTTTTCCATAAACGCGTTAAATGTAATGTTAGTTTCGGTACTGAAAATACTGTCGTCCTGACATACATGTTAAAGTTCTCTGCAATTGTTTCCAATTGTTCTGTATTTTCTAGGTTAATAAATAATATTTTTATTTTATTTTCATAGCGAGGAATCTTCTAATTATCGAAAGAAAGTCTTTTATTTCAGTCTTCATAAAAGTATATTAGCTGTAACATTGACGTTCAACATAATGTTAATAATAAGTTCACTGTGCAGTCAGAATTTCCAGTTCTGTTTCTCAGTGATGAAAGAAAACTCAAAGATTCGTGCGATCAATACAGGTAACTGTACTGTCAGTGGAGACGGTACGGTAAACTCATAAAATTGTTTTCGATGACCAGAAGAAACTTTTCATTCCCTGAGGCGACCTTGTTCCAACCACAAAAATTTTGAACGACGTCTCCGAGCTGACTTCAGGACTGTAAGAACTATCTCCGGTCGAATTCGGTTTTCCTTAGAGTCAGTTCAAAGATCAATGTTTTCTCAATACGATATCGTCTACCGGCATAACCGGAGATCGAAAAATACACCTAGATTTTAATAAAACTTTCCAAGAAAGTATAAAAAATGATTGATAAAATAGATAAAAATAGATTGATCGTTTAATTGGCACATGGTAGAAAATATGCTGTTTAAGGTAATTTCTTAAAGGTATAATTAATATATGAAAAAATTCAGTTTCACAGTGATATAAACTCCTTGTCCTACTTCAACGAGTCAGACTCGTGATAAAGATTTTGAACAGGTAGTCAGAAACTCTAGACCATTGCAAAAAAAACTTCTCTGAACGTGCTAGGACGTCATAAAACTTAGGACAAATCTGGAGAAACCAGATAGCAGCCCTATCTACAATGGGCATTGCTGGATCATGTTGATCATCTAGACCCCCCATGGCGGTGGCTGAAAAGTTCACGCGTGTCCGACGCTAACTCCGAGGGGTAAATTCGCGGGAACGAAAGTTTTTAGTGTGCAAATCGTCCGGTTATTGGAATTCCTTTGCGGACAGAGAAACCACCGTGTTCGGGGGAACGGAGGATTGATGGTGTTTGATCGTCCGCGGTAATGAAAGGCAAATTTTGCCCGGTGCCTGTGTGCTTTTCTGTTAGCACGGTGTTAAGTATCGCCGCGAGTGGACTTGCATGGAATTTGATACTCGCCGCCGCTGTTTGCCGAAGGTCTAATGAGTTCAAAATGATTCATTTATATTAGTTTTCGTTCTTGGCTTTGTTTAAACTTTTGTACAGAGCTCCAAGAGGAAGAATACGTCGACAGTCATCTTCTATTATTAATCTTGTATTTAAAACACCGTCAATCAGAAAAATAAAATGCAAATGTTGTTCGTGCAATATAAATTATTCTTGCAGACAATAATTTATATATTTCAAATTTGCGCACACTATAAATAAACAAAGATCCGCAGTGCTCATAATTAATATATGATTGACGTTATAAATTAATATCATGAATAACAGGAACAATATTAGTAAGTAATAATTATTTGAAATTCTTCTACCAACTGTGCAATTTGTTCGATAATCGATATACGCTCGGTATAATCTGCTTTTATACATTAGTTTAAATTACCACACGTTATAAGCACTTTTTTAATTTAAATGCCAAATGGAGCAATGCTTTATCTTCCTCGAACAAAGGATAAAAAATGTTCACGACATGAAATGCGGTGTAAGAAACTATACAGTATATGCAAGAGTTTCCTACGGTATTATGAGGCAGACAAGGTTATTAGAAAGCCCGAAGAGGATTAAAAAGTTAATTTGTTACGAGCATGAAAAACACAGGGCACAATTTACACAAGTAGGTTGACGTGGACTTAATATGTAAACGAATATATAACAGTTCTGAAAGTTTCAATACGTTTCCGATAGTTCCCCGTCCGAAATTAATTGCTCTCGTGGCTGGTAAAAGTTCCCGGCCACTTACGGTGTCGAAACTTAAAGTACAGTTACTGATTTAAATATTTTGCATGCATAAT
The DNA here is from genome assembly GCA_028455595.1 of Lasioglossum vierecki. Taxonomy (NCBI): domain Eukaryota; kingdom Metazoa; phylum Arthropoda; class Insecta; order Hymenoptera; family Halictidae; genus Lasioglossum; species Lasioglossum vierecki. Next base: position 1,327,758 of record CM052339.1, read on the forward strand.
CTATCGAAAGCATGGGAATCTCATCAGTTGCCTTGCATTTTTACGCTAACTTTTCGACGTTCTTGATTCTCTTTACATATGCACATATTTTAGATAAGGTTTAATATTTACTTGAAATAGTAATTGTAGATTGATCTGTAAAAAAATAATTGGTGTCGCCAATTAAGAAATCCATTGTCATACAAGTTGGTAATGTATCGCAAGCTTCGTAAATATAACAAAAATTGTAATCTATTTACAATATGTACTACGACATTTAGAAAACGTTTTCAATATTTTTTTATATTTTTGCATGTAGATTGTGCTCTTATACATTATCAAGATAAAGCCAAACTACTTTGCATACAGAGGATTCCACTTAGAACAGACCACCTTTTTATTTTTTCTAGCTATCGTGGTACGAAACATGTTTTTGAAGCTCAAAATTTCATCATGAACATTTTCAAGCTATTGCAGAAATTTCAAAGTCAGTTTAATTTCAAACTTAAATATTAAAATCACAAATGGAATTGTAGAGTAACTTTTGTAGGTCATTTCATTATACATTGATGGGTGCACAATACTGTAAGCTGCAACATATAACGAAAAAGACTATGTTCATAAATCTCGGATGTTAAAAGGGAAATAACGAGAACGACTTTCATAAAAAATCGTTTTCTTTTGATTGGCTCCTTGTAATCATTTAAATTACACAAACTGGTGGGCTGTGTTGAACGAAACATCTTGTTAAGTTCGCATAAACCCTTATTGACCAGCTTTTCTGATTGTTAGCCTCTCCATTGTGACATGATAAATGCAGAAATTGAAAAGGTATAAGGCTTTTTAATAGGTTCTATTTAAAATATGCACTATGGTACTTTTCTAAAGAACTTTTTGATTGTATAGGTTCTCGAAAGTAAATATTTTAATTTGTAGAATATTATAAAATTTAAAATTTACTACAACAGTCAAGATTGTTGCAAACACTGAATATGACTCAATGAATAATGTTACAACGGTATTAAATCATCGTTACTGAACATTTATTAGTAAGTAACATTTAAGTAAATAATTCATTGTTTAAAAATTGTTTGAAAAGAAAAACACCTTGGTGTAACATTTAGTCTTATAAAAATTCTTTAAAAAAATGATAGGTACTTTTTATAGAATAATTTTTGACTAGGGGTAGTTTCAAAATGTGAATGATGCCGTGATATTGCAGAGGCGAAAAATGCCTGTGCGAATGTTTTATCCCCGATGGTTTCCATATTTGTAGTTCCATGCTAAATCGACGTGACGCCCCCGCATTCGTGAATATTGTCTCTTTACGACAGAAGCGTCTACTTCTTTGATGTCGAAGGATTGATCGAGGGGCACTTCTATACCCGTTTTTATTCCAACCACCGATAACTTATCCTCGCTGGCACCCCGAGGGCTTTCGATCTTATTCATCCACTCTCGCATTTTTCGTCTGTTCCCTTTAAAGACAGAGTTACGATCCGTCCACGACAGTCGGAGATCCAGTTTGTTGCGAAACGTGAGTGTCGATCTACAGGTTGTTCCATAAATAACGACCGGATGGTCTGTAAAGAATCGAGCGATAATTTTCAGGAGAATTCGTTATGTGAATAAGATCTCACACATTTTTTATTTAAAAGTAATTCGACTTCGGTATGAGCTCCCAACTACCATCGTACTGTACTGTCGTCTACCACTGTATTTCATCTAGCATTGGAACCTATAGCTTAACTTTTATCATTGGTGGGTTGAGCAGCGTCTAGCCGGCAAAGGTCAAGGGAGATTAACCCCTCTGATAGAGCGGTTCGTGGCTAAGAAAACGTCCCAAAAGGGTCGGTAAACATTAATCTTTCTATAGATACCACCTTGCCCTTTCAGTCCAGTCTGCTGCACCTGTCTTTGGAATTAGAAGAAAGGGATAATTCCTTTCTCACTCCATTGTAGACAGTTTGGGTGTGCGGCAAGCATATAAATTCGATAACACCGGATCCAAAGAGCACGACTGAAAGGGGAACTTCAACAATGACTAGAGGTAACCTTGATACGGGTAGGCAAACGTGGGTAAAATTCTCATCAAGAGGCTGTTGTAATGCAGCAGGTGTTTTCTAGGCTACTTTATAATTTTTTTCATAGAACAAAAATTTCATATAAAATTTTAAAATACTTTACTCTCGACATATGAAAAAATTACATTTTTTAGTCGCGTTTCTCAGTAGAATACTTGCTCAACCCTCCCTTCTACAGGACAGAAAAGATTAACACCCCTTAACGAAATATCCATGGGCACATTTTGCCAGCGATCGTTCGCTGAAGAACGGGGTGCAGAACGGTAAGGAGAGGGGTTGGTTTATTAATATGATGAATGATAACGAGGGTGAAGTTTCCAGGGGCGCGTCTTCGCTGGTAATATTCTAGGAAGCTCGGCGTGACCTCCGAATTCTTTGACGAATACAAATCGTCGCTCGCTTGCACCCCACGGTGCGCGACGGTGCACAACCCGTTCCCGCGCGTACTCCGCCCCGTAAAACGGAAAATGAAACCAGATCCTGTGTACCGGCGCGGCGGATCTGTCGCAACAGACTGTAAGATTTATCGCGAATTCTTCTTTCACCGGGTCGACGGCACGCTCGCAACTCCGCGTGGAATTTTTGTTTCCCCGAAACGGATTTCTAGAAATTTAATATGCTTTCTACTCGGTCGCCTTACACCGGCTATAGGGCGCAAATGCAATTCCATCTTGAGTCAAATAACATCTGCGCCTGGCTGACAGTCGCGTCGGTAAATTTAGATTGTTTTGTCGGGGCGGGCTGGCAGGTTTTTATTAGCTCGAGAGACAGCTTTGTTGGCTTGTAAAAAGATGCTACCGCCACCGGTGATGAGGAGTAATTTTATTTCTAAAGAAACGAGTAAACAGGTTTCAAGTCAGCTTCTAGAGAAGGTATCTGTTTCGCTGAAACTTCAGAACGTTGTGAATGATATACAATACCTTGGAACGCTATAAACCTTTAACTAGTTGAAGAACAACAGAAATTCAACAATTTTTTTAATAATCAATATATATTGGGTTGTGTAATAAATTTCTGCGTTTTTTAAATTTTATTTTTTCCCGCAATTTTGTCTTGTTGTTAGGTAAAGTATTTTTCGAATTAATTAATTTTAATCGATTTTCAACCTTTTTCAATGTAAGTTCCAGGAGGCAACAAAAACTTTTTTACTTCTAAAACGAGGAAAACTGCATGAATAAAAATCTTTGTCAAGAATTATATGATAAAAAATGTTTAACCAGTGGTTTATAAAGGTATTGTTTGTATTACCGTTAACACGATACTCACTGTGATAAGAAGAATTGACTTGATCATTCCAGGCGACACACCCCGTATGCAAAGATCGACATTCACGTTTGTGAACCAGAACTATCGAGGATAGAATGAAATCGTGGTAGGTTCTGTTAAACGACCGCCAGACATCCTGAATTTCGCATTATGAAACGGGCACACAGTTTCCACAGCAAGAATCTTGGAAGTCGCTTCGTAAGTTGAGACGAAGGTGGCGGCATAAAGCAACCGTATTAAAACGCTTAAAACTACGCTGTTAAAATGTTCCTCCCGTAAACTTTAAATCCCGGCGCTGTATAAAGATATAGCCGTCTTTACTGCCGCGACGTGTGCCGCTCTTATGAATCATCGTCCATTTTCCGAATAGTTAGTTCGCAGATTTTTAAGGAGAATCTTTCCCGACGTATATGACATCTCGTAGCGGCTACGTCGTTCGGATCGGTCGACCATAAACATGATCGATCAGCGTCTTTGCTATCCGACCGCATGGATTCTCTGTGTACGTCTAGCTTTTTTGCCAAGGTAACTCTTGACGCGTAAAATGCTCCTCGAACAAGATCCGCTCAGTCTGCTTTCTTAATTCGTGTTTACGTTTCTGCAGAGATTTTATAAAACTTCACTGGTTTACTGATCTTAATCACTAGTTATAAAATGATATTACAATATTTTATCCATAAATGTCTCGAAAGTCACGATTTTTCAGCCCCTTCGGATGATCAAACAGAAAATGGTTTCTTACCAAAGTTAATCAGTATTTCGATTTTAATTAGCAAAAATTAGTAATCCGTTGGTAAAGGTTTTGTAATGAAATAACTAGAAATAATAGAATTTCATCATTGAATTAGTATTACCTCACCGATATCCGACCTCTTTTATTCTCCGAATAAAATTATTACACTATCCGTAGAGACGAAAGTTACACCGTGCGAAGGAACACTGTACACTGAAAAAATTATTATTTCCCAGGAAACCGAATACAGGTAGAAACTTCAGAGAGATGATGCGTGTTTGATTGCGTTTCCTTGTTCCGCGGCTCATCAATATAACATCGAGACAGATCAATGAAGTTCTAGAGTCTCGGGAACTCGTTTTCTTCTATATCCATCACGAAGGTGAACCGGAGCAATCAATTATCAGTATATCAACCTGTGATCTTCCATCGTCGGGAGAGATTCACCGTTCGAATTTAGCTTCCAGGCGTGAGCACGGACCGTTGGCGTTTAGAAGCTGCTCGATCTGAGAGCACGTTACACTCTTTCGGAGAGAACGAAGATGAAGAATTGATATGTCAGTGGAGTTAGGGTAGCGAGCACGTGTTACGCAATACGGGAGTAGGAATTCTGGAAGGAGAATATCGCGTGAAAGCGCCGCCGCTCTGCGCCGGTAGAATTGTTTGATCGATCGTTTCCGACTCGATGTTCTAGGGTGGACTCTAATCTCTCTAATTCGTCGCTGTGTTTGAGGAAGATTGATGAAATTCATGGGAAACGGACGGAAAAGCTACTGAGCGGTCGCCGGAGCTTCGCGGGACGGTCTTGCTCCGCGTAAGCGTCGAGAGGAAGAGTAATTTGTTTGCTTGTCTCTCGACGCGGAACCGAGCGGGTCGTGTTTGTCTGGCGTAAGCCGATTCTCAAAAAAAAAAGACAACAGCCACCGAAGATGTTTGCGAGAACGTCCGGCTGCTAGACACTGTTCGCCTTACCGACATTTTTGCCGAGTAAACTGCTTGACGAGGAACCGTGCAGTAATGAGGTTATTGGATTGTTTGCGTCCGACAAATCGTTTATCTTGCTCGGCCCGCCTGTCCCTACTCCTCGATGTGTTATCAGGAAGATTAGAGAAGTTCTTCGGGAACTGGATCAGGGAGAAATTCGGTTGACTCGATGGAGCTTTTGTCACTTCTCGGAAACACAGACTTCTCGAGGTAAATCCGAAAAAGTCACTGGATCTAAAATCACAGTTCTAATTCTGGGGAAATGTCAATGTATCCTTTCGCCAGTTTGTGCAAAAATAGTGAATGCTACACTGTGTAAAGATTTGTAGTAAAAATTGCTATCATTGTAAAAATTTTTTTTAGGACAATCTAACATTTTGAACGGAGGTTTAAAAATAATAGTTTATTATAGGTTCATATATCTTCTGTAGATAGGAAATGTGGTCAATACACTAATGGCATTACATTTAGGCTGACATATCGATAAGATCAGTGGTAGTAAGCAGTTTCGGAAACAGTCCTGAAACTAGTGGACCTGATTTTAGCGCCGACGAAACAAACAAGCTTATAATCAATGATTTATCAAGTAAGATAGGAATCGGGTTTCCAGGCTCGAACTTGGTGGCACTAATTGCCGATACGAATGGGGCATAATGGAAGCCGTATAGACACAGGGTGGAAGTAGAAACGCGATCGGTAAGCCATCAAATCTGAACGGTTCCAGTTTACGTTTCAGATGCAGCCTAGATGGTAATAGGAAGTGATAATAATCGATAGCTTTAACTTATGAGCCAACTACACCGCGTTTGCGGAGCTCATATCTCGGAGCAAATCTAGTGTAACTAATGGCCATTATTTGCCCTATTCAAAGAACGAATCCTACTATTCTACCAAATAAACACGTGATATTTGTATGTTTTGAGCACCTATAAATATTTCTGTATATACAAATATTTGCAAATACTATTTCTCACAACCGTGTTACGTATGGTTCATTTGAAACAGTGATTTAGTATTAGTTTCAAATGAAACATATGTAACAGTTGCGAGAAATAGTATTTGCAAATTTTAGCGTTAAGATTTAGCGTTAAGGAATATGAATATCAAGAACGGTAATCAATTGCAGAAGATCAGCATTATTGTTTTTCTTACAGTGCAATCGAGAAATCGATGAATTTAGCGGACAATCTCGCTGATTTTTCGGTTTCTCTCGGCTTTTCACGCTGCGATAACGTTCAAGTCCTAGCTAAGAAACTTTCTCAATTCTCGGGTTCTGTTCTTCCGGGCGGAATCCGAGCCGAGGAAACGCCAATATCGATAGTCCCCGATATTTCCGGGGGGTAAACAGACTCACCGACGAATTTAATCCTTAATAGGTAGTCCATTACGCAAGCGAATCCCTTTGAGTTAAGTTCCAGTGAAATTTCCAATTTTTCCTCGGTCCGTATCGCCTAACCCAGAAATCCCTGATTTTTCAGCGGTCGTATAATTTCGGTACTTTCAACGGAGTGGTGCCTTTATCCCTCTTCATTCATGGACATAGACCTTGGGGTTAGGGCGAATGAGATTCTCAGGGGATGAAGTGGGAAATATTTCAGAAAATACTTTGAATAAACTTCCTGTCACAGAGGTCCACCATTTTGATTCGGACCGAAAACACTACGTCGTTCTACCCTTCCTCAAATATATTTGAAAAAATTCTTAAAAATTTTTTCAATTTTATTCCATCAAGTTTGGCTCATGTTTTCACATATGATATAAAGAAATATATAGCATAATATAAAGAATAAAATCACTTTTCTCATATTAAAATAACAATTTGAATTTTTAATTTTTTATTGTATAAGCGTTATAGGTTTTGATTATTTAACGAGGCGTTATCTAATATGTCTTTCGAACTGACACCACTATCCGATTTTCTCTGGTACGTCGTCATTGTTTTGTGAAATAATTAATCTTCTATAATGAAGAGTTAGTAGAAACCGATATCATCGGGGTTAGTTGATCAGCTAGTCATATAATCCCGAACGCGATCAGTCAAGCAGCTTCGATCAATTTTACTTCATTATTCATTTGACAAATTATTCATCTACCTTAATATATTCCTTCTAAATTTATTCGACTGTGATTACACATAAAATGTGAAAACATAAAATCTCTAAGAGAAACTAATTCACTTACACAGTCAATTTTTTCTAAACACATACATATTTCAATTACTTCCACCTCAACGTACATTTACAATGGTCTTGAGTACCGTTATTTTTTCGCAAACAACCAATGTATTATTCATCACCCGAGAGGCTGTACGGAAGCGATAAACTGTCGGATTTTCTCTTGTTGGCGAACTTATCATTCGATTACTCGGTCATAATCATTTTAATTCTCAGTATAAACGGATTCAAATAATAATCAGCAAACATTTCATCCTGTAAGTTCGTTTCGCCCGTGTTGCGATCCTGCGCGAGTTCATCGGGGTCGTTTTGCGTATTTATTCGAACTGGCATGGCATAGCAGTCAAAAGAGGGATAACAGAAAGTTAAAACCGGCCGTCAATATAATAATAGCCACGTGGTGAAGGGGGTTGTTACTCCCCGATCTGCGTTAAAAACACGGTCCAGTCGTTGCAACGTTTCGATGGGATTTTATGGCGTTGGAAACAAAATTGCTTCATTAAGGGAAACATCCGATTTAGCACGCACTCGTAACTTATAATTGATTCGTACTGTTCTCCACGGCAGCGTGCGACACTGCCATAATTTGTGGTGCGTATTTCGAAATTTTCCAGTTACCATTGCTGCGATAAATAATTAGGGAGCCCGATGGCGTCGATAAGACGATGGAATTCATTATCCTACTGATAGTGTTGCGAACCAGTACGCGATAATATCGAGCACACCGCTGAACGTAGATAATATAATTAGAGGAGAGTTTCACCAGCTAATTATGTTGCTCAGCTATTTACGTAATTAATAGTAGCTCTTCGCGATGGAGTCCCGTTTCTGGCATCAGCCTGCCCACGTTACCATGTATCTTACATGTCGTAAATCAAAACTACAATCCCAGGTACAGTGCTTGAAAATACTAAAACGGATAACAATATTTTTATTAATTCTTATTAAGCTCATCAGTTTTATACATTATGAATGCAGATCAAAAACATAGCAATATATCTACATATATCTGCGAGTCTTTTCTTTCGTAATTCATAGTGTATATAATTCCTTAAAATATTTACCAAAAACTAATTTTAATAAAATATGCTATAGTTTCTTATTATATTTAATTCCTTCACATTTGTCTACCACATTTGCTACTGACACACAAGTGGCTTCTCCTCAGTTCCTGCACCCCCTCTCCACAAGACCTAACCTAAACCAAACCAGTATTTGTTTAAGAACCCCAGTGCCGCTGTCAGCTATGCTTGTGTCAATGTCACAGACAAACATTCATTCAATGCACGAGTGACGTTCTTCTTGAATAAACGTAATAGGGTAAACTGTACGATGATTGGCACCCTAAGTCAAAATCTTTTTATCTTTTTCGAAATGTTTAAACGAACTTAATCGTAAATCATTTATTATAAAATATATTTGGTGAATAATCTAATTGTTAACGTAGGACTCGAACGTACTATCAAACGTCACGCGACGAGGGATGAAGGGTGGTAATATTAAAAACGGACTTCTAAGAGCGATCGCAGCCTCGATTGATCGTTTATCTAGCGCTTTTGACTACTGAAAGAAATGAGAACGCGCATTCCGCATGCTCGCAATCCTGGAAACGAATCTACCCCTTAATACTATTCATTCCGCGCCCTCAAACATGCCGCATCTCAATCACACCGCCACTTAAACGCACCGCCGCGTCACGCCGTTTGGTCGCTTGCCACCCAATCACTGGTCGCTGGTTCATATCACCGCTCATCCGCGCGTGGACGTAACTCACTCGTACTCCGTTGCAATCATACCGTGTCTCACTCATGCTCTATCTCCCTCTCACACACACGCATGTATGCACTATTCGCATCCTACGATAACGGGCATAATAAGATCGTCATTGTTTTTTAAAACGAAATTAAGATTACATATTATTCACTTAATAATATATGTATATTTTGAAATTCATCGAGAAACGCAAACTCTTAAATATCTCAATTTAAACTTAAATTGACTTGGGCCACTTTCAAAATAAACGGCTCGTGTAGCCCAAGGTACAACTTGGTACGATCGAGAGTGTCTCTTGCCCAAGCTGCGCTGCATAGCAGAATTTGGAAAGGTGCACGACAAACCAATACCCAGGACCTGTTCTTTGTACCCTGTGGAATATTGTTCTATGGTTAAGTTGCGTTCCATCGCGTGAGTTCTTGTTTTCCTTCTCGCAGCCACGAACGTTGGCGCGGCGGTGGCCGACGTCGAATGGGCGTTTGTGGGGGCGGAGGCGAGCAAAACTTCCTGCATGCTTACACGGCCGGCACGAAAACACCGTTTCGTTCTCACCGAAAACGATTTCGACGGGCCGGGAGATCATGGCCGACGACAGGCGATTACTCTTTCCGCACGCTCGACCCGCAAGTTTTTTTTTCCAGTATACGCCCGCGATGTTCTCGCGATCGAGCCGCGCGATTAAACAGCCATAACGCGTGTCGCCGTTATAGTCCTCTGCGTCGTCGCCGGCCGGGACAGGTTCACTCGCCGATCGTACCAACCCGATAGCAGAAACGCGACCGAGTTTGATTGAATCTGTTGTAACACGGGCTAACGTCTCTGAAACGAACGATATAATTGTCTCTGCTTTTGGGAACACGCGAGCTTGATAGCAGCTGGATATTGTCCGGACAGCCTACGAATTTTCTGAATTGAAAATCACGTGACAGTTTGAATTTATTTTTTTGAAATTACGGTTCTGCTTGTTGTCGTTGAGCTATGAATAATCAATGATCGCGAATGTACACCTGGGTCGGATAATGCGACTAATCATAGCTAATCTAAATACTTACATATCTACGGTATCGAGGTTCTCGGTTATCCGTCTTGAAGTTGGAATAATTTTGAGATCGTCGATAAGAATCTGCCTAACCTGAATGATCAGGGTTGCGACCATAGTAGTTAAGAGTTGACGAGCTGGAGTTTGAGGAGAGGAAATGATGGGGATGTTTCGCCTCGAGCTTGCTAATCAATTTATCGTTAGGGTAACATGCAAACCTTGCGAAAGACGTTCCTCGGTATATTGGAAACGTATTCTTAGGATATTAGGAACATCTCTATTAGTTGAAGATGATAATGAACGTCTGGAAACACCGATTATTATTTCACTGCTGCAAATTTTTATTGGTCTACATTTGATGGGCTATGTATAGGGTGTCGGAAAAAAGTTATTTGAAATAACCTCGAGGATCGTTCGTTCCTTTTAAGGAAGTACAACATTTTGTGGGACACACCGTATTTTAATAAATTTTTAATATCGTGAAGCTATAAATTAAATTTCCCGTATTTTAATGCGAACGACACTGTATTCGAGTCTAAACAAATCTTGAGAAATTGTGGTCGAAAGTAATCAATTTCTCGAGAAAGAGAAAGAACAAAAGAGACTCTGATAGGTCAGTTCTGCGTGAGCTCTGCTCTGGCCGAGCAGGAGAGCGAGTCATCGGGTGGTTGACGGGAACAAAGCTCGCAATTTCGTTCGTCTTGAACCTCCTGGCCTGCCATTATCAACCGTCATGCCACATTTCCGGCGCTATTACCTGGAAATAAGGTTCTCGACCTCGTCGAGCTGGACCCGAGGTTCCCAACGTCGCGCGAAAATGCCTCATGCCGCGGACGTTCGTGGTCTTAACGTCGCATCTAGAGATCCCATTCGATTATGCGACAAATTACACGAAACTACGTTCTGCCTTCTGAAATGTCTCAATTCTGCGCTTCGGTTTCTCAGATGGCGTGGAATCGATAGCCTTCAAACAATCGATTCGGGGGGGGAAAAGCGATCTTCCTGGAACGAGTAACTCGAGACACTGCTGGATACTTGTTTCTAATGCGATTCCGGAAAATCTCCTTCTGATAATAATGTTACGTACGGAGGCTGCGCCTATGCGACTTTTATCTCTTAATGAAAATTATAATGTCAGAATTTCTCAAATCCTATATGATAAATTACTTTCTTGTATATCTTGAGAAAGTTACACTGAGAAATAATTTTGATAGATAATTTTGATTTAGAACTGAATTTTGCAAACGAATATATTTGCACTGAGAGTTAAGCTTGTTTCAATCATTACAGGTAGTATTTAGATTAATTTTACACCTCGTGTTTTCCACGTTCACGTTTATACATAACCCGATACGTTATTTAGAAAATTAATTAGAACCTACAGCATATAGCATGCATATATTGTATAAATTCACGTAGCACAGTTACGAATTAATTTTCGACATCAAAGTAATTACTAGATTGATATCGTAATTAACGACGGTGTGCCAACACGCGATGGTAATCTCAGAAACAGTTATTTTGACAAGTTTCATTAAAATACTTGCCGTTATCATTTAAGCTTTTATGCTAAAACTAGCGATATAAGGACAAGCTGTGTGGTTTACGGAATAAATTACACACGTATGCATGTATGCTGCGCGCAAGATAACACGATTATGTCAAACTGTGTGACAGTCGATTCGCATAGGCATAGAGTATACAAGATATATCGGTTCACCATTTTCCTCTCTTAAATACCTTCCTTCTCGTTGCGTCCATTCAATATAGTTTCACAAATATTGCAACGAATTTATTGAGCTTGTAGAAACTATAAAATACAAGTTTAATAATTGTGAAACGCATTATTTGTTCAGTACTAGCTGAATTATTAACCCTTTACAGTCGGAGCTATATTAATTTTTTGTTTTCAAAGTCGCCAAATTAAAACTTGTCTCCCCACTCTACCTTCCCCTTCTACGATGTTATTCCCCCACACAACCTGACCACGTGATGCGTTTGTCGTCTGTGTGTCACAATATCACGTCACTAAACCGCTACTAGCAGAAAGAGGGAAACTGTATTCCCCTGACAACACTGTTTCCCAGCAACAAGTTCAGCGAATTTATCTCGTCGACGATGTGTTCTACCGTACCCGACAATTACTGGCACAAAGACTGACAGAATTATTCATAATGGTATAACAAATAATTATTCGAAATTGACCAATAACTAGTTTATACGTGAACGTACAATAGGAACGCCGCGACGCGCCACTCCGCCTGGAAGTAGAAGACAAACTTGTTAGAAATGAAATTATGGCATAGTAGCGGGCTGATTGCGCGAAGTGGATAACGTGCTAAAAAGTTGGTTGAATTTTCGAACCGTTCGGTCGGCGGCGATCGGGAAAACTCGGGTTCGATACGAATCCATCTGCATAAATTGCAAATTGAAAATAGCGTACGGTCGCGTTTCACGAAGTTAGCAATTTTCCCGACAATGAATTTATGGGGCTGCCGTTCACCTAATAACTTCGCCGAACTCCGAAGACACCGGAATCCTGTAACTCCTCGATTCCATCTGCAACGGAGTAATTACAAGTTGACTATCGGAATTGGGATCTCGGCCGCGAGAAAGATCGAACAACCTTGCTGTTTGTACGTCGGTTCCGCGCTGAACTTCGACCAGCCGTAACTGCAGCAGACGCATTCTCTCCGAGACGATGCAATTAGCATTACACTTCGGCTTGTTAGTTGTATGAGATTACGAAGTTGTAACTGGTCGGGCGGAACGACGGGAACAGATCAGTAAGAAGATTACTACTGTGTTACACTGTCGGTGATACTACGTGTAACACGCGCCTCTTAGTAATCATTCCGTTAACTATAAAACCATTAGTCTGTCGCCGTTCTCACATTATGCTGCCTTGCTGATGCTTATTGAACTACGCTAACAATAAATTCCCGGGCTACAGCTCACGCTGCTATAATTTGCAGTGTGTTCTAACTTGTAAATTCTATGTAGAAACATTAGGTAGCTGAATGTAAAATTATCTTCCCGAGTCTCTTCCTTCCAGCGATACGTACTCTACAGCAATGGCTTTTTGCAAGTGTTCCGTGTAATTCCCCGAAATATATTGAATATATTTAATAATATATTGTAAAATATATTTATTTCTACGCGGGATGTTTTTATGTTTGTTGGATCAGTTTTTGGGTTCAGCAAATTTTTTATACTTACGTAAACCGAACCGTATGTGCATTTTATTGTAAAAAATGTTGCTGCACCTAACAAAGCAGGAATTGAGAACTTGGAAATTTCGGAATTTTATATGACGTAAAGTTGTGAAATTTTTAATTGAAAAAGTTTTAACAACTGGCCGCAAAAGTTAAATACTTTTTGTCTTCCCTCTGGGTAAAATTCCGTTGTAAAAATTTATAGTATGTGTTTCATGTAGAATTATCAGGTTTTACTTATTTTGTGAAATGACGAATAAATCTATTTCGCATGAAATAGACGATGATTTTACTAAGCTTTGAATAGAAGGTGTACTTAGGTGTACTAGCATCAGAGCTGACGGGAACTGTGAAGGCCGGAGAGAATCTTTGCATTATCATCGATCGACCGTTGCGTTTATGAAGCGTCGCGTCGGCGAAATCGCATGCTGTTATGTGCGCGTCATAATCGATAATAATTAGTCCCCATATTCTGCCGTACCGCTATGGCTGAAGGATGTCCATTTCGGAAACGCGATAGCCTGGCGGTGCCTATTATTATCAATGCTAATTCCCCGATAACACCCAACATCAGTAATCGTGTATTCGCGTTATTGGAGTTTCTCAGAGTATTAGGGGCTTTACACAGGTTCCGGCGCCTCGGAATCGGCTTCTTCGTCCACGATAGTCCCAGTATCAGTTCCGCTGGCAAACTTGCATTCATCCCTCTGAGGCGTTCATTGGATCGGATCGGGTCGAGTCGGGCCGGGTGAATTAAAATTACAGAGGCCGGATAGAATCCCGGTAGTTTGCCCGGTGATCGTGAAACGTGTTCGCCGCAGTGTGAATTATTAACGCGAACATTTCTCATTTCCGCCGCGCTCGCGCGCGACAGAAATTATTGGTGATCTCTGCAGATACATTATGCGGCCCCGCGATTTATACGTCATCGTGCCGGCTATTCCACGGTTCACATCGATCCCGACTATTGAAAACAACTAATCGTTCGCGATCGTTCGTCTTCATCCTTGTCCCCCCTAATTGATGTCTGAACAGCTGAGATTCTAATTGCCTTGTCCTAACAGTCACCGACATTCAGGGTTACACAAATCTTCATCGATCCAGAGTATCGATCCATATAGTTTTGAAACACCCTGTACAGTCAGGAAAAAAGAATTTGCTTAAAAGATGTGTTTAATATTCATTATTTCATAGAACATCCTTGAATTTCTTCTAATGGAAAATAATTGTTTAGTCAGATTTATATAATTGCTTCCATAATTTTGCCCATATTTTTTAGATATAGGTCAAAATTGTATTTATGTCATATTTTTGTGACCAACTGTATCTCGAACCTGTATCTAAACATCAATTTTGCCATAAATTTTCTTTTACGTGTGACGTACATTATAATTCTCCATTGTGAAGATATCATACATCAACATCGACAGGATAATACCCGCTCTAAGCTGATTAGCCCCAGTGTTAATTGCAATGGCATCTAGGGACGCGGACATAGAATTGTACTTTGGTCTCGCGGAATAATTCAATAATTCTATGTAACGTTACATGTGCCATGTAGATTAACTGCTCATGTATTATCCTTAAGGCAGGGCTATGACAATGAGTATTTGCCTTGCCGGTAGAATATTATTGAACATTAAAACAAGCAAGTTAAAATAAATAAATATACTTGTGATTCTGTTAGTTTTTGTTGTTTTCTTCTTCTCTTTTTAGAAGCTAATAGACTTTAAGGAAATCACATCCTTGTTTCTCCAGCCACCAATTCAATCGAGGTATTTCATATAACTTCAAGTTACGTCACATCCAATAACATTTCCGAGTTCTTCAGTTAAAGGTTCAAGCCAAAGTTAATTTTCTGGCTGACGAGATACATACGCGAAGTCCTTTAGCGACAGCTGTTTCCAGTCTGTTGTTGTAGAACCCCGACCCCTAAACAGGCGCATAAAATTAGCATTCTAATTAAAATCCGATAATAATCGATCAGTAGGTATTCTAAGCGAGCGGGCCTAGCCTAATTTCGTGACACCGGCTGCCCTTTGGACCTAAGTCTCTCGCAACAGCAATCAAAGGCAACAAGTTCGCCGGAGAAGACAGAAAGCGATTGTCTGTAGACTGTGGAACAATGGAATGGGTATCCGGGTCGGCGGGAGGAGTTTGAGGGAAGGAGGTAACAATGGAAATAAGAATAGAAATAAGAATGAAAAGTAGAAGAACGAGGGTAAAGGAGGATGGTGGAGGAGGATCCCGGTAGGAAGGTAGAAATGCTAGTTTGAATCGAGCTCAATAAATCAAGGGATAGCGGAGATGGAAATCCGGGTTAGTTCGGCCGTAAAACGCGGTCAACCGTCCGTGATGGAAGAAATTGCTATGGAAAGTTTTTATCGCTAATTACGTCATTCGCGGCGGTCGTGTTCGCGCGAGCGCATGTTTGTGTGTATACGAACGAGCAGGATAGAAAAGTAAATGGATATTTCTCTGGAGGGGTGGGTAGTGGGTGGGGGCTGGTTGGTTGGTTTGAAAGCAACGAGAAAATCCTCTTATTTCGAGGCGGGTGGGACAGCCAGCCTCGAAAATGTCGACGCGATAGGCGGACACATTGCCAGGCCGATGTGAAAACTTCCTGGCCACGTAGAAACGATGTGTCCAACGTTTTAGCCGCGTCGAGCGTCGTAATGACGTCGCCGTGGAGCCTTTATCACGTGCGGACTTGTCCCAACGAGCCACCGCATTAGAAAAAAGGAGGATACAAGTTGTACGGTCGGCCGCATACCCACGTCCTTCCCCGCCCTCTCTCTCTCTCTCTCTCTCTTTCTTTCACTCTCATCCTCTCTCCTGTTCTCTACGAGCGGTCCGTGTGCCTAAACGAGAACGTAGGCTTCTTACGTGCCGAGAAGAAACCCATGACACGTACTTGCAGGACACGTGTGCAGTGAAAAATGACCGGCTTGAGGAAAGTTCTTCGGCCTGCGTGGCGATGTCGGGGAAACTCCCTCGTTGGACCGCGACACTCGCATCGAACACGATGTTTTTATGTATATTGTATCGAACACTGTCGCCGCACTGAATTCAAAGCGATCGGACGTTCAATTTTTAGTGGGGCTTTACAAGAACGAATTTTATGCTTTCTTGCATAAGACGGTCTCGGCTGGACTCGACGTCTTCGTGCATTTCAGCCAGGCACTTGCAGATTTCTTAACTCTTCGCACGAGTTCGTATTTGTTTCGTTTTTACCGCTTTTATTACCTCATTTCGTCGTAGGAACAAAAGTTTCAAAAGTCTTAGAGTTTGTCGTAAACGTGTACATACGTCCAGGTATGTATTATCCTACTCATTTCAAAAATTGAATAGTTTAGGAAATATTTCAATCTAAATAATTGTATACTATATTGTTTATTTACTTTAAGCGTGCTTAAACTATTTGTCTGACTTGCAAAAATAAGACCTAAATGGTTCAAGAACAAGCTACTATTTTACTTGTCTGACCGAAACACTCTTACTCTACTTAGCGGGCTCTCAAACGTACAAATCATTTGTCCGACTAGTGCGCACTTATTCCACTTGTTTGGTCAGCGTCCAAATCTTCCATTTGTCCGACCAATGGGGAGTTACTCTACTTTCCTCGTTAGAAACAACGAAGTAAATAGACTAAATCTTCATCCAGTCCGACATCACCAATTGCAAACGCAGCATTTCGCAATGGGAAAACAATTCAATATTATAGAATCCATAAAAACAAACGTTGAAAAGAAGCAAGTAGAGCTTTTCTTTACAATATTAAACAAGTTATTGGTTGTTAAGAGGTGTCCACTTAATTTTGTCCGCGACTGTACGTACTACAAACAACCGCATAGTTGTTGAAATTTATTCTTTGTTTATTCTGTCTTTCATTGTTCGTGTTCGTGTTCGTGTTCGTGGAAGCCGAATTGGCAAGTAATACTTTGTGGCACGGTAACGATTAGTCGTATACTTTGTCGTTATGACAATTTGCAGCTTCCAGAGGCTGTAAACCACGGAATACAGAGCATAGGTTGCTATTAGTTTACGGATCCACGAGATATATCGCGTGCAATACGGCCGACTTCTAAGCGTCGACAGCATCGAGAGAAATTCGCACATTCAAATTTGTCGCGATGTCAAGCCGGAGTTGGATGGTGTCGTTCCGAGTAGCATCTGCAGTGACAGTAACTGTTGTAACGAAAGCGTACACCGTCTCCGGGACTGCGAGAATGACATCCAACACAGCAGGCACGAAACGTCCCCGTATTGATAGTAGAGCAATTTGTTGTGATGGCATCCTCGAAAATCTTTCGATATGAGATCGTTCCCTCAATCTGTCGCCGGTAACGCGACTATAAAACTATCGCGACTCCATCGTTTTTCTCGGTATCTCTCGTCTGTGGACGAGCGTCAGCGAAATCGCAAATTCGTGTCATAAACAAGCGGTTCATTTCGCATTTTGTCTTTTGATTTTGTTAGTATATTAAACATAAAAAATAGTATCTTCTGTTACGTACGTCTGACACAAGTGAGATATTATTTTTTATGTTTAACATAATGTACAGTGAACCACAGTAATATTTGATGTAACAACGTGATGTAACAAACGAATTGCTCTAACATCTCAAGGAACTCCAAGTCACATGTTCCGATATTAAAGAAGGTATTAATTGAGAAGACACTGTACCCCTTTTAAAAGTTAAGAGTTAGATTAAAGTTTCCGTGATTTCGTTTATAAAGAAGGCCTACTTAGACTGAGCGAGCGCGAAGGTCACAGCACTTGAGAGTTCAAGTTGCTTAATAATTCCAGTAGCCGTGTCTTCACTCTTGTTAGCGATACATATCACTTTGTAGCCCTTGGGACACGGGTATCAGCGTTAGGTAAAAACATAGGTCAACGGCACGCAGCGCAGCTGAGTCTTGTGAAGGTTCGTGCACGGCACAGAGCCCTGGCATTTTCATAGAACGGGTATTCTAAGACAATACGAGGCTCTCGAGGCGAGAAGCCTTCGCCAGTCTTCGCATAATGAGGCTGGCCTTGTTTCACCCTTCCACCGTGGAGCGGGCTGATAAGGGTGTCTCTAGATGTCGGACTGGACGAAGATTCTCAGTGTAAGAAGAGAACGTACCGGATGAGTCGTAATACGAGTACCTAGTGAACAATATGCCCACCTGTAATCTTCTTCCGTCAGCGACAATAATTATGCGCACATATCACTATTCAAGCTAATTCCATTGCCTCATCAGCAGAAACGAAATATCTGGGATCAAAATCTTTATGATGCATACATTCAGTTAAATCGGATTCGTGCGAAGTATTCCACTCGAAATGCTTTGAATGGGCCAAGCTTAGGTTCAACCAAATTGGTGTTGTCGATCTCTAACATGATGGTAGAGCATTTTAAAATAAATGTATTGCGTTGCGTAGCTCATGGGTAGATATAAACGAGAAATATTGAAACACGTAATTATCGTCCGGCCGAATCGCCGAGCATCATTTTAATTCAGTCCGTGTCCCAGTTAGCCACAATTTCACCAATTTAATTCTGCGCGAAACGTAATTCATAACACCAGTGGAAAAATTGGAATGCCTGACGAAACGTATTTAACGCCAGATTTGTGGGTTCACTTTGAAGAGTCCTAATAGTTTTAATATACAACTACTGAAACTGTAGAGACACATCCATGAGAGTTATTCAACTTTATTGATTTCGGCATTCATTGTAAAAGGAACGGCTAGAAATGTGGATGTTTATATTTATGTTATTTTTATAAAGTAATGTAAAATAGCCTTTTTTAAAGTTAGTATTTTAAAAACATTGGGTACACAACTGAGGGGTTAATTCTTTCTAGTCTGATACTATTTTTTGTCATGCTATTTTATTTATTGCGTGTCTACTGGTCTCGACGAGCCAGCATCGGGGCAATAGGATAGGAAACATAGCTTAGAAGGGCTTAGAAGTTCATCCCCGGGGTGAAATAACAACGATGGTAAGAAGAAACGTCGAAAAAGGTAGAAAGGATTCTATCGAGGGCAGTTTCAAGAAAGTCGAAGGTTCGCATCGAAGTTTTTACTATAGCAGTAGCGGGGGAAACCGAGCGTACGCCAACCCCGGCTCTGTTATTGTCGTTTTCTAGGTCAAGAAAGGGATGCGATCCTCGCCACGAACGCCACGACTTTTGACTTCGAGCATATTGTTTCGACCGTCGAAAGTTGTTCCAGCATAAATTAATATGGAAGCACTATTTTCCTACGGGATCGGAAGCCCGGCGAGAACTCCAGCTACAATCTCCTTTGTTCGTGGTCAACGTGGAAAAAATTACGACGCCTTTACTGGAACGTTTATTTTACTGGTACAAGCGGAAGGGGACGTTAATTCGGAAAAATTTTCGCCATTGTGGCTTCGTCGGTGGAAGCTTTATACGGAGCAGCCCTTTCTGTCTCGTTTCGGAATGGCCGCGACTAAATTGAACGAAACAGGGCCAAGTTAATTTGTTCTCCTCCGAACACTTCGTCACCGTGTCAGGAGCTTGTTCCAAAAGTACTGCAGAACAATTTCTTTCCGGTTCTACTAGCTTGCGGACGTCGTCGTTCCCTTGTCGAAACTAACAATATAACTTTACCGAAGCAAGTGACAGGTGCGCCTTGAAAGTGAAATAAGGAAAATAGGGAAATTCTTCTTCCTCGGTCGCTTGCTTGGCTCTCTTTCGACGGGAAACGCGATGGGTTGAGGCGACACGTCCATGTCCCAGGCTGGCGCAGCGTAGTTTGCTCGAAGTTCGGCCCAGAATTTTAAAATGCCCGCCGTTTGCCGGATGGGCGGCTAGGTCAACCGAGGTAGTTCCAAAATCTAGAAAAAATTGAAAATCTTCCGTCGCGCATTCATTGTCTCGTCTCCCCCCGCTCCTCCCGTGCTACAGACGCGTCATGAAATTCCTATCTACGAAACTGTTGCGGTAACATGTGATTTCAATTTATACGTCGCGCAGATTTTGTAACAACTTCGCGTGCTCGCGCTTCTTGCGTCTCATGGAGAAACTTTGACAGCAACTTTGGCACGAAGCTGTATTGTTACGATGCTTTTTTCACTAGTATTTCACTGGGGGAACGTTATAAACAGCAGCATTTATTATAAATAGACTATGTCGCTAGATGTAAGTCATTTATTTACAAAAAAAACTCGATCGAAATGTTCCATTTTTTGAAATACGGACGGTGGTATTATTTTTAAATTTGTCTAGCAGTCCAACGTGTTATAAAAATATCAGCTCTTAATTGGTAAGGTATGTACTCCTTCGTTTGTCTCTGCTAGTTTTCAAATTATTCATGACGACAGGTCATGAACCATGTCTCGGATACTTTGGTGAGAACCACTTTTTGTAAATGTTGCATGACATTTATCTTGACACGCCGAAAGCGACGTATGTCCCATGGAAATATAAAATTCCAATGAGCACAGATAAGAAACAAATTTTCGAACAAGGTATTACGATTCGTGGTAAATAACAATTTTGTTTCATCGTGTGACTGAAATGCTTTAATAACATTCAGTGTGGTCGTGTATCACTATGTGACGGGGAATCGGCTTAACCGTGTCAACCGGAGTAGTACGTGAACATTAATAATCATACTAAACGGATGATTCGGGCGGTCGCGTTGATCTTGGCCTAAAATTACATGAAACCTATCCAACATGGAGTTTAGTATTGTATCCACGTTTCTCCATTGTGCCGGTACATTCGCAGTAGTTTATAGGGAGGGTTAGAGAGGGAGGAAAGAAACAAAGGAGGCGTGCCATCGAGCTTATCGTTCAGGCGAGCTTTAGATGAGGAATCTTCTCGTTTCACGGTGGACCGTATCTTTCCCTAGGTTCGTTATATCTGGCTTGGGAATGTATTTCAATTCACTTGAAGATACAGCCGCCTCTATTTCATATGGATGTTTCCAGGTTCCGAGCGGTTGGAGGGCGACGGCCACCGGATTGTATTCGCAGAAGCGTTTAGATCGTTGCGGTACTTTATCCTTTAAATACCCAGAGGTATTCTTCCCACGGAATTGTGGGTCTCCTTTTTTCCAGGTTAGGTTAGTGAATAGCCTTGGATATCTTGGAAAGATAGAGAAGTTACCATCACCCATCTCCTCCGTTCTTCCTGCACACTCACTCCTCTATCTTTCGTTTTTTTCTCCCTCTTATTCTTCGTTCCTGCTCGCGAAGCAATTTATACGCGCCTCCACCTAGCAAACAGCCACTCATTACTTGAGGACGATAAAGATTCCCGAGCTTTGCGAACACATCCTTGCCGGCGCGGCGAGTACGGCCAAGGAAGCACCTCAGGATTTATGACGTTCGTAAGTTCAGAATCGTTAGAAATACACACATCCGCGGAAAATTCGTTCGCGCTAATTGGCGTCTACCTGGAATTACCGTCCGAAGGTTGCCTCCTTAACGCGCCGGAAACACCGTACAGCGAAAATACTCGCCTACAGCGAACAATTGTTCAAGTAAACGTCCTGGTAAGTTATTCCACTTGTCAGATCAATAGCTAGATGTTCGTCTCGTTTAGCACGTGATATATCGTTATATCAGTGTGGGCACTGATGATATACTTCACCTGTCTGACTACTTACTGGTCCATTCCACTTATCTAGTCAGCGACATCCTGCCGACTTGCCTAAATAGATACCATCTACTATGCTTGATAGGTTGATAACTGTCAGACTTGATTTATCAAGCAAATTATAGAATTTCTCGCTTGTCTGACCAGTGACGACATATTCTACTTATCATCATGTCACTTACTTCACATGTCAGATCAATGGTTAGATAGTCCTCTCGTTTCGCCTGTGACATATCATTATATCTGTGTGGGCACTGATGATATACTTCACCTGTCTGACTACTTACTGGTCCATTCCACTTATCTAGTCAGCAGTATCCTGCCGACTTGCCTAAATAGATACCATCTACTATGCTTGATAGGTTCATAACTGTCGCACTTGATCTATCAAGCAAATTATGGACTTTCTCGCTTGTCTGATCAGTGACGACATAGTCTACTTATCACGTTAATGACACAATTATTCCATGTGTCAGATCAATGGTTAGATATTCCTATTGTGTAGCAATTGACATCCCGACATATCTGACTGGCCGTTGATGACACCTACATCACTGGTTTGCCTAATGGCTGGTCCATTCCATTTGTGTAGTCAGTAGCAGCCAATCAAGGAGTATTTATTTCACGTTTTATGCAATAATAACTATGTAGATATTTTTACAATTGTTTTATTTCCTCCAATGTGAAACTTATTTAACTGGGCCCCGAAATTCTACTTTGCTCAAGGCCCCAACAAGTGGAACATTCATGCGCACGTCACTCGCGAGCGTTCAAACGCGCTAACAAAGGTGGCACGCTAATTGTTTGACAAACTGTGGCCGTTGCATTACTCGTTGAATCGAAGGGAATCGTATTTATCTGATCGCAATTTCACTGTACTCTAGTAGTGTCATGAACAATGACCTTCCTTTCCGTATCCGGTCACGAACGATACTCAGTTCACGTCTGTAGCAACCCTCGGCAATCAGGTACCGCTTCTTCGACCAACTGCTGATCGTATCAGCTACTGTTTCTCAGTGTATACAGCCATCAGTCATACAAAATTAATTTGTCGGTTGGCATGCAAGTTATTGCATCCTATTCAGCGAGCAACATAGGACGACGTGACAGATTACTGTAATCTAAAGTGCCTGACAAATTACGGCAATCATAAATTCATAAACCTTTATGTTGCGACTACGTGTATATGTTGTCTTCGTACCACGTTGAATATTCTTAGAATCGCGACCAGTAACTGGTATTTGTTCCATTTTTCCGTGACATTCACTCGTTTCAAACGTCTCGTGAATTCTTATCAGAAGCACATTTCCTTACTCCTCGTCGCCTAATATCAGTTACCGTAATCTGTTTACAAGTTGAAATGAAGCGATCGATGAACCGGTCCCGAATAAACTTACTCCAAACTTGTCTCGCTAGTATATTCATGACCGGGGCAACGGCCAAGTGAGACAATCTATGAAGAAACAATCACTTCGTATTTCGGGAGCCACCGTGCACGCTTCGGTCTGGTCGAAACGAGCGCAATGTCGATATCTCTACAACAATTAATCAAATCTACATAGTTATTAGAAAAATTCAGCGATGTCGGTATATTATTTCCGACTTACTAACATTATTAAACCAGGAAATTATGAAATTTCCATCGAAATGGTACAGACAGCTTTCAGATAAATATGTTTATAAGTAAATTCGGTTAGGCTTTATAAAATGGCATTAAGAAAATTGTTATTTTTTGAGATGTGTCACTTACTTGATACTTAAATATCTAGTAATTGATTAGATACCAACACAGCAATTTTTAGTGGCGACTGTGACTCACCGCTCGAGTGTTGAGGGATAACATTTCCAGAAACATCGTCGGCACGCTTTAGCGGGACTGTCTACGTCGAAAAAGAGACATATAGCAAGTTTATCGTCGTTCCCGAATTTCCGACAGTCCTTTTAAAAGCAGCGTACAGTTCGCGTCTCTTCACAATGGGATCGTAACAACGGAACGGTCCTTGCCGACAGACGGAAACCGTGGAAGCTGTGGCGCCGGAGATTATTCGATGTTTCGGTTGACTCGCAGCTCGCTGTCACCGAGTCGGTAAAACCTGGCGTCATAAACTTAAATCAGAAAAAAACCAGGTGAACAAGATGAGGGAAACAAAAAAGAGTCTCGAGTGCACGCGTATGCCCGCGGTCGTAAATCCGCGAGTAGCGTGGCGTAGGTGAGAGCCGGCTTTGTGGAGTCGGCGGCACGACTGTGAAACTGCTCTTAAGTCAGAGCCACTCGGTGAGTTCGAATTGTCACAAACGGAAACCGAATAATCACCAACCACTCCGCCACTTTTGTGCCGCTCAAATGCGCTGCGGGCACGCTGTTTTTATTTTGGCACGTCGCTTTCAAAATCCATTGCAAAGTGATGCGACCCTGCGACTATGAAATCCACGACGCGCGATTGAAATCTGCTCCTCGCGTGCCCGCCGCTCTTGAATCTCTGTGGTTTATGATCGGCTCTGCAATCTGATTCAACGATTAACTCGTCCGCCTCGGACACGGAAACGAATAAAGAATTTTTAATATCCGTATCGCGTGAAAATTGCCTGAAATTGGATTGTAAACCGAGCTTAATTCTTCAAAGGCGCCGACCTCCGTTCCGTGTGCACCCGTTAACAATTAATTGAGTAATGTGCCGTAACACTATGAGTGTTGACTGTGCAGGGTCACCACTACTGCGTGATTGTGCACCTCTGGGTCGGTGTAAAAAGAATAAAATAATTTTTCCTATAGTCTCATACAGATTCTTAACCTAACATTGTACCTTGTAGTTTCGTTTATTCTTTTGTTTCAATGTAATTGAGGAGTCATAGAAAATCTGTTTCTGGTAGTCCATACTACTTCAACTTTTCGTTTAAATTGAATGAAAAGAATATGTCGGAGGTATTCGTTTTTCTTTAATCTGGCGCTGCATAGTTTTAAACTGAAATAAAGGGAACTGTGAACAATATTAAAGGAATTCAGGACGCGCTTAGCAGCGAAAGAGATGTATATTGCACGATATTTGAATTGTTTATAAATCAGATTTTAATATTTTCTCGCACAGGAAATTATTCATTGACGTCTCCAACACTTTATTCTATAATTAATTCCGTCATATTCAACAAAGTTAGTAAGGCTATCATTGATTTCGTACATTCGTAAAATAGATTTAAAGCTTAATGAGACAATCTTTGTTTTGCTATAAAAGTATAAATTGATTATTAGCGAATTAAATACCAATTCGTTAATGTAGTTCTAGATATTTGACGTTACGATCGCGTCCTAACAATTCACTATTCTAGCATATTTGATTTCAAATCGAATTAGTTTAAGCTACTGACACATTTGCAGGCGTTTGATATTGGCTGTCACTGCAGTACACCGCAAATAGTTGATCACATCGCAAGCTATATATACCAATACTGCTCAGGTAGCATAGCGATAATGTTTAACATACTTGTTACAACCAGTTATATAGAGTTGATTTTAAAAATTGGAAAAACGAGATTCAGATATTAGAACCATTTTGAAAATTATACTATATCATCCTGAAATATAACCACATATGTACACCAAATTTTTAAACATTTCACCTACGATTGTCCCCTCAAAGTACCTACGAAATAAAATAGTTTCAAGCAGATCGATCTGAGATAGAAGAACTGAGAAGGAAAAAAGATCTAATTTCGTTGGAAGCTCAACATTCGTTATCATCGCAGTTTTCTTCAGGCCCGGAAAATGCGAGATCGTTCGATCGTCGTGTTTAATGCTCGGCACAGGAGGAACCTGGGACGCAATTAATTTCAAGGCATGAGAACTGGCCGGTGGAGTTTCGTGCAGCCCGCCGTTACCACTGTAACGATCGCGGGAGAGGTGAGCGCATCCTGCGCCTGCTGCAACGGAACCGTTGCAGCTCGTTTCTGCCTTTCGTCCTGGCCTTTTGTGCACCCCTTGTGGCCGAGGAACCGGATCGGATGCTCGTAAACTATCCGGCCCGGTTGATTGTGCCGACGAAAAAAGCAACGATTAAAGCTTCACATTGGGCAGGCTCTTTGTAAAATGTGTGTCCACGCGCTTTCGTCTCTGCTCCTGTGACTGCACACCACTTTTTTCTACATTGATTCGTCTATGCTTCTTCCTTCTGTACTGCACACTTCCGGCCCACACATCACCGAACACCAATGTTTCCCAAAATAACGTAACCTGCAATACGTTGTCCTATAAAAACGCAAGACACTCCGATATGCTTCAGCCAGCAAATCGACAAATAGTCAACAATATTCCCGACACATATTTTTCCTTAACAACTTAATCAACATATTGAATTCCGAACTTTGCGCTGCGCGATCGCATCGATGATGAGCACGTTACACGCAGAATCGCCGCAATTACTCGCGCGCCTGGAATACACAAAAACGAGCCTGTTAGCGTATAATATTGAAAATCGTTAGGCAAAGGAATCCTATGAATGTTGTCGCACCTTCGCTACGTAACTACCTATCGAATTTTCCGGAATTATGCACGTGCCTCGACGATACGGAATTCGAATTTTCTCCACGGGAAGAATGCTCAGCACTGTGAAACGGTTATCGTCTTGCGTTACCTGTGAAACATGTGTCACACGTATTGGCGTGGTTTTCATTTATTTTTATTCAACTCGAATCGTTCGATACTCCTAAATATCTGTAATGAATGAGTTTTTTTTAATGGCTGTTGATCAGCCATGACCGAAACTTTGTTTGATCACTGTAAATTGTGCGCGTCTCATACACCGTGGCGAAAACTAATTACGGGAACAGAATTGCATCGCCCACAGAACATTGCGCGTTATTTTTAATGAGGCGTCTGGTACGCGAGAATATATTATTGTACGGTATGATCGCTGCGATCGATTTTCGTGTGTCGTTAGGTTGAAAAGAGGCAAACAAAAGAGCACCTTACGCGACTGCTCTCCATTAATTACGGTGAGTTTAACGTGGAAAAGCAATAGAGCGTCCCTACGTGGCAGGAACGGCATAAAAAGTATAAAGAGCCACTTCACACTTTTTTTCGAGTCGTAATTCCTTCGATAAAAATGTATCTGGGTTAAACGCGAGAGGACTGTTTTATATTTCATCCTTCAGCGCACCGTGCATGATAAATTTTATTGCCGATTGCTCTTCTTCAACTTAATCTGCATAATTAATGAAGCTTTATCTCCTGGCCCGGCGGAGTGCGTTATAAAACTTTATTCTTGCGTCGTGATACGTTTCGTTTCAATGAATCTAATTTCTTTTACTAAATGGGTCCTGCCACGGCACGCTGTAAGGTATCCGGTGCTCTATCTGATACAATTTCGCTTAATAGCGTTTAACATTTGTCTCACTTCGTACCGTGCGCCGAAGATTACTTTCTGTAATTAATCAGAAACTTGCAACTGGACGAGAAGAAAGACTGATTTTAGTTCGACTAAGTTCTAAGGACTTATTCACCACAGATTATACGATCTTTACAATGCTTTAAATTGCATAGGGAATAGATCCGTTATTATTTAGATTAAAAGATTTGTTGAATTCTGGATTTATTCAAATTAATAATAATTAATAATTTGGTTTTGAGGATCAACAATTATCGTTGTTTCGTGATAAATTAGGAATAATATTAAAATAAAATACGATCGAAGCATGATACCGCAGTGGTTGGTACGGTTACCGTAAATAAATGAAAAAATTATTTCTGTCGAGAGTGTGAGCATGAAAATAGCTTTTTTCTTGAATGACCGGCGACTAATAACAGAGCACGATACAGGAGATGACGAGTCCGCAGCCGACAGCGCGACGCTGCGGCAGGGCGTTTCGACGCGTGTCCGGTGTTCGTCCAATTGCTCGTGTTCGCGCTCGGTGATCACGACATTTCCTTTCCTCTCGTTTTTTTTTGTCGTCAGATATCCGCGGCATTTTTCGGGATTCCAACTTTCCGTGCCTCGCGACTCTATGGAAAAAATGAGTTTTTTCTACGGTGTCTCGACATCGATCCGAATTTCGTTCAATCAAACGGATTGAAAGTGCCAGCTGGTCGGTCGGAGGGCGTTGGCGTGGGCGTGGGCGTGGGATCGCGGGATCGTGGGAGCGTGGGGAGTAGGATTTAGAGAGTGGAGCACACTATCGCGTTGTTCATGCAGCGGAACTTGGACGTAGCCCGCTGTCACTTTTTCGCCGAGCAAACGGCGAAACGTCGAGAGAAATTACACGTCACTCGTTGGCTACGATGCCCAGGACGTAAAAACTGATCGGCCGACCCCGGGAAAAGTGAACAATCCCGCGTCACTGATGGGATATGGCTTAAAGGGTAATTTGGAACGATGCCACCAATCAATGGTGTCGGACGTGGCCCTGATACCGCTAAACGAAAATCTGACTTAGAACCCCGCGCCGAATCCCCTCCTATCGGAAATCCGCTTGGGAATGCTCGGGGCTTGGTTTCATTGCGTCCAAATTAACCCTTCGATCGACCGTGTCCCCGTGCTGCCGCTCGTTAAGGAACAGATTACAAGCAGAGAGAACACGAAGAAAGAGGACCGGCAACGGGAGGAATGCGGCGAAACTGTTTCAATTTTTCCAGCGAATTTCCTCCTCTAAACTACGAGGCTCCTGTCACATAAAAACCGGATTTTTTCTCGGGCTTTCCATTTGAACGAAATTTTGCTGGAAAGACATACTAGACTGGCAACTTTTATTGCAAAATACAATATTTCTAAAGGAATCGTAAGAAATAGAAATTACGTGAAAATGTTTTCCTTTTTATATATACTTGATGAATAAACGATGAACAAACAATCAACGGTCTTTTGAACGAACTGAAATAAACTGAAATTGAATCGATCACTACTTGTGTGGAATAATTGATTAATTTTGTTTCTGAAAATATATTTCAACAGTTCTCGATACAGGTTTCGGCTAATATCTCACTGACCTCCTATTATTCGATTGTAGAAAGTTATTTTCAACGGCTCCTATTCAGGCGAATTTAATTTGCGGGAATAATGGGAATGAGGGAATTTTAACTTTTGCACATCGTTCTAGTTAATTTGATATAAAAGGACACACTTGTTTCCAATTTATGTGTGCTGCAGAAATCTATAAATTAATTTTGTAACGATACTTTACAATGACCGCGGCAGAGATATGGCTTCCGTTTTCATCGCGTATGAATTTTGCTCCACTTTATTAAATACTAATGTAATTATTATATGACCAATGCACAAGAGTTGCAACATACTTTATGCATCATTTGTTTTTTTGTTTGTGATCTCATAAATGACTCTGCAGTTACTGTTGTTTGCACGATTGTAATTTATTAAAGGGCTGCGCGACAGTTTAATTGACTTGTTTGTTTGTCTTCTGGTATTCTTTTTGCGCAAAAGTTATATATATATATAGTCTTTGTATGAAGATTATTCCGTACTTTATTGGAATCGAAAATTTGTAATCGAATAATTTCATCTCTCGAAAGTAAATAACTGAATTTACTTTAAACTCTGCAAATGAATTCGGTGGATATTGTTTTATTATGTGAAACGATATTAAATTATCATTTTTATCGAAACAAATCCGTTTTGAAAAAATGAAAATGTCTTTCCAACTATGTCTGTTTGAGTGACGGATTAGTATCCGTTCCATAATAAAAACATTTTCAAATGCTAGTAGTGTTCGGCTGTTCTAATCTAAAAGAATAGGCGAATTTGACAGGTTCTCTGGTGAAAATACCGAGAAATTCTCATTTTCTTTCACGGCTGCAATAAAGAGTTCTCTTAAATCATCCTCTGCCGTCGTTAACGATGGTCAACGTCCTCCGCTCATTCGGCAGAGTAGTGTACCCACTAAACATTTGGGCCGTACCTGTAATTTCAGCCACGGGCCAGATAGTGGCGTAATGCATAATGATTATGAGGTATTACCTACGAACATTGTGCGCACCCCCGTGCGTTCACGGAAGGCCCTTCATCATGTTCGACATGGACACGCCATATTTTCCAATACACAATCTGGGAAAGGAACGGGGCACGTCCGTTGATATATGGCGCCACTCAAGGCGTATAAGCGGCAATAATTCATGGCATTATCTGATCTCGATGCGTGGCTATGTGAAAGCGGATAGCTCTCGCGCGGGAGTAGTAACAATCAATGCGAAGAGGCGGCGAGAACCCGACAACGAAAAAAAGAAATAGAAAGAGAAATGGTTATCCGAGAGCAACGCGACGGTTTACCAAAGATTTCGGGTGTATACGCTTGATCGAGTCCGGGTTACCTGATTTCAGAGATTATCGCTGGATCAATGTCTCGGCAAACAGACGGCGATCGAGCGTCTACGTACGTGTTTGCGCCATGCTTCGTCATCCGGCTCATGGAATTTCTTGTTGACGTGCACTCAAGAGCTGCTTTACAGGCGCATATAGTTTCGCTGGAAAAGCGCTGCGACATATTGATAAATACAAGCACAAATGTTTTATATTTATTGTTAGCCTCCGGACACGTTTCTATAAAATCTCCATGAAATTCAGTTGCGAGGTTTAATCAACTTTAACGTAGATCCAGCAGAGTACTACGAAATATTAATTAATACATACAACACGTGATTTATATTTATTGCTAGGTCCCGGAAGTTGATGTGTTCATAAAATTGTGTGGGCGCAATTTAATCAAATTTGACACGGATACTGTTTGCTATTAATTTAGCAAACGCGTTGACGAAGGAACGTGAATACCTTGAAATTCGATTGCGAAAGATGGTTGGTAGAATATTAATACTTTTTCCTATGCATGCGAATAAAAAATTTATAAAAAACACTGAGATGTTCATACACTTGAAAGAAAATAACTACTTCTAGTATACTATCTGAAATCGACTTCAAAGCACAATTACACCGGAGTTTATAAAGCGACGGGAAAATCGCGATAGTCGATTCGATGCAACTGATCGGAATTCCATGACTTTTATGTTCCGCACCTTTGTAATTTTATGACCTTTGATGTTATGGCCCTGTGCATTCCAAAAATTTCTTGAAACTGTAACCCTTTTCTACATCCTTCAGACCTTTGGAGTTACGACCCTTCTGCATTCCCGTGTTCCTTGGAACCGTATCCTTTTGAACTCCATGATCCTTGGAAACGTGTCCCTTTACATTCCTAAGATACTTGAAATTTTGGTCCTTTTCTTGCATCCTTAAGGTTCTGGCGCACAGCGACCCTTTGCATTCTCACGATTCCTACAACCGTATGCGCACTCTCAGCTGCTGTGACCCTTGGGATCATGTTCCTTTGAGTTTGTCCATCAAGGCTGTGGTCTTTAAACTTCTATAATCCTTGGAACGAGGTTCTTATTCTTAGACTATAGAATGTGGCCTGCGAAGAGCTTCAAAAGTTAATTGACCCGCGAACCCTTCGAGTATTTAGTAATTCAATGGCCGTATTGAAGATATAATGTACAGAATAATTCGGAATTGGTAAGAAAAAATAATTTTATCGGCCATGTACAACCATAATCTAAGTAAAAAATGTTGAAAAATGTTCCTGAACCTGTCATAGAATTTATGATTTTGCAGTTGTTTATGGGTCAGATATTTAGAGGCGGCCTGTATAATAATTTCATGCGATTCACGTCGATTGGTCGACATTGCGAACAAACCGATAAATTTAAACATTACCGTACCGCTTTCGTGATCTCACTGGCCAATTAATATTGATGGAAATGAGATTTCTCCGTCCGGTCGACAAGTTCCGTCGCATTCATTCATTTAGAAGCGCCATTGTTCATATAATGAAATTCACGAATACTTTCCCTCGGCCGTTTATTTCGTGCCCGCTTTCTCGTTCCATTATTACCCTCGTTGAGGGATTTTATTCCCCGGTTCTTTCCTTGGGCCAGAGGTTCCCGGGTTCTCCGAGCTCGGCCACGGCTCTCGACGGGTGGGTTTGTATTTTTCATAATTAATTGACCCGGAAAGGGACTTCTAAACAATAGAGCGGGAGTTCCTTTGCAGTTTTCCCGATTCAACGAATAATAAAACGAACTCGTTGCCGTCGAAACGCGCCGCATGTTAAATACGTTCGCAAATTTGTTCGGGAAATATGTTTCTTTGATAGTCGCTTCCTATGAGCAGCCGTACCGGTATCGAAACGCCATTAAAGCCGGATTCATACGTGCACCGAGGAGGGTCGAAGTCGCTGAATGTCAGCGATATATATCATCGTACACTTTCTCGGTGATACGTGACTGGAAGTAAGGGAGACTGGTCGGTTCCTTAAATCACTGAAGCAACATCGGAGAATAGTAACCGGCCACGGTACCATATTCCGCGCACGATTTCCCCAGGATCGCGGAATGCTTTAGGATCGTGTCCTGCGGCCGTAGGACGATTCCTCCAGTGAATATGAAAGAATAACGAACAGAATATAGATATTGTATCAATTCTCAGTTTCAGTAATTATTACACTGCAGATCTTCTTGAAAAATAAAAGTGTTCGGAATCAAATAGAAACTGCTTTCATCCCTTAATGATAATTATCACATTTATATATTTAAGATAAAAAATCTAAAGAAGATTAAGTCTCCATTTAGCCCGAAATAAAGTTTGATTTTTTTTATTATTAGCAATTAATAAAGATAAGGCAGATTAAGTTGTACATAAGATAGGAAAAAGGTATTTTTAATTGACAAAGTAATGTTAACCATTAGCTTCAAACTTTATGCCATTAATAATAATTTTAATTAAATGCCGCGTGTTGTTCGTAAAATTGAGAAAGTTTCCCAAATTGTTATATGATTCCTCGTGAATACGTTCCAGATTTCGGGTCTCCGACATAGCTTGGCTGTTCGGATTAGATGAGAATCTACTTCTCCGTTCACGTAAGTCCCTATTCTCTTAGCCTGGCCACGTACGATCTCATTTCCCTTGCCTGTCCACGTACGATTTGATTTTACTTGTCTGGCCATCTACGATTCAATTTCAATGTCGAGGAGTCTTTTCGGAACATTGGAAACGCAAAAGCAAACGAGTTCACTGTAATTGCAAGTAATTTTCTGTTTAGACCCGATTCCACTGACAGTCAACTTTAATTAGATTACACAGCTGTTCTTTGATTTTGAAATCCGATCGAACCGAAGCGAGCAAAGATAAGATAACATGCAGAAAATGATTGAATTTTTACACGAGGATAATGACATATTATTGAATGGAAGAGTAAAATTATTTTTTTATATTGATTGAAGTCTCTAATTAATTTTAATTTCGTATTTCAAATCATTGTATCACACTTGAAATATTCCACAGAATAAGTGAATGGTCATTTAAAATATCTGGTGAATATTCAATGTTAACAAGGTTCTATGTTATTTGGAAATTAACCGCAAACAGTGACTTTTACAATTCCACGTGAATATAACGCGACTACGATTGGATATGGCGCAATCTTCTGCCGCCGTGAGATAACTTCTGCGTTACGTCCATATGGCCTGCGTTCATTCTATATTGCAATGATCGATCACCTACGGAATGACGGAGGATTCATACTCGGAATGACACAGATAATCGTATTGCACGCGTACACTCGGTGGCAAAACAAAACAGGTCATGACGCATTTACGCAAATAATCTGCCATTAATTATCGATTTCACGGGCCCCGGGTGACCGATGAGAGAGGTCAGATAAGCTCGAGCATTGGCTGGTCAGGGGTTGAATTTAATTTTCCGTTGATGAGACATTGAGCGACGACTGACGGGAAAGTGAAAAGAGAACGCCAACTCTCACGAAAGCTCATACAGTTCGATGTATGCAGCCGACAAATCCAACAATCTGTTTGCTGAACAATTTTTGCTAACAAGAAAACGGCACAGTTGAACAATGTTCTAATCCATCATTGATAACATTTTAAAAACCAATTGACGTCAAGATGGTTAAAAAAATTCCCAAAAAATTAATTAATTGTTTGCAACTATAAATAATTAGCAAAAAATATCTATATCTTGTTCAATATCACCCTTGTCAGTGAGGGTAGACCTTTGAAATTTTGCACAATATTTTTTTAGACTTAAAGCAACGTTTTTAGACAAGAATCAGGAATTATCTGGCTAGACCCTTTATGATCTCCTCGGAAACAGGTTGGCAACTCTGCGACCACTTCATAGAGCCAAACACGTGATTTCAGCAGATACCAAATTGAAAGAGAAGCGTAGGGATAAAGCGAGCGGGTGTCCCCGTTTCTGGCGGTAGGAATCTACTTGAACAGTATTCACCATGTAATTAGGCATTCAACCGATTCGGCCCTAAGCGCTTAATCGGCTTTGTTTCGACCTGACATCCTCTTAAACGCATGGCAAGTTAGGTCAACCCGACTTCCGCGTTTCGTGCTCCGCCGCCGTTACTTGTTGACAAACGCTGCTGGCATACTTTCCACGTCAAGTCAGACTAAGTCGGCTGAATGCTTCCCCCCTGAAATATTAAATCGTCCAGAAAGCCATTCGGAGCTCGATGCGATCGCTAAACCACCGAAAGTTCGACCGTGTTGACACACATCTCGTTGACCCACGGAGACATAACTTCTCGAAAAATAGATCCCTGGAAAACGTTCCACGTTGCTACTTCCTCGACAAACAAGACCAGTCACGCTACTTGGATCATAAAAATTAACTTAAGAAGGGAATGTGTGTGCTAGGTTAATTGAGTCGAACGAGGATTGATCTCTTGTAACTTGACGTTTCGGGCATATTATATGTACTGTGATAAAAGTTGTTAAAAAATCTGGGATAAAAATTGTCTATATATACTTCGTCCAAGAGACGAAGCAGTAAACTATCAGCTTGCGTCCATTGCTGCCTATCTGAGAAGGGTAAAATCAACTCTGTCGCAGTCGGGCGGCTATGTTTACTGCCTCGTCTCGTTGGCCAAGGTATAGTTATATTTATAAAGTAGACCTAGTGTTAGAGTCCAACGAATAATAGCTATACTCACAGTAGCTTGCTCCGAGCTTCAGTATCTCGTATCCATAGTGAGCAATATCGATCTGGAAGAGGAAAGTAATGTCAATACATAAATCTCGTAAATATATCACATTATTGTGAAATATTAAGTTACGTGACCCGATCGAATCGAGTCTGTGCGCTGTAAACATTTCTCTCACTGATTACAATTCCCCTCGCCTGTTCGTCTTGCCGTTCGAGGGTAGCACATAAATCCCGTTAACACCGAACTGCGCCCGGTGTCCTCGTTTTTTCCTGTACACCCGCCAATTTCGCGCTCAACGTTTCTGTCTTAACCTCGGGCTCGTAACCGCGACCGTTTCCAAGCAAGAATACAATGAATGATGAACCCGAAACTGTTATTCGCGACCGACCGCAGCGAGGCCTGATACTAACTGTCCGACCGCAACTACCCTCTTACTACTGGCTAACCGCTGCCGGTACTATTACTACTGTTTGGCCATGCTCGTCGACAGCTGCTAGCTAACCGCTGCGGCCGATCGATACTTATTCCTACTCTTCCGTCATAAATGACCAGACTGCTCTTCTGTTTCGGCAACGCGTGTCCGCGTTAAGGTCCTTCGACTTCCTTAAAGCTACTTCCTCGAAACTCTCTGGCTAGAATTGCCTGGTCCTAGTGTCTTGGCTTCTGTTGCGGTCGGGTGCTATCGAAAATGAGTGGTGGCACAAAATAAAAAATATGCCCACGCACATATACAAGATCAGATAATCAGTAACCACAATATCAACTTTTTTTAAACATTCTCCTACCGTAAAACGTAGGAACCGCATCGACTCGATGATATTAACTGGTCGAGTCGAAGAGGTTTGCAACCTTCGTTGAATTCTGCACGATTCTCTTGGTGGGTCACGCGCAAATCACTCTGCTAATGAAATTTCACGTTCCAAAGGCTGTGCCTTTGCCAGGAACGAAACTGCCGAGGAAAAAGTGAGCGGCTTCATCTATGCAAAGGACGAAACAAATAAAAGAAACGCTCCTCGAGACGTCTTAAGCAGACTCAATGTCACAGACAGCTGGCTAGAGGATTTAATTAACTAATGATACCCGGTCTTTTAATCTTCAACTATACCCAACTTCACTGATAACTACTTGGTACGCGATGCATAGTGGTCGACCGAACAAATATCGTAATATAAAGTTTTTCACAATTACGGTGGTGTAGAACTTACAATTGTGGCGGCTAACTCCTACCCTCGCCACAAGATGGACAGATAGTCAAAGACCAAACAATAAAGCTTTAATCCAAGAGAACGGTAACCGTACTACACGCGAAACACAAATAAGTATGGTGTTCTATGTTTTTTTCCCTTGACTATATGGACAGTCGTCATTTGTCAGAGGGAAGCGAGATTCACGCAAACATTCAGCCGAGGCCGAAGCAAATGCAGAATCTGGCCGTAGCTCGGGCAGCTATGTCGATGCCACGTGCGTTACGAGTAGGAAGCCCCGTGAGTGCAAACAGGAAGATCCTAAATATGCAGCCCTCATACCCTTTGCGCCGCGCCGTAAGCTCCAGTGTACCCTTGCGCCTTGCGAAACGAGATTGCGTCTCGGAAATGTTTCGAAACGCCCGTGCCCGTCGGTCTCCGTTTGCCGACTGCATACCACGACCAGGAGAAACGAGAACATCCATTTGTAAATACATTGTTAGCCATCGTTGCGTTCTCAGGAATGAGGCAGGCTAGAAACGGATTTACACGTGGAATAATACTTTACCCTACCGTTACCTGGCTCCTTTGCCTTGCTCGTGCAAGTAACTTCAATTTAATAAATAATTCATTTTACAGTAACGATACGGCAGCTGTTGCTTAAAGCTTTATTCAATCTCTGTACACCCTACAGGTGAAAGAGTACCCATTTATTATTATGAATATTTGAAATTCATTTATTTCTCCATGATTGTGTCGTACATGTTGTAATTTCGTGGACCTACTTACTTGTTAAAAAGAATTTAAAAAATAATAAGTAATTTTTATTTCGTTGTTAAACTACATGAGAATTTTTGTTGAAACTACTTTTGAGGAACGTTTGAGGGTTAACCTTTTGCCCTGCGATTTCCTTCTAGTTGATTAGATTATTAGTATTTAAGGATTTACTGGTGTAACAAGAAACGAAGAAGAGAGTCTTGTAAGCAAAGTCACCGTACGTAACACACCTTGCTGTTAAAAGACATTAAAGATTTTCCCGAGAGGGATATGTCATTTAAATTTTGTGTACGGGTCGAGTACACCGGTCGTAAGTGTTAGGGCTAATCTCCGAGGAAATTCGGTAACGGTAATCACTTCTCAATGGGCCATAAAGCCGTAGTAAAATCTGCGTGCAAACTTGCAACTGACACGGCCGAGTTCTTTGGTTGATCCAGGGCCAAGGAGAAGACAGGATACGCCTCCGCCCGGCCAGGGTCCCTGACACCTGGAACACGGCCAAGCTCAGGTTCGCTAGGGGCGTCGAACTTATGCCGTCGACAGACTTTCAAAATTATTGCTCGGCTCGCGTCAGCAGCTACGGTGTTTGTTTTCTTCCTGATGGTGGCTGGGCTGCCTCGTCTATTTTTCTTGCCGATCCTCTCTGTCTTCTGCGCGCTAGCATCTTCGCGCGTCCTCATCTCGCCTCGTGTTCACGGGTAACGGGAGTCGATGCGCGGCCAATATCAGCGGGTCCGTATACCGGGGAAAATAAACTATTCGATGATCGATAACCGGGCGAGAATGGATCCGATGTTTCGCGAAGCGTTTTCATTAAACGCAAGACACATGGCGTGTTTCGCATCCGCTGAGCGCGTTCCCCAGGGGGAAAAAAATGTTTCGCGCCGCGTAGGATAAAATGAGGTGATTTATGGCACGGCTGACTGCAATCCGATTATCCTGCTCGACTTAAGCGGATTCGAGTGATCACTCCGTCACAGTCCCGCTTTGAATCCGTCGCGCTTATAAACGAGAAGACGCCAGCGCTCACTATTTGCATTAATCCTTCCGATTAGAGTATTGTTGGGGAAATCTTCTTAAAGATTACCAGACATACATGGAGACACTCGCGCATGTCTACATTTAACGCTTCCCATTTTACTCACCGCTATTTCGTTCGCTAAATCTCGCGGAATTGCCGCGTTGAATGAGAATTCGCGAAATTATGCTGGTGAATAGAATAGAACACGAGCCGATTATTGCTTAACGTTGGAAATACCGAGCTGTACAAAACAATCAGTTCTTTTATTCTGTAGAAACATTTCAAGAGCCTACACCTCACCTATATTTTGTGAAATTAGATGACCAATATATTTTCCTGAATGTCGATACGATATGAAAATTGAAATTGAATATTCAGGTTGAAACACTAAATAAGCCCCCGTCATGCTAAAAACGAACAATAGTTAAACATAATTCTTCAGAAATGCTCCGAATATGAGGGGATTGAACCGGGGAGCAAAATCTATCAGAACAATGCTCCAAAACATAGAGCCCGAATTGTGCAGGAAATTTCCACGTAATTTCGAAATACTTTGACGTAAATCCCGTTGAGAATTTGTGGTGTGAATTGGACCGCAGAGTTCACGAAACAACAATACATAAATATAGAAGAATGGCACAAAATCAGCAAAGATTATTTGCAATAAAATAAACAGTAACACGTGTCAAATTATAATTTAAACCAATAAAGAGTGTCCAACATTTTTCTATTTAATTATTAATAAGAAACTAGTCGTCTTTTACGAATACATAGTGTATACTGTACATCAACATAATACATAATTGCATAAATTGTTTAGAATTCAAAATTATTGTGTCCCAATATTTACATGACCGATTGTATACGATACATTAATTTGATAATGATCGCAACAGTTGATAGTACTTTGACAAGGCGATTCATCCGAAATGCAAAGACCAGGCAGTATTGCAAAGCAGACAGTATACCGCAGTAATTTCTCACAAACTCCCGCAACGGCGCGGCGTGTAACCGAAGAGTTTGAAGCTAAAGCCGCACCTGAAGGTAGAATGAACTTTAATGGGTCACGCGTAGTCGTAATTATCTAATTACGATCATGGCTCGCTGATTTCACTTAGACCCCTATCGGGAGGACTGCGTGGTTTCAGTTATCGAGTAATTAGATCAAACGAAATTAACCGTTTATTGGGATACTTTGCTCGGAGCGCTGATCGGAAGGAAAGAACCGCTATCGGTCTGGCATTATGTCGAATAATTGGATTCAACGTCGTTAAATGCTATTGTACGTTAAGAATTATGCTCGTGCTCATCAGGATTAATTCCCGGACGTCGACCACAATACAATAGAAAATTTGCAAGGACTCGTTCCTTTGTTGGGGCACATAATCGCTACTGTTTCCTGAGTAATAATGTTCATTAGTGTTATCGGCAATTTCATATTGACGCAAATATTAATCTTCGTACATACCAACGGTTTCCCGATTCCTTGACACATACATTTTGTTAGTAATTTATTTTGTGAGTAATTGTGATTTCCTTATCACAGAGATATGTGTAAATAAATAAATAAATATATATATAATTCGGTGCATACTACAGCTCTGAAGCCGTTGGCATCGTACACGTTGGAAATATTTGTTGACCAGAAATTATGCATGTAAATTTAACATTCGTCTTCTTCTGCTTACAGACTGAACTACCTGATGTCAGGATTAACACCGAGCTGGTATCACGCGACGAATATTGCCTTGCACGCCATTGCATGCGTTTTGGTCACAAGGGTGAGCCTAGTTGTGGCAGCGCTGCGTCCAGGATTCGCAGCCCTGACAGGGTTGCTGTTTGCTGCTCATCCTGTGCACACTGAAGCGGTGAGTAACGAGGAATTTTGATACGGGTGGGACAGCTTGTAGCAGACACGGGGGATTGTGAGGTAAACACCAGTCAATTCCAGGAACACGCCTTGTGGCCATCTGATATTAAAAAGACGCACCTGATTATGCTTCCGCACGCGTTGACAGAATCACATTCAAGATAATTTGGGATGGATAAATTAAAAAATCATACTTGAAGGAACGTTGGTTGGTAAGCTGTAATACCGTTTCCTAATTACTTATTACTAGTCTAATATTGCTTAATAAAAGGACCAACCATTAGTCGACTATTTAACGGAACCTAAGCAGTTCGGAGATTCGAATTACATGTCGCCTAATCGATTCGGATTATGCAGCTACTCGCCGTGTATAGTAACTCTGGGGTCCGACGCTAGAAATTAATCCCTCGTTTTCGCATTCCTGTGGATGCAAGTTTATCTTAAGCCGATCGGAAGGGTTTCTGGTTCCGATCAGCACCCGGATACCCCTTGTTCTTCTAGTTATATCCTACGCACACTGGCCAAGGACAATGAACTTGGACGTCACCGATAATGTTTATCTACTTAACCTGATTCAGCTAAGCGCATGATGGTGACGCTGTACTCGTCGTCGTTCTCGGTTATCTGCTGTTTCAGAGGGTCCGGGTTTAAAGAGGATTGGAGGTAGGGGCTGGACCGTGCAAGAACAATGCCCGCTGTTGCACCATTGAAACAGAAGATTTATGCGGCTAAAAACTTTATGGGTTCTAAGTTGTAAAATATAAATACGTTGAACGTTTCGAAAAGTACATATTCGGTTGTCTCAGAAGTTTCTTTCGCAATGTGTACATTTAATATTGTTACATCACGAAAGTATTAGTATTTTTTTAATTTACTTTGTATCTTTGTTATAATCTATTCACAATGTGACATTTATTGACCCACACAGAGAGACACTAATATATATTTTTTAATAGTTTCCTGACCTTTTGTCATCAATCATGACCAAGCATTCGAGTTCTTCGTCAAAATGTCAGCGTTTGTGATCGTTCCGCTTTGTTCATTTGACGTTAGTTCCACATTGAAACTCTTTCAACTTGCAGAGCTTTGGAAACGAAGTTTTGATAGAATTCTGTTAGATATGCCAATGGTCCATCGCATTGAATCGAATGTTTTACAGTTCTGTGTCTTTGCAATAGAACGGCAATACTATGACATACAATATTATTTCACTATCTGAGTAACTCACAAGAAGAGATCACAGTGAAGGAATCGTTGATTTTAATGAAACTTTGTCTGATGAATCGAAAGCAATAATAAGATATATAAGACAGATATATTTTTTCCAACGTGAACCAAGTTTGCTTCCGAAAGATATCAGAACAGCAAAGTGTCTATGTAATTCTTTAGCATTCATAAAATGTTCGTACTGCCGCAAATATTTGTTTCAAACGTTTTCACGAAGTATACTAGCCTACGGGCAGTTGATTTTTAAAGAAAAGAGAAACGAAGAAGAAAGGGCTTAAAACTTAATTGAAAGTACAAAAACTAAAAAAAAAATTATAAAAGTAAAACAATAATTATTAATTGCAAGAGAGATTTGAACACGTAACCTCTACCACCCTCGCATTTATTCGTATTTAAAGTTATAGTCAATCAGTTCTTTGTAACCAACCTTGTAAACAGAACGTGTTCATTAACACTCACGCAACGACAGTTCCTTCTATCAGAAAAAATTGATCAGTCGATACGCGAACGATCGCGGGTCATGAGTCGATTAGGCTTTGGTAACATTTGTCGAGAACTGCGGAAAAATATGTAACTTTAACAGCGACGTGGAAATTTGCATCTTACAAAGTTCGTGATAACCCGATAAACGAACCACACTCGTGACTAGGTGCAACAAAACAAGACCTCGCAGAAAGGAAGTAAAATGCATTATAGCATAACCTTTCTAATGATACTTCTGGATAAGTGATCGTCATTTAGAAAAGTAAGGTACGTAAGATCGCTTGGGGCTTAAGAAGACATGTTAGAACCATTCATTCATTATTTATAATGAAATGACGTGACACTCGTATACTATTTAATACCTATATATATATATATACAGGGTGTTCAGCTAACTTGTTCACCTCGAATGACTATTAAACGAAATATAAAATAATTCGAATGAAATTGGGCTGTTTCGAATTTGATGACAAATCTAGATTTTAATTTTGAAAGTGACTTAAGTCCATTCCTGGTAAGAAGACACATATTTTTCACTTAATAATTGCTATTATTTTACGCACATCTTTAATTTCATTGAAACGCAAACTCTTAAATATCTCGATTTATAGTTAAACAATCTTAATCGCGAGACTAACACGATATTATAGGAGGAAATAGCCAGGTAAAAAATTCGTTTGATCCGACTTCTAAAGAATTATTCTGTTCACTGTATAATAAACGATCCGTCCGCCGATGGAAACGCAATACGGTACAGTGCGCCCGTTTATACGTTTCGGAGGGGAAAGGGTGATTTGCGTAGAAACGCGAGCTTTCGAGCGAGAATGACCAGCGTCACGCAGCAACGATTCTTTCTGGATCGGAGCTGGCCATTGCAAGCTCGGCCGCGGCTGAGCCGATGCAGCGGTCACGCACTGCGTCCCAATGCATTGGGCGCGTGCACCCCGTTGCATGCGTTGCATGCAGTGCCGGGGTTTGCGTGCCCGCCGGCTCCTTGTTGCCCGTGTCATTACCACAATGTCATGCTCGCGGCTGCGAGACGTGGATGAAGAAGTCGGATACGCGCGCGCGTAACTCGCGGCGGCGTTAAGTCGGCGACCGCCTATCCCGCAGCCGATCTCTCACCCCCTTATTGCCCCAATTTAAACTTCACGGCGGCTCGCCGCCGCGCCGTGAACTTACCAATGATTTCACGGCTGAACCGCATCGAGCGGCCCGCGACAAGCACGAATTTCCATCGAAAACCGGCCGACGACGATCGAAACGATGATAAGAAAAGTTTCGCCCGGCGTGGCGCGCGGCAGACCGGTGACGTTGAAAAATGAGGATCGAAAGCGATCGAGGGATAGGCGAAATGGAGATTCATGCTTCGGTTCTTAATAACGGCTTATGGATTAGTTTCGACAAAAAGAGAGGTTCGCCGGTTGAATGAGTGATTATTATGGCATTTTATGGCGAAAAGCGATCCTATTAATAGATGAGTTTGTACGAGCCTCGGCAACTCCTTTGGAAACAATTTCCTTCGAAATTTTATGAGAGATTTATTCGACGTCCGATAAGACAGTCTGGAACAAAACGATAGGACATCCTACGTTTCTTTGTGTTCCAACATGATATTGGAAGGGAATCTACAGTTTAGTGGAACGTTCCGAGGTGGACGTTGGTTTTAGAGGGAGAATAACAATAAGAATTTAATTAATTGAAGGAGTTTAACCGCAGTTTCCAATCTACTTGCATTATTAATTCTAATTGGAGTTGATTATACGATTTGGATAGTAGAAGTCGAAGTTAGCTTTTAAGATGATTTGAGTGTTTCGATTTGACATTAAATAAATAAGAATATATCGCTGCGTGTGGTACACTAACAGTTCTCACTACTCAAAAAAAATCAAGCCGTTTGGTTGGCTTTCAAAAAAGATTTATTCTGTTAGAATGTGCACTCATATCAATCATTGCACGCCTTCTATTTTTTACGGCAGTGTACAGACGATGACCATCCACAACACACAAATCCAGTTGGACACGATCTCAAACTAAATCCTACGGAATCCAGTAACAAAGCCGAACGAATCGTTGGAACCGGGAAACGCGCAAATGGTGAACTGCTTTCGAAAAAAGTGGACTTTTCGGTCCCGTTAGCCGACGCGACCGCAGACCACTAGAGCTTCGCCGAAAAAATGTAGGGCACGGGCAAATCCGGCGAGCAAACAGTCGCTAGTCCATTCAGTGTATACAGTAGGGAATCGATTGGACATATGTTGCGATATACAATGATATTTCGCTTTCCGCGAGGTACGATCGAGAGCGCAGAGCAGCTCTGATCTAGTGCATCCGATTCGCTCGGTAGCCTTCATCATATTGCTATTCAGCCACTGCTCCGACAACAGACGCGGAATCCCTTTGTTTGTTCTGGTAGGCGTTGTTTACCAAAATCATTAAATCCCGTCCCGGATTGAATTCTCGATCGAGCAACAGACAAGCAAGCAAGCAAGCAAGCAGCCAGGCAACCAGGCAAGCAGAGACAGGCAGGTAGGCAGGACGAAGCGACGCGTTAATCAAGCCGAACGGTCGTGTGCCGTCAGGACTGAAAAGGCAGCTCGTGAAAGACAGAGGACGGTGTCTTTTGATCGGCGGCACCGATCGACGGCCATTTATCGGCGGGCCGGTACGAACGGTTCTTTGTGCCAA
Source organism: Lasioglossum vierecki (assembly GCA_028455595.1). Classification (NCBI taxonomy): domain Eukaryota; kingdom Metazoa; phylum Arthropoda; class Insecta; order Hymenoptera; family Halictidae; genus Lasioglossum; species Lasioglossum vierecki. The sequence goes on from CM052339.1 coordinate 1,371,876, forward strand.
TTTCGAGCGTTCATTCGGATCGCGACGTGCCATTCTGTGGGTGCGTTGTCGTCGTCTAGGCGGGACCCGCGCGTCAACTAGATCCACGAGGGACAACAGATCGACTTGTCGCTTCGCATCGCATCGCATCGCGTCGCGTCGCGGCGCGGCCTGCGTTTGTCTTCCTTGTCGAATCAGTTTGCGTCGGATCCGGTGCTGTTTGCCGAAATGATCAAGCGGTGAAAGCGACGGCCGGTTTCTGGCTGTCGGATTAAGCCCTCGACCGTGCGCTGAAAGGAAGCGCGTTAATTAAGTACAGCGGCATTGAAGCGGCTGTTTCCAGTGTAAACCCTACGGAACAAAGGGCGAACCGGTTCGGAAGAGGGACGAGAGCCGAGCATGAAGAGAGTCACCGACCGTCCCTTGACTTCGTCGTTCGGACGTAAACGCAAATTTCTACCTCCCAGCCCTCTCTCTCTCTCTCTCTCTCTTCCGCTCTCCCTCTCCCGATCTCTATCTCCTCCCCTCCCTCTTACTGCCACCGTACGATCGATCAATTATAACGTCTGTCGAGCCCGTTATCCAGGTCAGCTTTTCTTCCGCTTTTACAGCGGATTGCTCGCTAAAGCACCCGGAAGCGTGCCGGCTACCCGTATCGACGCAGAAACGACTATTCCTTTCACGAATTCCTCGCGCCCATCCTTGTCAGAATATTTCAACTGTTTCGTAGAGGTTGATTATGCGACGTGGATCGCTCGTATGGCTCCATTGATCTAAACCACTTGCCCTATGCTATCTTTCAAAGCTGCGCTTTCATGGGAAACTTTTCACTGTCCGAACAATTTACATCGTTTCGGTTCAGTCTGTCCTCATTCATTTTACTATTTCTGTACCGAACTTTACAATAGCTCCCTCCCTACCCCCAAGCTTTTGGTGCCCATTATACCACGTTTCATCCTGCTAAATACGAATATGACTTTCGTTTTCAAAGGAAATTACAAGTTACTGAGATATTTCCAGAATACTTTCCTACCAACACACATTGAATTTTGCTCACAAGTGTGAGTCTTTTTCCTTTTTTTTTTTCTTTAAGGACTAAATTTTTTCCCAACTTCTTTACAAAAGTATGTTGTAAAATCTTCCTTTTAATACAGAATAGATACGCATCACGCAAAAACATCCCCGACGCAACATTTTCATCGCTTTACTCTACCCTCCGCATGTTTCCTTCGAGATCCTGCGTCTGATCGGATTCAAGCGATCTGATAAATTGCATCCAGGTGCCAGATCGCTGTATCCACCTCACTACTTCGAGATTGAAATGAAATTGTACGTACGGAACAGCCGGCCGAGGTTAACTGGTTTCAGGAAAAATGATTATTGTTCTTGTTGTTTCGTAGCACTCCCCCTCCTCCCGCATTAGTCCCTAGTCTCGACGTGTGTACTCATGCTCCGTCAAAGCAACAGAACAAAATATGATGAAACGATCTGCCCGATTCCGCGGCTTCCATTTCCTTTCGATTGCGCCTCTGAGGGCTTATCACAGCAGCGACGGGGAAAGCGCGGAGTTGTCGGACCGTTCAATCTCCACCGTGGAAATTTACGTTCACTCCTTACGACTCGCGATTTAAGTTTTATCGCTTCGGTAATTCCTCGAGGCTATTATAACGTGAGATTCTGGAGCTTCTGCGTTTTACTGCGAAACGATGAAGGCGGAACGGCGTCTAAGCCTACGCTGATTCTGAAATGAATACCGTCGTGCTCGCTTTCCCGTATATTACTTGCGTTTTCTAGAGGATAGCCCTCTTAACACGTTCATTGCCACCCCAGTATCCGTAACATTCACACAAAAGCAGTATAACTGACTTAATTATTCTCACAGGCCCTCTCCGACCAACATCGGAGGAGAGGAGAGTCCCTTTCAAGAAAGTACAACCAGACATATCCTTATAAATAATAAAAGTAAGACAAAGTTATCTAATCATGAGAAGTCAGTTTAAAATATTTGTGCAAGTAGAAGAATTGTAGATCTTGGTGGGCCTACTTGCTGCCTAGACAATTACCAGAAACATCGGAATTGTGGGGACCAATTACGCCTGTGGGAACTCTCTCTCTCTCTTTCTCTGGCCATTAAGGACCGTCTAAGTCGATACTTTTCTCACAGTGATCCGATTTCCAATACCCAATTGCTGATTCACGGATATTCCATGTTTGAGGCGTATTCTGCTAAGCAACCCCTACTGATGAATCCATTAGGAAGATAAGGACTGCATTATCTCTTACCTAACTGCTAATTGTAATGCTCCTGATGCATTATGTTGCATCGCGGAGAACCGACACCCTCATAACGCCCAGAAACACTGGAAGTCTCCACACAGAGAGCTTCCTCGCTATCTTATATGCATACACGATGTCTCACGATTCGTGATCAACCGATTAGGAAGTGCTTCTACATGTAAGAATGAGTCCAAAATAAATAACACAATTTTTCCGAAGTTTTGTTGTCGAGAAAATCGAAGTATAACCTGAAGAAGTAACTTACGAACATTAAAAAAAATTAGCTAATAGAGTCTTCCGTTAAATTACAATGAAGGAGTGCACGACCTATGATATGTTCTGATACTAAATGAAGGTATTAAAATTGTACGGTATAATGAGAAACATCAAACGCTTGTCAAGAACTTTCCTTCCAAACTAGCAGAGAAGTTGTGCCCATGCTGTAAGTCTTGTCAAAATTTATGCACTTCTAGCAGTAATGAACGTAGACTTCTACAGCACTCTGATGCACAAGTACCAGCAAAGATGTACTTATTTCAACAGGGAATAGTAAAAAGGTCAACCATCTAGCTAAGCTTTGAGTAAAATCCAGAACAGTGTCGCGAAGCTTGGAAACACGAAACCGTGTAACTAGGACCGTGTAATTAAATTACATTGACACTTCAGGTCATGCCGAATTCGAACAGCAAATGATGTCGATGTGCAATCCTTTTGATACCAAAGAAACCAGTCCTGGTTCGGCGCACGATGCCTAGTTACGTTTGTGTCGGGCAATTAGATTAGAAGGAAACTCGAAATATTTCCCTAATTGGCAGACGTACGTGGCTCTTCAGCGGAACGTTTGTAATTAAAGGCACTCGGTTAATTCGCGTCTGACGGAGCGAACGCTGCTCGACCTCTCCTCATATAAGGGGGACCCGGGCTCACGAGTTTCGTATTGACGATAAACACTGGCTATTAAAGCCGTATCGATCGACACGGTCTCCTTTAAGTCCCTTTACGTTTACAGGAACCTCGAGCCCGCTGCGCTGCCTCTGAATTAGCTTGTTTTCTGCCCCACTAAATAGCCCCCCCCCCCCGCCGCATCGAAAGTGCTGCCAAATGATCCCCGTTTCTCCTGCGAATTTTCAACAGTTTCCCCACGATGCTGCCCCATAAATCTGCCGCTCATTCGATCACACCACGTTGTTGTCCAATGACAGTACACGCAAGCTATTTAAAACACCCGAGCACCAATAATTCCTGCGTTTTCGAAAATCGGGGAAAGTATGCCGGACGGAATCACAGAGGGTGCATTTTTTCATATTTATGAAAAGGGCCACTGATCCTCAAAGACCCTTCTGAACAAACTGTTTTCAGAACACTTTTCCAGTGAATTTTAACCAGAATTCCCCCACGATAATTCAGGAACATAACACGAAGAGTTTGAAACGTTTCAACATGTCCATTTTTTAAACGAATACTTTGTTTAGAATTACATACACTGTAGATTTCGTTATAATATTGGTAATTATTTTTATTTTATTTTGTTTTGGTAAATTATTATTTTGGCGGAAGCTCAGAATTTAGAGGGCTATTTCGGGCCTTGGTTTTCTGATCTTGTCAATAATGGAAACACGCTAGTTGTTCGATAGCACGTCGCGATCCCCTTTCGCCATTCTTCTAGCTCAATTTTCTCGGGCTGCTTTCGGCTATCGACTATTCAATATTATAAGTTGCTCGCGAAATTGGTTGCATCGATTTTTCTTCCCTGCATAGCTACTTACGCGACGGTTTCTGCCGCGTGAGAGAGACACCGGGTTCTCTACGGCTGATGGAAGCGTTTTCTCCGGTCGAATGGAAAGTTAATTTCTGTCTGTGAAATCACTTCCATTCCTCTTATTGGAATGCATTATCACGCACGCTTTTTCCGTTTCATCCGAGATATTTTCCGACGGATTCGTTATTGCGTAATAAATTTCAGACTGACTGCAATTGCTAATTCAATATCCACGTTCCATTCAAATCGATTTACTAATAACTTTTTTTTCTCGTAATTGGATATCGCGTTTCAATCGGATTTCATATACAAAATATTAATGTTATGCTTGTTCGTTAAATGAAATAAGTTTTTAAATGAAAATTCAGACTGGAAAAAGGTGAAAAAAATCATTATAGGCAAATTGAAATAGCATATGTGTATTATTTTTTTAATTATTTTAAGACAAAGTCATGAAGTTTCTTAAGGTCGTTTTAAAACCGTACTTCGTACGAATTAAACGCTTATATCGTAATAGTAATGTGTATTTCGTTGAGAAAATAACTTCAATTCGCAAGAATCTGGCAATCATAAACAGAGTGATTAAAAAAATGTTTCCAGATAGAAGCATATCATTAAGAGTTGCTCGGAAGTTCGTTTATACAACACTTTAATAACTTTCGAAATGAAGGTCTGTGTCCAAGAAGAAAGCCGTCGCTACTCTCTTTTCATTAATGGTATTAAAAATGAAGAATTTTCCTGAAAGAAAGGGAAATAGAATTAAATCGGAAGGGAGGCAAAACCAGGGGAGTAAAGTCCGTCGCGTACTTTCGGATTTAAATGTCAGAATGTCTTTCTCTTAAACTTCTCTCTCTTCCTTTCCTTCTGGTACAATCTTTCTTAATAACGGGAAGTTCGAGTAAGTAAAATTTCACAGGCCGGAAAGCATTGTTTTGTCCGCTCGGACATTTAATATCGAATAACGATTATCGAGGGTAATATTCAGTTGTGTAATTTACAGTTATCTTTCCTTTGACGTAATCGAAAACCAATTAAACAAGCGTATTTGTTCTTTGCATGACAACGCCGATGATAAATAACTATATCCGCACGCAATTGTTCGTTGAATTATCTTTCGATTATCGTTTTATTCATATTTTATGTCTGACAATAAGTGAAATATGATTTCCTATACAATTCATATTGTACTCTGGTTTACACTGGTTTCATTATAATCAGTATACAGGCTAACAATTCCCGCTCGATACATCATAAAAGCTACTGAAGTTTAATTTTTATGATATTTCCAAACGGAAAGGCCAACCGTAAAATTGGATGGCTGCATCAACTAATTCATTACACAATTAATAATTACTTTAGTTGGTCCAAGTAAACGATCAAATATTGGCGTTTACGGCGCATGTAATTGTTTACGTGCCGTTACCATGCATTTAACTAATTAAGCAGCACGAGGATGCATTTATTTTGCTAACAACAATTAATAAAGTTATAAAATATGTGGTAACTATGACCATCCTGATTATTTCTGAGATCGCAATTACTCACCCTTTTGACTCTAGATTTTACTAAATTTATTGTTATCAAAAAATTCGACTACTCCTTTATCTCTTTCGTTACCTCTCCACGAGGCGTGTTTCCCAGTGGCTTGCTAAGTTGAGCACTGACAAAACACAACATTCCTCTTCTAAAGAAATGCAAATCTCTCACAATCTAATAAGAATTAAAATAAATCTTACATATTACACAAAATTCCATGCGAAATCGGACCCCATCGATACCGCAGTCAAACGTAAATCCCATCCCCTCTAAATTAACAGTAAAACCGCGACTTCCCATTCGTGCATAACTCCTCCCCGTTGGTAAAGCACAAAACGACCGCCATGCGGGCCAACATCGGCAGAGCGGTCCAGCCTCGAGAATTCACGAGGTCAAAGCGTTTCGGTCCCTCAAAATCGGCGGATCCGTACGCTCGAAGAATCTCGTACAAGGTGCAAAGTCGGCGTTGGGAGCGCGGGGCTGTAGGTTAAAACAAGATACGTGTTTCGTTTCGCGATACATCGGGCTGGAATCGTTGGTCCGGAACATTTGCATGTCGGTGGGTTGAGTTGTGCGGGGGTGGCTAGACCGGGGGAGGGGTTGGGGAGCGAGGATAGGGAGGTTTAGGTATGGGCAAATCGCGGCGAACAGGTTTTCCTTTTACCTGTAGAGAGGTATCGCTGGAACGCGAAGCGTTTTCCGGGCTTCGTCGGACTTATACGCATTCCCGTGAAATCATTCGTGAAATCGCAGCCTCCACCCCATCCCTCTCTCTCACCCTCCGATGTGCCCTCTCGCGGAACACAGGGCTCTCGTCTAGCTTCGCGAAAACGATTCGTTCTTCTCCCGAGGAAGGATCGGAATTAAAGGGAGCAACGCGACGCACCCAATAGTGTTGCTCGAGGGAACCTTGTCGGGAATATTTCACGCGAAAAGGAAGATGCCAACGGGGCGCTAGGGGTGTGGAAAAGGATTGAACAGGGGGATGTAACGTCGATCACGCGGCTATTTTTTTCCTCTCTTGTGGACGGCGCCGCTCCCGGCGGTCAGACGAGCGGACAAGAAATTCTACAAGTACCATGCATCATCGACGAAGTGTATCCGGTAAAAGCCCGGTTGCGCGGGTTAAAAGGAACTTTTAGCGAGTTCCGAGAACGAACGGATGGACCGGGATGCACTAGCAGAGGTCGAATTTAAAGTAAGGCGCTGATGCATAGACGCCCGCCGGTGTACTGCGTCTGATTGATTTGGAAATGCGCCCGATGAGATAGAAATACACTTCACCGGGAAAGGAGGAAATGAATTAGGGAGAGTTATTTTTCCGTTCGCCTGGCGGCGCGGTACTACGCTCTCCCGTCTTACGGAAAAGAGGAGCCTTGTTGTTGCCTCACCTCGTCCTCCTTCGCTATGCATTGCAATCGGAACACTGCTCGCCCTATGTTACTTCATGGGAAAGAGAAAGTACTTTTTCCGGACTGAATGTTCACCGCCTTGGCTTATGCGACTTCTCAGATTTTTATTAAATTAGCTTGGAGAAAGTAACGTTCACGTGCATCTTGATTTTAAAATCAATTGCAAGATTTGTACCGAACAGACAGACAGACAAGGAAGCAAGTTAATAAAAACCTGGTAAAAAGTATTTGTTTTTATGTCACTTTTTATAGAGGCATCACGGTCATCTTTGTTCCTTTAAATGGAACCACCCTTTTTTAAACTTATAAACGTACAGAGAGTGATCCAGCTATCCAGATGTGCAGGATCATGCTATGTCGTTTGCAATATATAATTTTGAAACACCCGGTGCATACATTGCGCATTTATCTAGCCACATGATCCTTTCCTGATCGTGGGTTGCAAACGGTCGTTTAGAAAAGCTCTGCTGCACATAGCATCTTTCAGACAGCTACATTGTTATTCCTGCTTAGCGCATAATCGCGCGAACTGCTGGCCTCACACGATATTTCAGTGGTCGATAAGGGTAATGGGAAGTTCCGAGGCTGAATTAACGGAGGACTCGCCGGGACGACGCGCATTAACGAAGTAATTTACGAATACTTCTCTGCAACCGTGGGTTATCCAGCTCATATGTTTCGGAAACCCTTCCGCAGACCATTCTTTTGAAAAGGCTATTATACTACCTTTCGCAGATTAACTGCGGATAAACGGCTGTGTTGCAGCATCGTGCGACACAATCATATTTTCTTTAGTTACGAGAGTTATTTAACAGCTGCGACGACCCAACGCCATAATGTTAATTCAATTATCCCCTGAAGATGCATTCACACTTTGGTTTAGTCCAATCCTTAAAAAACAATAAGTTTTTAAAGGGTGTCCATATAGGTTTGTCCTCGACTGTATTTCGAATTTCTCTTTCCCTATTGCCGAGCCACGCAAACGAAAGTTACCCGGAAATTGAGGGTGCAAATATGTGTCGAAATCTGTCAAACACAGGGAGCATTATTCTCTTACTGGAAAATAGAACATTGTTCTCGACTTCGTTCTGCAGACAGAAATTCGACGAATTTGGAAGGAAAATTTTGAATAATCCACTTTCCTCGTTCCATTTTGCACACTCCAAATTAAAACTTCAACATGTTAACGTAATTTCCTGACGAAATATTGGAAAAAGCATATAGCTAGAATGAAAAATAAAACATTCTACAAAAATCAAATTTCCTGAAACCGTTGTTTACTAATATAATTCGACAGCTTTCCTTTCAAATTTTATTTACATTCATTAATTTCATTACTTCTATATTTAAACAGCATTGGCGAAAGTTCCGAAAATAGGTCAAACCGAATTGAGCTGAAATTTTGCACCAGATGTTCTTGGCTCAAAGCCCCCACTCCAAACGGTAAGAAATGGTACTTGGTTTTCGAGTCGCTAATAATGCTTTTGGGAAACATGTTTTTAATACAAAATGGGTTTCGTGCAAAACTTTATTTAAACGATTTTCGAAACTTTGGCCCAGCATTTATATTTTACCAGAGGCAAGAGTAAAATGGTTTCGATCTCCTGTAGTTCGATAGGAAGAATGATGAAGGTCATAAACTATGAACGCTCGCGAAAACAGACTATAAATGAACAGAAGGCTGCCATATCGGTTACGAACACTCGCCTTTAGAACACTTCACGCGTGTGATTAGCTTCGACGGCCGGAAGCCCTCAACGTCGCGTGAAAACGACCAGGAAATTGGAGATAAAACAAGCGGTGTACCTTCGAAAATTACCTCTTTATCTCTCGGTGGTTTAAAGCCGTCGTTGTGGAACGGCTATGACAGCAAATCACTGTGTAGCAGCTACGCAGGACGCTGCGTGCGATAGCCACCACCGTTGGTCTTGGACCATAAAAATTATATCGTCCCGGCGCAATCGTGAACCAGGTTTCCCTGTTGATGGTGTCGGCAGCGACATTGCTTTCAGCCTCCAGCTGCGAGTGTTCTTTCTTTAATTACTGGAAGAATTAATTACACGACGGGCAGTTTACATTGCTATCCAAAATTCACAATCACAATTTTTCAGGACTATCTGTATTGGGTTGGGAAACTGAATGGGGCTAGAAAAAATTTATTTCTCTCTATCATTTACTTCTATCTTTAAGCGATAATCGATATCGCTACACTAGTTCTAAGAACGGATGGTGATGATGATGTCGAAACACTGGTTCAGATAATTGATGCTCTACTCTATTTATCCTTGAGTGTAGTTCAATCACTTCTATAACTACACAAGATGGCAATGTTCGCACTCTAGTAGGCTAATCGCGTTGATTGGGAAACAAAGTTACTCCTCCTCGTGAGTTTTCCGTTTCCACGAACCTCAGCCGGCTTCTCTTGACCTGGAAATAGCTGAGGTACTCTGGGGTGTGGATAACAGTAACAAGCTCGATTGAAATTTCCTTTAACGTGCATTATTAATGAGCAATCGTGGAGCGCCACGTCATCGGTAACCTAGATATCCGGGGCGAATCGTGATTCGGGTCATTATCGCATTATGTTAATTAAGAACGAGCCAGGTCCGGCGGCGACGATGGTGGCGGTACGTTAACGGGGTCCAGGAGACATATTCATTATCTTGCGGACCATCGATTCCGCCGGTGTTCCCCGGAGGAGTCCAGAACGGTGGTCGGCCAAGTCGGCGACGACCTGGAGTTAACAGCGCGAGTTTAAAAGTGATTTATCTCTGATTTATGGAGGAAGGATCCGGTGCCGGAAGCCGAAAGTTTCTCGGCTCCTCGGCGACGAGGCGGAAAGAATTATCGGCCGGGCACAATGGACAGGCGGTGATATCGTTTACACGTCGAATCCCACGGCCGTTTGTTCCGCGAAAAGACCGCTGGAAAAAGGACAATGGCGGTTCTTCCGTTCGCCAGGAACAAATTTCGTATGTCCCGCGTCCTATGCGTCTACTAAATCTTGCATGATAGGCTTGGCGAGCATGAATAGGTCAGAACCTTGCAATAAATAGCGATTCATATTACGACATAGAACCTATGGAATTTTTATCTCGCGATTTTAACATATAAATAATAAAAAGTTGTCAGATGAAAGTTTATTCGTGTTCCGTAGTAACAGATATTATTTTGTTTTAGGATGTATGTGAACTTTTCGTAGATAGTTTCATTGTTTCATTTCCACTGAAAACAAAAATATTATCATACTAATATCATTTCTTATCAAATCGACGAAGTTTCTGAGGTATCAATGAAAAACTATCTGCATGATACATTCAATTTTGCCTATACAGGTGTATGAATAACATACGCATAACTTAATCTATCAGCACTATTTGATACGAATGAAATCCACATTTTTTTAGCAAGCTGTATAACGTAAATACACTTGTGCAGAAAGGCTTTTGACACTGCGAGAAGAAAGTTTGCCGGTTCCGCTGCGAAATGTTCCGAAGGGGAACGTTGGCGCGGGCAGGGGAGGAAAGAACGAGGAACCGGGTGAACCGATGGTGAAAAGAAAAAGGTAGCGACCGAACGAAGAAAGCAGGCGAGCGCCGCTGCGGCAAAGCCCTTTTCTCGAGTGGAGTTGGCAAGCCTCTTCTCTTGCAACTTGCATAAAACCATTTTCCAACCCCAGTTAAGACGGGGTTCTATGAAGTTTCTTTCCGCGGGCAACTAATGCGTCGTCTCAGACACTCGGCGGGGCCTCTCACTGTTTGAGACCGCGTCCGCCTGGCCAGTTCGACGAAATGCATCTCGAACACGCCGCGAAACCCGTCAGGAACTATCGCACTGAACCATCGAGACCGGAAGAATCTCCTCAAAGCGAGCGAACTCTAACGTAATCATGGCCTACTCGCAGAAGGTAACCGCGGCTTAACGCGATTTGCACGCCAGCGATGATTAAAAATCTAGAAACTCGCTGGAAAGCCAGTGTTTACACAGCTAGCGGAAAAGTTTTGGTTAAATAATAGAACTGCGAGCTGGTTCCTCCGGCGAATCTATTCGGATGTTCAAGGTATTTTCAGACACCCTATATGTAAAAAATGTAACATCTAAATACTAGAAAATATACAATTACCCATTTTTGGACAACACCCATGATTAATAGATCCTCTCAATATAATGAAACTCTTTACAAACGGCACTAAATCGTCCACTGACCTACAATATCATAAATCAGCTTTTTCAGAAAAAAGCAATAAATTTCACTGACTACATCAAAATATATAGTGACGGTTTCAGCTACGAAAAAGGGAAGGGATGTACGGTTATACATCATGACAAAACTTTCAAATATAATCTGAGCGATGCATGTTCCATTTTTTCTGTGGGACATACGGTACAAAAATCGATCTTCATATTATTGAAATCGATGTTGCGATCAAATACATACCACGACTAGAACAAGAAGAAAACTTGTTTCTCTTGGTTTATACACTGTTGGTTTGTACTTTTGATAAATATATACAACTATTTACAGAGTACAGGTCCTCCAATTTGACAACCATGTTTGTATTTGTAACGACTCGCTGATTGATTCCAAAATTTACTTCGACATGTGTTGCGTGCAAACGTGTAGACTTAACAAGTCCATTAATGAAAGAGTTAATTCGATTCGACGTTTTGATAGTAGTCATTTTGCCCAGCAATTACTCCACTGCCAGTGAAACATCATTTAACGTTTTAATGTATAGTCTGTAGCGTAAAACCGACTCTGGCGACCCTGAACAATCTGTATCGATAAGAAAAGCCTATGTGAATCTAAAGTATGAAAGGTATAGTTTATTAAAAAATTAATATCTGCACAACGTTACTACTAAATTTTATATAGGTTTGTACGAACAACGGGATTTTAGTTGCACTCCACCTTACTTATCTTTTAATTTACATTACGTCCGTTGATAACATCGCAATTACGTAGAATTATATAAAAACAATTTTAATAATTCTCAACTGCCCTAAACTACTTAGTTAAATTACATATGAGAACATAATTGGATTGTCGTTTTATAAAAAGAGAGAGAGTAAGTAACAAGCAGTTAGTAATACCGTACATTAATAATGGGAAAGTGTTATCTACAGGTGTACGGAACAATGATTCAGTCATTCTCATACCGTGGCAATGGCGTCTGAGTTATGCCGGTTAATGCGTTTGTCGATGTCCTTGAATCGTTGTAGATTCGAAGGATCAACCTTCGACCCAAGCACAACGGAGTCCTTTGAAACAAATTCTTATTTATTTTTCTGAAAAGCGAAATTTTCAGGTCAGGTAAAAATGTGTACGTGCCCTTGGACGGATTTAACCTTGTTCAGTAAACTGTATTAATTCCTGCACCCCGCGAACGCAAGAGTTAATTTCGCGTAGGAGCAATCTCCTGGCAAAACATTTACTCGACATTCGAAATGCATGCATTTCCTGCAACAAGATCCTGCATTGCTAGTGTTATACGTTTCTCGAACACCGCCGTAAAAGATCCTGGTGGTGAAAAATGCAAGAAGAGGGAAGGAAGGAAGGAATCGCGCCGGAACGAAATATCCGAATGTAAAGGCGAGTCAAAGGGAACTATTTGCTCTGGTAACCATTTTCGTTAACATTCGGGAGCTTTTTAGGAAGGCAATTGTCGAAATTACTCGAGCTGCTCAAGTAGAAAGGTAACGGCAAACCCCCCGCGGCGCAGCGTGTCGGTAGTTGCGAGTCCCTCTGAACCCTTTTAACAGCAACCGGAAGCTAGGAGGCATCAGCTGTCCGAAGTCAGCCGGGCTCAAGTGCCTCCAGCCTTGATTGCACGATTCATAACGGCGAGGATCCGGCGTGTTCATCCTCCCTTTTCTATTTCCCACCCGCGCGCGACCGTCGTCGTTTCGTCGTCATTGCACGCCATCCGTTACCATGGACCCTCCAATCCTGTTGATGTTGGATCACTCGTTAACGGAAGAAAAGAGAAGGGAAATAGGTGAAAGAGAAACGTGGAATTTATTGATACAGTCAGGGATGAAAAGATAGGACACTTTACCGTGCTACGCTTCTTTGTCTTTCCATATGATATTTAAAGAAAATGCCTAAACAAAATTGACGACCTTGGCAACATGTTTCAAGGTCTACCAACTGAAGCATATTAAGCAAAAGCAGTGTAAAATGACGTATGTAGATGAAATTGTATGTACCTTATCTGCTAACTAAAAGTTAACGAAGTAATGGGACATGTTTTTATGCCTGGCTGTAAGAAAGATGACGCTAACATTGCAGAAGTTCCGGGTCAGGATTTTTAGCCGGTGTCCCCTAATTTATCCGGAACAACAGTTCGGCTGAGCCGGCCGTTTCCCGGAGACGATCTTGCACGCTCGTTACGAGCTGGAACTAACACGAAAATGTTTGGAATTATCGTGATTCGAATTAACGCCGGCTATTTGCGAACCGTACAAACTACGGCTCCCGGCGCGGCACCCGGCTCCCGGACCTTTATCGTTAGCAAGTTGTTCCTTCCTCGCACGTCTGTGGATGCTAATCGAGGATTCGAGTTCGCTGTTGGACGCGCCGAGAGATTTTGGCAAGCCGGATGGAGATCTCGGTTCATTTGAATTTTTCGGTGTTTGCGCACGGTGTTCCAAGAGCTTTCCCGTCAATCTGTGCCCGTGTATCTCACTAGCGTAGTAAAAGCGAGTGGATTTAGTAACCGTTGGATTATAAATATTTCAATGTAGTAAATTGTTTGTAACAATGGCACGGAATAACAATGCACCGGAATTTCATTTGAATAATGGAACAGACGCTGAATGCTTATTTTAATTGCATTTTAACGTATCCTCTTTGTTCCTATGAACGCAGGATTCAGTAACACGAAGAATTTAATTGACGAATGTGTTATCAAATACATGCTGAAGTTTCAAAAATGCATTTTTCAGAATAAAAGGCTGCCTGTTCGTTTGCACGTCTCTCACGATGTTTTAATAAATTAATTTAACTACAGTTAAACCGTATCATAACCTAACACCATTGAATCGTAATATGGAATTAAAGGGATGTTTCACTGACCCAGTTCTTTGAACGTTTAGTAACACAGTGAATCTAGAAGTGTTTCATAATACCCGAAAAAATGTATCAAATGGTGAAAGTGAACAAGGTTTCATGTTTGAATTAATTTTATCGCTTCTCTAGGGAAAATTGCTTGCCACTGGTGCAATCTCATTTTATGAAGCACGTTACCCGAAGATCCTGGTTTCGCCTGCTATCCTACATTTAACTGGAATTTAAAAAGGAAATTAGATTTTGTGAAATTCACGATTCTAGATAATGATGAAGTATGATGAGTTGGAAGACTTTACTGAAGAATATTGTTTAACCGTGGTTATTCCCAACGCGATTGTTTTAATTTTTGTCTTTCCGCTCTTTGATGCTGTGCAATGGCATCAATTGTCCCCGCAATTATCAGCCAATCGTAAAAATCAATCTTCGTGGCACGGGTAAAATTGCAGGCCGAGCAGCGTTCCGGCTTATCGCTACATCACGAAGTATTACCACGATCGAAGGTATCGGCGGCACTAAACGTATCGAACGGAAATCTCTTTGTCGGGACTGGTTAACCGAATGGTGTGGCCAATAGAGGATTCGATTCGGAGCATCGATGTTTTATTCTCCGAAAGTTGCCGAGGAGGGAAGCTCTCGGACTTGGTTTAAGAAGGTCTGGGTGTGCCGTTCTCACGGTAATTGGGGAACAAATAGAGAAAGGACTTCTGATAGCCGGCACGATGTTGGTCATCTTTGTACTTCCCGCACGACCGGTTGAACGTTTCTTTCAATAGTGCACCGGCGCGCGTTTTCCGAAAGCCACGGAACAAAGCGACTCTGTTGATTCGGTTTTAACGAGGTCTGACAATACGTTAGCTCGCTTAGCAAACCGATTGTCAACGGAGGGAACGCACTCAGCCGGGATATTCGCGAGCATTCGATTAGCCTGAATGGAACGCGCGATTTAGCGGCGCTTGACGTCGCGACGTTTCGCGGCGAGCGGATTTCCACCGAGCGAGCAATTTCCCGGTGACGTCAGCAGACATCACGCCACGGGATCGCTGGAAAAGTGTAATGCCTCTTAAAGCCTGGCACTTTTATCGATAATAATATTCGATCCAGAAGATTTATGCTCGTCACGAAAATGGGATCGCTTCAATCCTCTTTCGGAAGCGAGCGACGGAAGGGAGGTTACTGGTACATAACGAAACGTCGACGATAGTTAAAATCAAGCTGGAGCTTCATACTCCTAAGGAGACAAACGATACCTAGCATGACCGAGAAACGGATGATTTATTTTAGCGGTGCCTGTAATTAGCCCAATGCGATTTCCGTGTGCTTAAAATGTACAACATACATTAAACATGTTTAAATAATCATTAAAGACGGAGAGGCACCTCTGTCGTTAAACAAGTCTGTCGACAGACTCTTTACCCACTGTTATAACAAAAGTAACTGAAAACGAATCGCGCTTTTTTATAAATAATGAGCGATTTTTCCGAAATGTCGTGATCTAAAATTTTTCTGTCCTGATGACCCCAGTTAGCGGCGGAGAAGACCGTAATTAAGAGATCGCAGAAACGAACGGGGAAGTATAGGCGACGCTCTTCTCATTCAAAATTTCCATTCCATTACCGTTTCGAGGGTGGCAAGGTGCCGTCGCGAAATTCAAAGGGGGTTAACAGGCCCGTTGTCACAATGTAGGCCGGAATGAGGGTAAGTAGGGATGAAAGTAGACGATATTGTCACGTTCCAAACCGCAGCGTTATAAACGCCTTAACGTCCTTAATAAGCCTGTTGTAGTACTAAGGATTATTGGCCTCGGTATTCTCAACCATCTCTTCGCTGGTTCGGCTGCCGTTTCACGAACGAAATTCGAGGGAAGTTAACGATGTCGTTGCCAGGGACGCAGCATAGAATGCAGCTGGCAGCTTGTAAGAAAATGGCGCTTTAATAAAGACTGTTATAACACTAAAGGGGCGGATTGTTGGCGGTTTAATGTGCCTGCGCGAATCACGTGGCTCACAAGTGTCTGCCGTGAATGTGTATTCATCTTTCCTTATTGCCGACTATGCTCTCTCATAAAACAGACATATGTGCCTCTCAAAACTCTGCTAATTCAATTTATGACCCTCGCGAGACCTGGCATCAGAAACTTAAGACACGCAGGTGGAAAACACTAAATGCATTAAACGTTGACACCCCCGGATACCATCAATTGTATTTTCAAGCACTTCGGGTTCAACAGACTCGACGGCAACCACCCAAACTTCAGTTTACCTTCGCACTTAACCTTGACAGCAATCTAAAGCTTCTGACTAGTTTGGCTCCAAGTCAGGTAGCAACTTTGCTTCCCAAAATGATTTATCTATGCATCTTCATTTCCGCATCGTGTAGGATGGTGTTGTTTCCCAACAGAAGAAACTGAAAAATTAACTGGAACTATTAATTTCACGTTCTTTCTCTATTTAGTCAATTGTTCATAGTCAAAAGTCCGTAGTCTAATCTAAACACGTAGTACAATACTTTCGTCTTGTTGTGCAACACAACAGTATCGTTTTAAGTATCAACTCGTAAAAAGTTTGGGAGAGTCGTCCTTTGTTTCATTCAATGAGTAGAGTTCTCATAAAATCTCTGTCATATGGAAAGAGTACCCATTTAGTTTTAGCCGAAAGGAGATATGAGAGATGTACATTTGGCGCTGATAACAGCGCGAAAGGGATCCCGTTTATCACTTATGTACGCTGCGCCCTCTAATAAAGGGATACTTGGCTCCTGGGTGCACCGTTAGAGGACCACTTCTTTCTCTCTCTCTCTCTCTCTCCCTCTCTCCCTCTCTTTCTCTTCGTCACGCGTTCGTTATTAATGGCCGTATCCTGTGATAAGGTAATCGGGCTTTCGCGTCTGCTCGCCGGAGATATCCCTCTTGATACTCGTATACCTTATGTTAATGTCTCCCCGCACGGAGCGTGTTTCATTTATGGGTAGGCAGAGGCGCGAGTGTGAGCGGATGCCGTTTCGCGGTTACGACGTCGTTACCGTATCGGTGTAGACTGGCGACGAAAGAGACCCACAATTTTCGAGGAAAGGGCGGATACAGCCGCGAGGGACACCGTTCCACCAACGACAAGTTTATCCAAGATGACAGGTTCCGGGATAAATTAAGCACGAAGTTCTCTGGGTGGAACACTTTTTACGACGTCGCTATAGATCACCTGCGCGACTAGAAGCGTTGGATGGTCCTACGAAGAGGATGGAACCGGAATCCGTGCGTGCGGACCCCAGTATCCGTGCTTGCGGACCCCAGAATCCGTATGTTTGTGTTTTATAATGCATATTTATGTTACTAAAGTAATGAGAGAGAAAGAGAGAAAGAGAGAGAAAGTTTATAACAAAAAATAACAAAATCCATTACTTCAAAAATGTTTTTTCAGACACTTCCAATAATCTGACAAAAACATGTTTTAAACGTTAATCAACATTTAACGGTCTAAACGTAGTAAAAGTTGTTTTTTATACCTTTTTTGCCTGGATCTGCAACAAAAAGTTTTAAAATTTGTTTTGTACATATTGTATAACATTTTACGCATGTTGCTTTGAGCTACAAACGGTTAAAACTGGTAAAAACGAAAATGCGTTTTTGACGACTTTCAGTATTTATAACTCATATATCAATTAACCAACATCGACGAAATTTTTAGCAAGCGTATAATCTAGTTATTTTTTCTAGCATAGAAAAAAAACCGAAACCGTTTGTTCCATTTATTGACGAGTTATTTTGATTTAAAGTGGGGGTGTGATCAATTATGTAAATCACTGTATTTATAGACTGCTGATGTTGGGTACCATTTGATGTAATTAATAGCTAATGACTATATTTAAAATACTTGACTAATTACGTCAATTAATGATTAAATTTTCCATTTAATTGACGTCTATTGTCAAAATTAAGTAAACTGATTATTCAATTATGAATTTAATTAATGATTACACTGTTCGATACGAATATTGACCTGTAATATTTACTGGGTCTGCATACAGCTTTACATCCCAGACACGAATGTAAAAATCAATTTGTTCCATCGCCATGAGTTTTTCAAACGCATGAGTCTTTATAAAATTTGATTTTAAATTTGACCTCGTGCAAATATTTAGGTTGATATTCGACACTCAACGTAATTGGTATTATTGTTTTGTTATAAATAAACATGCAACGTAAAACATTAAACATTCGCCAATTAAAAATGATTCTGATATCAGATATAACTGTCATTTAATTTACGATAACTGTGAAATACCTAATAAATAATTTTTTTGTTTTTGTGATGCTTCATTTCGGATAGTGATAGTTTCCTAACGGTTTCAATATTTATTTATACTTGTATGAATAGTTTATGAAGCGATTAAACATTTTCCCCTTGACCGAATCAATTCCCCTGATCTGGCGACTCTGCTTTAGAATATAATTTTATTACGGAACCTGTTGGACCAGTTCATGGTACGTAATACCCACTATAGATATATTCTACCGAATTGATACACTGGGAACTTCATTTGGCTGGCAGAAACGCTATCAATTCACTGCGCGCGAATAGAATGTTGGAATAGATATGATAAAATCTTTGGAACACCCCGGGGGACTATGACACTTAACTCGGCCTTCTCAGTTTCCACTACCGGATCTTCCGCTGTAGTTTAATTAATCGAGGACACGTGATTGACTTCGAGAAACTGAGTTTCATAATTCTGCACTTCCACACAAGGCAGCAATCCTAATTTAATTAATGTCTGCCTGGGCGAAATGGTCTAATTAAAGGAGCGTTTCGCGTGAATATCAACAAATGTTAGCGTTTGAGCCGTCGTCGGAAAGAGAAACTTTATAGAAGAGCAACGAGAAATGTGCGAGACCTACGAAACTGTTTCACCCAGTCCGTAACCCACTTCAGTTCGCATAACAAAATACGATAGTCGTAATTAATTGACATCTCAGCAATTATACATTCAGTATGCAGTATGGTGTCATTTATTTAAACAAATTGGGAACCGAGGTGGTTTTTGACATCTCTTATAATCCACTCAGCAATTGTTTCAGCAGCGGATAAACTGATATTTAACGGCTAACCACGATGAAACTTCGGTGAGAACATGTGGAAAATACTCATTTAACAAACTATGTTATAGTTACATGAAAAAAACCGTAGTTAGACGTGCCGCCGATCCTGAGCGAAAATTATTAATTAGTTTTATACAGTTTACAATTTACATATACATTACAGTACAGTTCAAATTTAATAACTTAGTTTTTATTCAGGCTATGGTATATGCTCAGGAAAATTGATTACGTAAATTGAAGGCAGAATGTTGTGCAAACTGTTGTGCTTTCATCTTTTCATAAAAACTTTAAATATAAAAACGCGACCACGAAAAAGGGAAAAATATTCATTCCCTCGTTATTTGTTAAGAAAATTTTATATTCAATAAAATAGACATTCTGCGTAAAAGATAAATATTCAAATTACATAAATTATGAATACGTATATTATTTCTAAATACTTTCAATGCATAAACTATGGTTATTGTAATTGATATTTTAATGGGGAATATTTTAGGACCCCTGGAAAGTACTATCACGTGATGTGGAATACATTCTGTTCGGATTAGAAAAAGTTGGGGCAAAACGTCCACGCTTTAGGTAAAATAAAATACCAAAAATTATAACCGATGTGTCATTTTATCTCAAAATATTTATGGAAATATGTCAAGTCGTATTTAGTGGACAAAAATTCGTATAAATAGCCAAACCAGAAATATTTGCTGACCACCGATGTTTTTGGATTTTTCATATGAGTTTCTGCCACGGTAAAATGTTAAATGGCAAGCTAATAATTCAAATTTTTTAGTACGCATTGCGACTAAGAGTATCACAGCCACTTTTTAGGGCGACAACGGCACTGCGGATTTTTATGTATATAAATACTTTTCATAGTGCACACATTTTACATATTTTATAAATATGTTGCATAATTAATAGAAAATTTTTATTTTGCATAAAGAAATACTATCTACTAATAATTAAAGAGATCAATGAACTATTCCCGGTTTCCGGTAAGCCGGTACAAGATTAACTGGTTGAAAATCAGAAAGCTAAAATAATCGGGAGGGTAGTATCGTCTGTAAAAACCGTGCGCAATTGAAGGAAGCGTTTCGACTCGCCTCGAGGCTTCTCGCTAATTATACGAGTCTGTAGTTTCGGAATGGCGAGGAAAAGTGAAAGGAATTCGAACTGTTTTAAGAGCGCGACGAGCACCCGGGCCGATGAGGAAACTCGGGACGAAAGATGGGGATGAGCCACCCCGGGAGTAACGAGCGAACTCCCGCGGAACTACCGCCTCATATAATCAATTAGAACTCTAGAATGAGTGAGATGGTAATAGAGTTCGGCTAAGTACAAACTGGAGCAAACTGGCGTTGATTCGAACGAACGGATCAACCGTCTTCTCCGACTGGCATCGGCTTCCTCATCCTGTCCGTTCTCGGCGCAACCTGAGATCTAAAGTATCCTGAAGATTCACGAGAACAGTATATGTATATCATCGTTGTATGAAAGTTAACTACAACTTTCGTAGCTCGTGATTTGTATTCTTGCGATTAGTCGTGGAACTTCAACGAGTGAGTGATTAATCCTGCTATAAATATTCTAATTCGAAAAATGATTATAACATGAGCCCATTAGTTTGAAATTGGATTCCGTCGATTTAAGTTTAAATTTAGATATTTAATAGCTTACGTTTCAATGAAGTTAAAAATATACATCTAGGATATTAATGTATCCCACTTCTTAAGTGTATCTATGAGAGTTAAATTTACAATTCACAGTGGTCGCGACATATAATTACGAAACACCCGGTATGTACGAATATGTTTCTGAAACGTTCCCAACTTTGACGTTTTTCCTTTCATGCCGGTATTCCTTGTTAGGTCACGTTACAGGTAGTCGCCGGCGAGAATAATCGTTGGCTGATGTTTTTTTTCGATGTTGACTGTTATCTTTACCAATAAATTTAAGGGACATTCAAGGAGCGTGAGAGAATCTATCGCGAAGTGGCCAGGGTAATCTCTGTTATCTTAAGTAGACCCTTCGTTTATGGCTCCTTGGTCCTTGAAGTGGCCACTTTCGACTCTTTTCTCATCCGCTTGACGTTGACAGAGTATTGTTCCTGGACCGAGATTTTCTGTAGTCCGCTATTCTACTAAGCGGATAGGGTAGATAAGAGGACGAAAGGATTCCCCCAAAATGTCAACTTGTCGTTTCTCTTATGGGAATAGGCTCATTTTTTCTTCCAGCAAATATCTCTAGAAAAGACGTTACTGTTCTGTGAGAAACTACACTTACGCACGCCTCGAGGATGAAAATGACTTTAAAATACAACCGCCAAATAAAATTATTGAGTTGTTCCCTTGTAGAATATTTTTTGAACTCTAGTCGTTTAAAATATAAAATGCTATAATTGATAAGTAGAACTACGTTTATGTATACGATTAGATTAATACAGAATTAGATAAGTATATGATTCTTAACCCTTCTAAAAATCATCAGTATGCCATTAATTTTATTCGAATTCTGTATCATTCAATATATCCGAGTTTCAATTATACAATAACCAAACTTTCCGTAAAAATCTGCGTAATGCATCATGCATCGACGACATTGATGATACGAAATTTAGTTTTTCGCAACGCGAATGCCCTTATTACTTCGCCCATTTTCGTCTTTCTATTATCGGGGGCATTGATGCATCGCATCCTGATGTGTCGGTGACGATGAAAGTTATATTCATCAATGTCCGTCACCGGCATAATTACAGGTTAAATTTGATAATACCATCGGTAGCTATATCGAGCTTCCGGCCGAGCATACTTGAACTATCTACAAAACATATGAAATTAGCGGATCGACGTATGCAGCAGCGGCGCTTCATTAACAGCGACGTAATTTATTGCCGTGCCAGGCAGTTAATAATGATGGAGATTTAATGGCATTGGGAAACTTCGAAAATTTTCCAGACAAACGTTCATCATTTTTCGAGCGCGTGGAATATTATGCATATCTTCGCTCGCGGTATGCGTTGTTAATCACGATGTCACACGTCAATGAGAAATTAATGTAGCTTAATGGAAAGATGGGATAGTCTCTGGTTAAGCAAAACGAATTGGGGAAATGTAACGAATACCTGCTTGAAAAGTATGTAGTTGGTTAATATTTTATATGAACGATACCAAATTACTTTCGAGTGGATTTATATTTAAATCCTTGGAGCAAGGATTTCTTTTGGTAAAAAAATCCTGAAGTTTATTAGAAATATCTCTCAAAAATCAATGATTTCCGAAATGAATACATTGTTAATTAATTTCAATGAATAATCATTCATTCGATAATTCAATTCAATTAATATCAATGTATTGTTCATGTAAATGGTATTTCTGATTGCTAGGACATAATTATAAGATTTCACGAAAAAATCAGGTGGCTTTAGAAATTTTGGGCGGTGTATACCATAAATACCGGCCGAGATGTTACGTGAGAATAAGTCTAGGTTTCCTTCTAAATTAGGTACAACAGCGTATCCAAGAATTAATTTGATGAATACCGTCGGCGGCAGCGTGTCTAGTTTGCCGGATGCGGCAACAGAAATACAAGCCGTTCCTCCAGACGGTATTGCGAATTAACAGAGAACAATAACTTCGCAGAGGCTTGCATAAGCACATGCCAAGCGGGCCGTAGATCTTCGGATCCATTTAAAGCGGAGCGACCTATCCTCTGCCCGGCCAATTGAAACTTCTTCCAACTGATCCCATTTAACGAACCAGCAGCGCAGCGTCGGAAAGTTCCGAATTAAAAGGAGCCTTCAATTTCTCATTTCGACCCGTGCTCGTATACCGAGCGGAGATCCGCCGGTTAACTCGTTAGGGGATCGCCAGCCATCGTGATGGATGCTGTCCGTAAATTTTCTAAATACACCTGCTGCTCTGCGCCTTCCAGACAGAAGAGAAAGAAACCCGTGGGCGGGGGGAGCGGAATGGGAAACTCGCGCGAGCAAGTAGAAAGAGCTCCGTACGAATGTCTGATACTGAGAAATCCACTGGAATCTTGGCACACGCGATTCCCTGGCTGAAGGCAATCCCTGAGAATCTCAGTTATTCACTGGGCGGAGGAGGGCTGTCAATAACTCGACTGGCCAGTCTCTCCGCCGTACCGCGCTCTTTCAATTCGTTTGTTCCTTTGGCTCACGTGGCCGGACTGGACTACCTTGTCCGTCATCGCGTGGCCCGTGAAAGAGATCCAGCCCATTGGCTTTCGCCCCGGCTCCTCGCCGCTTACCACCCTCGCCAGCCGCCGTGCCGACTCTCCTCGTTTTACACCGCTAAATCCAATTTCAGTTTACCGCTTCGTACTTCCTTCGAAAGGATCTTCGCTGTAACCCGCCTCGCCATTGTACCACTCCAACGTTCTTCGCCAGACACAGAGAACGACCGGTTGATCCTTTTCCCACCGATATAATCTCCTCCCGTTAATCGGTCCGAACTTCCGACGGGATGTGTATCTCCCCGTCGAGATATCATCTTCGAACAGATCAATCGATCTCGAATCGGAAGCCTTTCGCGATTTCACTCTTCACTAAGCAGATAGTTCTGCTAAGCTTCGACAGACTCGTGTTCTCTGCGAAATACGTTCATCGTGTTATTCAAATTACTTTTTTTCTAGTTTTATAAACGTATTAACGTTTCAGACGCAAAAATGTATCTCTTGAAAAGGATCCACACAGTAATTTGCTAACTTGCTGCTGTTTTTAATGATCTACTTTCTAATAAAATCGACTTACCATTATTACCATATGTTCCTTTTCTGTTTCAGGTAACAGGCATCGTGGGTCGTGCCGACGTATTGGCCTGTATTTTCTTTCTCCTATCGTTCCTTGCTTATCACGGGTAAGTGGAATTTCAATTTGTAAATAATCCCGCCGCCGAAATCCTCGGATATCTCTGGTCTGGTCGGTTGCAGCTCTCATTTCGCTTTGTTATAATAACAGAATTTTTCTGCAATTTCTTCTATCGAGGTTATTTTACGATTGATTTCTCTGGAAGTGCATTTACCGAGAGGTTCGTTCAGGTAAACGTGACTCTATTACTAAAACAACTTTTTACCGGAGTTATTACCGGGGAAATAACCATTCCCGTTAATATTACCGGAATCCCGTATTATTTCATTTGTCCCGTATCCATTATGGGCAAATCGTTTCTTCCTTGTTCCAATCATTCGCAACGGAGAGTAATTTACATCGTTTCGTGTGGAAGGAGGAGAGGGGTGCAGGGGTGGTGGACGAGGGGGAGAGGGTGAAACAATTTCATCGTGTAGAACGGTTACGCCCATCGCGATGGCAACAGAATTAATAATCGTGACTCGTGTACACTGTGCCACTGTTATACAGAGCGGCGACGTCGGTTGCATGTTCAAGTTGTTCGAAACTAAGATGAAGTGAAATCGACTTTACGTTTAATATTGTAATAGGCGGGACGAATAAGTTGCACGCTCGCTGCGTGCAAGAAACGTCGTAATGTCGCGACGTTATCTCATTTGTCATTTTCAGTGTCATGAACGCTTATTACTACGATGCCTTCTTAAAACGATACTGCGAGACGAACATATAATTTCCCCTCTAACATTTTATTCTCTGTAGATCACAGTGGTCGAAAATAGTAACTGTTTTTACGTAAATGCTGAAAATAATAATAAATGCCACAGAAAATATTTCGGTTGTTGAATGCAACTACATTAGCGTTAATACCTAATGAAATCGTACAGCAAATAAAAGTAAGTAGTTGAAAACTTCATGACCAATCATATAACATATAACAGATTAATTTATTAATCATTATTATTGTTAATTGCAAGATATAGGAATTAGATATGGACAATTATGTCTTTTCTTAATAATGTAGATATATAATATAATAATTTTTTTACTGTTTCGTATTCGACCTACCCTTAAAAATGATTCAATACTTATTTTCATAAAAGCGGAAAATCCGCGGCGAATATATTATAGTAATTTCTCGCAGCAGCATTTTGTGGTCTGAATAATCGTAAAGCAAAAAAATACGGAATCAGTCATTTTGACAGGACCAGTAATTCCAGCGTACGTTGAACGAGTAAAAGTTGAGCAAAATGCGTGGGAAGATTTACAGCGATAGCGGCGGGAACAAACGATTTTTTATTGTTAGCTGACTGTTCGTGGGTTCAGGTCGCGAGTAACCTAATAAGGTAGCATGTCAGAGGCATAATACACCCATAACTCGAGGGAACTTACCGGGTGCATATACATACGTCAGCGATGTCGGGCATCGCTTAGCGTCGGGACGACGCCAGTCTGACGCCGAAGCAGCGGCCCATTCATTCTCATGAGCACCGGGGCGGTGTGTGGAAATTATAAACTAAACTAATTTACCCGGGCCCAGAAGCGGCGTCGGTTTACACGCGCCGATGTGCCGCGCCGCGCTCTAAACGTTCCCCTACACTCGTTTACATCGATCCTCAACCGTGAAAATATAAAGTGCTTACGAGCGATCCCGCGAACTTACGATGAAAATCTTTTTATCGTTCGCTCTAAGAGGATTCAGGACTTATGCATGGTAAGCGTTGTAACGCCGTACTTGAAAAGAGCCGCGAACGCGCAACCCCCGCCGCGACACAAACTGCGACATTAACGAGTCCCTAAAGTAGAAAACTTCCTTTCCCTCACCGCGATCATTCCAGATAATCCGGTTAATAACGAATAAATTTCGACAGTATTGCGGCAGGAGGTAATTCGTCGAGTAAACCATGCTTAGTAATTGCGTGGTAATACGCCAGTTTTCTCAGGATATAATACTTACTTTTATCTGTACAGGGTGTTCACGCTAACACCTAGCTGGTGTTTATCTTGCAAATGGAATTCCATGTATTTGTTTATACCATATGAAACCGTGTACCAAAATAACTTCATTCGTGTACGACATAATGACTTTCAAAGTCAAACTCAAGGTAGAAATAGAAGTTGCAAGGAAACTCTCCTAAGCTAATTAACAAACAACAACGAGAAATGTAATACAAAGAGCAGAGCTCTGTATCGCAGAGTAAAAATGTAATTTTGTTGTATTTTTACACACATACCTCTTTCTTTATTATTTCTTAGCTATCTCTTGTAGCTATATGTTTCCAATATATATCTGTAAAATAAATAAATAAAAATGAAATAAATAAAAAAAGTATTTGCACGTTGTGTCGTAACATAACCATGTTTTTATCTTTTATCTTAAATGTAATTTCGTAATTTATATACATACCTCTTGTTTTTTATTAAATATATATCAATATATATATATATATATGTAAACAGTAGCACTAATAGCGCTAATAATAATAATAAAATAATAATCACTTCACAAATTATGTACTTCTACGTGCTGTCGAACTGTATATAAACATACCGGTACAGTGATGGTATTCGGGGCGCTTTTCGCGCGCATGCGCGAGGTCTCCCAAACGGCACGAGAGTCTGCGCACTAGCCAATACGAACTCTCATTTTCGTTTTATCGTCGATTGCTTTTTTTTGTCATTATTTTATTATTTGTTTATGTAAATAACACGTGTTAGTTAAAAAAATAAACTGTGACGCACTATAAAAATGATGGTACGGCTTCTGCTTTCGTGCTCTCTCTCTCTCTCTCTCTCTCTCCTAAACCGTACGAGAGTCTGCGCACTAGCCACTTCCTGCCGCATTTCCGTTTCATCTGGTTTCATCGTCAATCGCTTTTACCCCCATGCGCCAAAAAAAGTTTCACTTCAAAAAGAAAATGTTGGAATATCTGGTTTCAAAAATAAGTTGCATTGATAAAGATACTAAAAGGGTTCTTTGTTTCTCCGTTTTATCATTTATCATTTCTAAGAAGGTCTGAGTAATCTAACTTCGGGCAGTTATTTTGTGTAGTCTTTCCTCGAACTGACGTAACAGTATTAAAGTAAAGTACAATCGAAGTATGATACGTAGCAATCGGTAGTTAACCTGATGTATGAGAGAGTGACATGTGTCAAAGGTGTGGGATTGATGAGATTTGACACGTATAAGATACATATATAATTTATATTTCCCGCTGTAAGTGCAATATGCGTGTATAGGTGGCGCGGTATGTAATAGATCATCTACTGCGTATGAAGTGCGTTCTCTCACGTGTCTTACTCAGTATTATAGACACAGAAAGAGTAAATATATTAGTGGTGCAGGAATCTGAATTCACCATTATTTTTGTAAGTTTCTTTCTTAGATGTCGAGTGACGAGGAGAATTTGATTTTTTATAATTATATTCGACGGAGAAGAAGAAAAATAAGAAAATTCTGGGTGCACTCTTACATTCGAAATAATATTAACTGCAGAATATTTGTAGCTGCAAGAGAATTAGCAGAAGTCGATGTTAAATTTCAAGCAATGTCTGTATTAATTAAAAAATACGCACCTGAAATGATAAGATTCTTGTACGTAGTTTTACGCATTCTGTAAAATGCTTGAAATTTAACATCGTTTTCTGCTAACTCTCTTGTAGCCACAAATATTCTGCAGTTAATATTATTGCAAATGTAAGGATACACCCAGAATTTTCTTGTTCTTCTTCTACTCCGTCGAATGTAATTATAAAAATTGAAAATATATTAAATAAAAAAAAATTTTTTAAATTCCTTTTTTATTTTTGCGTGTAACCTTGTAAATTGTAATTTTTGGAAAATCTTTTTTGTACATCATTTCATAAACGCATGCTTCGAATTGATTATAAAAGATCAGGTTGTTTGGTTCAATTATAAAAACGTTATTCTGTTTTAAATGGCGTTCGAATACTTTCGTGGCTCACTGTATACATAGAATACGGCGCGTTAACGCTGGTTAACGCCTAGCGTACGATACTGTCGTACAGCAAACGTCATGGTGAATGAAGTTTGCGACCATTATCGAGATAATTTTTCTCCATCGAATATAACTATAAAAAATCAAAGTCTCCTCGTCACTCGACATCTTTGTTTTCTTTTAGTAATAACGTGAAGTTTGGTACACGCTTCGAGTACAGACGATTACGCGACGATGACGCTACGCTCCGTGGACAGAGGGCCTTACTCAGTATTATAGACACAGAAAGAGTAAATATATTAGTGATGCAGGAATCTGAATTCACCATTATTTTTGTAAGTATCTTACTCCATAATTTCAATTTCAAAAATGTACTGTATGAACAAGTTTTTTAGTTTAACAATTGATAATATTTCGACTTACTAACAATTATAGGTTATATGTGAAATATAATTTGCTGCGACTTTTAAATATTCTTTTTATACTCTCCAATAAGTTTTACTATTACAGTATACAATGTTTAACGTTTATCATCAAAATGTACATCGTTATAATAACAAGTCTATATAACTAAACTCAATTCTTGGTTAAAATCAAAAATCGGTTTACAATTCTAACAAATCTAAGAATCTTATCTTTCTCCCTAATTTTTGCTTTCCTTTTTTTCTCTTTTGGTAACTGTAATATAAAGGCAAAGTGTTAATGAACTTTTTAGAAAAATAGCTGTTATTAATAGATATATTTATAAAATACTACTTTTTCTTTAGGTTACGATTAAAATTTTATTCCCATATAAATGCAATATATAAGTATTGTTATTTAATAATTGTATAATATTTCTAGTATAATAATTGTTATTTATGCTACATACACATTCTTATTGAACCAATTATTTGATATAGCTAATGAGTGAATGTATTTGATAGTAAATCTTATAAAATCTATTCAAAACTCCCGCCCATCGATTTAGTTGATAGTTTTATCGATGGTGCCCAGTGATGGTATTCGGGGCGCTTTTCGCGCGCATGCGCGAGTCTTGTCAGGACGTGTCTACGCTCATCGTCAGTTCCTACGCTTGGCTTATATGGGGGGCGAGGGGGATCAGCGGGTGCGCCATATACATGTACCCAGTACGCGGGAAGAATGGACAGAATAATTTCAAAGAATTTGGTATTGTATCATGAAATTATCTATTATAAACTGTATTTGAGATGCAGACGTTTATTCTGTATGTTTTAATAAGATATAAAGTAATAATAGTATTATATATTAACTATTTTAGGAATCGCGCGATATTTGATTCTGAAGATTAACAACTTTCGCATATTATGCAGGTTAGAAAATGGTTTTTTACATATAAATTGATCACATTTACAACATTTTAAGGTAGTACTGCTAGTTTTACACAATTTACAACTGTATAATGGCGTAGTGTCGGCGTCGGTTAGCGTCGGTCTGCCGTTTCAGCCATTTTGAAATTATTTTAAGACTGCTTAAAACTTATCTTGTGACGTCACACCGTCGTTTATCTTTTCCGAGCTGCATTCTCGGATTTTCTATACACATACTATACCTATGCCGGGTCTATGGGTATATATGGTCTAAGATTGAGGCGAAAGTAGTGGGAGACTACCCGGCTATACCCTTTTGCGAAATTAGCGGGGCGATCAAGATACCCGATTTTCGTACTTCAGTGAGGCCTTCTGACGTCAAAATTGTCGCGCATGCGCGCGAAAAGCGCCCCGAATACCATCACTGATGGTGCCCATCACTATTCCTTTGTCTTTTCCTCAGACGCTTCGTATCGCCTACATGAGAAGCTCATGTATAACCAGTGATTATAATAAACCAGCATTGTAAACGAGTACAGTGACGGTGAAAAAAGTGATAAGAAGAGAGTTTGAAATTGAAGCGTGGGTGGCAGACGTTCCGCTTGAATTCGGGGTGAAACACTATCTCGTACACCGGAATCGATAGAGACGTATCCTTTTTTGATACGTAACGGTTCGAGTGAACGCGTATTTACCCGACATGCACACATTCCTCGGCCCATTGCGAATGGTAAGAGAAACAAATATCGAAAGCGGCGCAAGCCGGTGTAAAATACGCGGTATATTGAGAGAAACGAAGGCGCATAGCTCGTAAACGACCGGGAAACCGGGTGCTCCGGCTAAATAGACGTCAAACCAGGTCACTGTGTCAACCTCCCCAGCTTTTAAGTAATGAATCTCGAATGAATATTCGTATTTTTTTTTAAATAAAAGGAACCCGAGGGAGCTTCAACGAAATGTTCCGGGACAAATGCTCATTGTGCGAACTCATTGACATCGTTACTTCTCGAATCAGTTAAACTTGCTTCCTCATCTCACCTTTCAAGCTATCTGCTTAATGTCACGTCGGTTTATTATTCATTAGCGGCTACTTTACTACAATTACATACATTGTTTATTTATGAAGGATGACTTGTGGGTTACGGAATAATTTTTGTAGATACAAGTGAGACAAAAGAACCTCGTTATAAAAAGTCTATATGTTTCAGGTGTGTTTAGAATACATGATGTATGCCCTTTCGATTCTTAAAAAAAATCGATTCTATAGAGCCTTGAAAAATCGATTTAAAAAAGAATTTATCGAAATATGGCTCAATCGAATGTATAAATTCCATCTAATCGTGTTTTACAATTAATCGCTGAACAACAACTCGATCTTGATTTGAAATATAAAGTATGAAAACAGATGACATCGTTGGACATTTTTTAAGAGCATAGTGGAGTTCCATTCATTCTGCCAGGGCAGAAAGTTCCAGAGCGAGGACGCTTGAAACGGGGGAAAAAACGTTTCAGAGAACTTTCGAAGAGAAAGTAAAGCTGCAGCATCGACTCTGACGCTATTCGATTGACAGTTAGATGCAAGATAAAGCTGGTCTCTCAGAACTGCAGGTATTCATTCGCCTCTCTTCTACTTTGGCTCGGTTTAACCTGGCGTGCTGTAAACGCTACCTCTTTTTCGCATGATTGCTACCTTTTACATTTATCAAACTGAATATATCGTTCCTCGGGTCACAAAAAATGTTCAACTACTCCGAGTGTAAACGTCCATCTGTTTTTGCGTTCGCAGATTTAAAATTAGAGATCCTTTTTCATTTATAATATTCACTGTACATACACCGCGCCGTGAACAAGTTTCGTATTAGATTCATGAAGTTTTATTTAATGAATTTGTAATTTCATTAATCCTACATAAATTAATTTAATATATAGACAGTTTTCCATGTCACAGTGCGTAACCGGCACGTTTTGCAAACCTCTTCTACCTCCTATATTGCACACAGAATTTATAAAATGTAAAAATATTAATTTATGTGTTGCAGTATACCCTTTCCTCCGTTAGAATAATCCATTTCTTTCTGTACAAGGTCCACAGGATCAGATATTTCTTTAAAAAAAAAAGCGTAAAAGTTGAGTCAGTATTTTTAAAAAACGGCAGATGTAACTTTGGTGTGATAAGTGATTACATTTAACGAATAATGTTTTTCTAACGTATTTCCAGTTCTACTACATGTAGTCTGATCAAGATATAGTCAGACCAATTTCATTATCGTTGAATATCCAATCAGTAATAATTTCAGAGCGTTAATCGTCTATCCTCCGGCGCGGCGCTAGCATACTGTTGGATGTTTTTGCACGGACTCTCGAAACTCGCCACCACGCCCTATTCAGTCAGCCATCCATTAATCTTACTTACGTAGCTTCGATGTAAATTGTAAGAAATGCCGCGGTGCACTGCCTCGGACATCCTCTAGGTTTTTACGAGCCCGTGGTTCGCGATTTTACCTCCTCGCCAATCCTCTCAAACTCGTCGAAATCGGAAACGACGTACAGTGGCGCAATTTCTCGAACAGGTGGCCGAAATTCAATTATCCTCGTGTACCGTGACTGGAAAAAACTGTTGACACACTAAACTAACACTTTTCAAACAAATTTTCGACATTTACAGTCGCTCACAGTGATAACCGTGGCTACCTACAGGGTGATCACGCTCAACTAGCCAGAGTTTATCTTGAAATTATAAATATTAGAGAAAAATGAATTAGCAAATAGTTATACTGAATTTTACAAATGATGTAATTGTGTCTGAAGTACATTATATATAATGAAGTACAATATAACTTGTATTACAATATTACTTGTATATAAAGCAGCAAGAAATGTGCGAAGCATCTTATCAGGTCCGAAACCCTATGCAGATTAATGCACGTATCGCTTAAACCAACTCATGCTGTTATCACTACCCCCTAGTGGATGAAAATTGCTCGTCAAGAACTGTTTATCATTCATAAGCTGAGAAGGACTACTTTGGACTTTGGTTGCTAGATCACGCTAAAGGGATTTGCTGGCGTTGTGTGTTTTCGAAACTCAATCTTAGAGAGATTAATCATAGACAGCAGTGAACTTGATTATTTCGGATTTAATAATTTATTTAAGAAAAAATGAGCAGGAAGAAATTTATTCTTTTCAACAAAAAATAGCAGACACATATTCCCATATCCAATTTAAAAATTACCCTTAAAACTTATCTGATTTCAATAAATTTATTTATTTCATTCGTTTGTTTACGAATGAAGATTTCCAATTTGGGGACTTTTGACTCACCGCAATTTCAACCGCACCCTTCCGTGCCACAGGTGTGGGACTTAGCTTATTCTACTCTAATTCGTGTACCCTACAATACCGAAATGGATAAAACAAGCGCGAAACGGGGAAAACATTTATTGCGGAGACTAGTTGACGTTGTCCAACGCTTCGAAAAGCAAACTACGTGACTCCATAAATTTCCGGACCGCAGGGAAAGCTGAAATTAGCGAGTTTGAGTGAGTTAAACGGCGAAATTGGGATGTAATTACCGTGAAAGTGTAAACACGAAAGGGAACTCAAACAGTTGTTTAATGCCCCGGCGGAATGTAAGAAGAGAACGAAATTTCTGACGGAAGCCCCGCAATTTCATTTCGTTCCGCGAAAAAAAATGTATATTTCCAAAGTTTGCAAAGGCTGCGATTATTCTCATCTCCCTTCGCCCACCGGCGGCTCCCCCTCCCCCACTCTTTATCTCTCCCCGCCTCGTTAAAGGCAGAATTATCTTACACGTTCCCTCGGAACGCCTTCGCGACCCACCGTGCTGTTCGACCTTGCCGAACTTTTTACGTCAGCGCCGTGCCTCAAAGATATCCTAATTTAATTTCAAGAAGTTCGAATAGTTTCCGAGAAGCTCTAGCTTCGAGCGTGATAAAAACCGACCTCGCCATCGCCAGATAACAATATCGCTGATGTCCCCCAACTTCTATCTATCGCACAACTTTTCCAACGTCACACACTGGAGTATGTGCCCCGAAAAGCTTTTGCAACGTTATTTATGGTCTCAAGGTCATAAAATTATGAAATAGAAAATACATTTTATTATTTAAAAAATTAAAGTGACCGTAATTGATTGTCGTAAAAGAAACATTTTTAAAATATTATATTTAGAAATTTGTAGATTCATTCATTCAAAAATTTATTTATCTGAACAATTATTATAACAATACATAATTATTGAACTAATAATTCAAATGTAATGTCATAATTATTGCTATAATAATTCAAATAATGAATACACAAACACAATTATAGAAACTTGTTTAAACTGAAAATATCAATAAATATATAATGCCAAACACAAATCAATATTCTATTTGGCAACAGTTATAACATCATTTAGGTTCTTAATAATTGTTTCGAGAACCGAAACCGATCCATAACAGTTTTCATTTCCTGAAACCGAATACTCGAGTAGTCTCATGTCTTACTCGAGTAGCCGGGTATCTCATAAGTCACAGCTATGGTATATATGTGGCACCTGGGCGGATTTCTACGTTGGGCGAGCATCGTCCGCAGAAGGCGGCCTAGCATGCGCGAATAAAACTGCGGCACGCACTGCGCAGCCTGCATCGCATGCATAATTTAATAAAGCTCGTGCTTCGGGCCGACGAAATGTTTATTTGCGCACGCGTGCATGGCCATCGGCGAGAGCGTGTCGCGATTTCGTTCGTGCCGCGATTCCGAGAGGCAAACGCGCCGCGTCACACCGCACCACTCGGCTCGGACCTCAAACGCGGGCGAGATCAAACACGCCTGTGAACGATTTAAATCGTTCGAGCCGCCCTTCCCCCTGTCCCATTCGAATCGATCCCTCGGTTTATCGTGAATTCCTTTTTTCAGCCCGACGATAAAATAAAATTACGAGGCATCGTAATCGGGACAATTGCGTGACGCTCGCGTGCCGTTCGCGTGCCCGCTCGCTGCTGGCCAATCTCTGCCGTTCCTTTAACCGACACTTGCTCAATATGCTACCGGGTAATTGACTTTTCTCGCCCTTCGTATGCCAGTCCGCCCTTCCGAGGATATTTCAGCAGCGCGCGTTCTTCATTTCTCCTCTCATAATCTTCCGGCGACGTTATCGGATCGGGTTTTAATAGTTGCAGCAAGATAAGCGTCCGGGGAATAGTAGATTCGTGGGGTTTCGAGCTGGCATAACCACCGTGGCGTGCTACATGGTATATCGAGGTCCGCTAGGATACGAAACCGTCCGGCGTGCTTTTATTGCGGGGCAATTTCAAATAAAGCAGTAGGGGACGAAATGATAGCATATTTGAAAGTGCACATTGTTGCAGGTCCCGGTTTTTACCGCACCATGGAAGATTGGTATGGAGATAGCTGTGTTTGTAGAGTCACAAGGAAAAAGAAGACACCGAGCTTCTTTGCTTTTTTTCTTCTTCTTCTTTGACTGCGCAAGAAAAGATGCTTCTGTAATATTCTTGCATGTCGTAGCAGAAGGTCGCGGTACGCTTTGTACAGGGCGGGCCAGCAGATATTACCACCTTGATGTACGTCATTGTTACTATGCGTGGTGAGGCATGCTTCAATGGACATTAAATGATTTCAATTTTGATTTTTTAAATGGGACCGTATATTCTTTTATCTATAAAATCCATTTAAAAAATCAAAGTTGACCTTCATACGTCCGTGATGCGGCAGACGCAGCCATAAATAACAAATGGTGTCCGTGTACGATCACTGTCCTTGCAAAACACGGCTGCTGGACAATAAACGAGCGTTTACTGTATTTTAAAAGGAATAATGTGCGAAACAAATCTTATTAGCCACACCTCGTAAAAAGTCTCTCCGTTCTTATGAAAGGAACGAGATCGCAATAACGTTTGCCTAAATGGGACCCGTAATCAGACCAGAGTGATATCATCGCGTTAGAGAATGTTGTTAGAATATCTGTCTTTCCCACCGGTTAGGAGGATTTAGGCGGTGGGTACAAAACAGTGCAAACTTGAGATTCCGGCGACGATGACCCGGGCCCCGGTGCTGTGCATTAAATTAAATCTTTCGGATTTGCTTCGGTTCCAGGCAACAGACGGCTTACGTGTGGAGCAGCGTGTGCCTCGGGGCGCTGTCGATGTTAGCCAAGGAAACCGGCATTACTGTTTTGCCTCTAAACCTTCTTTACGACCTCTGTCGCTCCTGGCATTCAATCAAGAGGTAAGCGTTTAAGCGCGCGGTCGTAGAACAGTTCGGAAACGCGACACGTACCTTTCAGCAATAAATTCCGAAATAAGAAGTAACAGTCCTTTGCCCCGAGTCGTAGC
The DNA here is from genome assembly GCA_028455595.1 of Lasioglossum vierecki. Lineage (NCBI taxonomy): Eukaryota > Metazoa > Arthropoda > Insecta > Hymenoptera > Halictidae > Lasioglossum > Lasioglossum vierecki. Next base: position 1,407,513 of record CM052339.1, read on the forward strand.
TCGCAGATATTTACGCGACGTCATCCTCACCGCCGCGTCGGTCTTCCCTTTACATGGACACGGTGTCGGCGAGTGTGAATCGCGTTGCGAGAGTATCTACATCACTAGATCTTATTGTATACGTACATAGAGTCACTCGAAACAGTCTCCATTTATTCTTTAATGTAAATACTTTATGTCTGCATTTACTATAATCCATTAAGTTAGTGAATTTATATTTTTAATTAGTATATTTGAATTTAAACTAATTATTTTTCACGTTGTACTACTATATTATTATGATAAAAAACGAAAATATGCTACGTGCACAAAGTCATTGCTCCATCCTATTTGTAAGAAAGAACAGAGGTAGGATATGTGTTTAAAATAGCTTTCTCCCGTGGTTTGACAGTAATGCAAAGATTTAATCATCTCCGAGGACGAAACAGAAAAAGCCTCGGCTACCAAATAAGATGTCTTCGAATGTCTAGGGAGCTTAGTTAGGTTTCATCGTCTCAAACGCCATCGAATTTGACATTACCATTCCTCGACGTCAATTATGGAAGCCATCTAAGTCACCGCCTGTTCATGTTTCAGATCTATTTTCGAGGCCAGATGGAACGACGACTCCAGACACTTTTCCCGACGCGCCGCGGCTCTATTAGTCTCGGTGAGTATGACAGTAACGCGAATAAAATTCAATTATCAAACGTAAGTCCCAATGGTTCTGTAGAAAGCAACACAGACGTATGATATTATTAGGAAGACAATTTTTCCACTATTCATTTTCCAGCTATTTAACAAAATGTGTTACGCGACCGAAATTATTCGGTTAGACGATTGCGTCTACGTCTAAAAATTTTATAAATTGCAAAATTGCTTTGTTTCGACTTCTGGATCGAACCTGTGCGCCGATAACGTAGGCTAATTTCTATAAAATTTACGGATGGTATTAAAACAGACGTCTAGGTTATTAATATTAAAATGTTGTCTGCGCGATCATTACTGCTTGGCAAAGGCCATTATACGCCGTAAACAATGCGTGAAATGAAAGTCGTGAGGGCAATGTTTCCGCCTCGATCGGCCGTAGTGAAGAAAGTTTCGCGAGTTTTCAACCGTGCCGAACGAAATCCACGTTTATTCCAACAGTTTTGCTGCTCGGTAACCGGCCGTGTAAACGACCGACGACGTTATAATACCTGCTACTGCGGAATGGTTGAATACATATGTATATACATATCAAGCTGAAAATGTTTTCGAACGTCGTTGGCCGCATAGGCGGTATCGATTGGCGGAATGCAATTTCAGTTTTATTATCGTCTCGGCAGGCTAGCGTGCTCGTGAATTTCCTGGACAGTGTCTCGAACGCGAAGGCGATCGAATCTGAACGAGAATAATTGGATTAGAGGATCCGCCGACTTCTCTCAACCGGTCCGTTTGTTCCTAGCTCGCACAAGTGTAGACACTGCTGATAATACAATAACTACATAGCTATTGGGCCACGCCGCTGCCATTCCTCCACCATGAGCGAATCCTCGCCACCTGTCATGTCTGTTTTATGTTTTTCGGAAGTCTAGCCGGACACACAATTTTGTCAGTGGCACACCCAGTGGGGCGGGGGCAGGAAAATTAGCTAAACTGTAGAATAGCTGCTTCCTCTCCGATTTCGATGATTTTTAAACTGACAGAACAGAAGTACAACAGAAATTAGGCAACAATTTAATGGATTTAATTTACATTGGTAGAAGCGAAACAAATCACATTACAAGATCGGAGCTTTCCAATTTATTTAAATATCGGGGTAGTTCGATCTGGTGTTCTTTTACTATCCATCATCTGAACGCAATACATAGTACTTACTCGGGAAAATCGACCGTACTCGAGGGCAACAGCATAAACCACTCGACTGGCACGTAAAGATCCACGTAGCGAGCAGGAGCAAGAGTTTCCCGGCCGTCAAGAAAATCCATGGCCCCGTCTGAGGGCATTTGCAAACGGCCCCAGATCCGCATCGTTAATTCTTAACGGCTGATATCTTCCGTTTTTACCGCCCGGACGTAGGCCAGCCTCCAATGTTTACAGCATCCAGTGCCTTAAGCAAGTTTAACGATTGTTAACGTAGATACAACTGTCCGAGGAGTCTCCTTTTACGAGCGCGGAAAATAAACTGCGTCCCGTTGAATTGTTAGGCGACCGTCGAAACTGGCTCACCCCATCCCCCAAGTATGACGTTATAATGCCAGTCGTACTTTTAAGAGGTCGCGGGTGAAATACGAGCGCGAAACATTTCTGTAAAGTTAACAACGAGACTGGCCGCAAACATCGACAAATAGAATTTCTGGTTATAGGTTCCTTCTGTCTGCATTCAATTGACGATGGCTGTTTCTTTATGACAGTGTCCATTTGGCAAGGATACGTATTAAACTACTCAAATATAATACATACTACCGCGACCAATCAATAGTGTAAGGAATTTACAACTTTATTTTTTAAGGATGCAAGTAAGGAAGTATCTCATTCTGTTTAAATATTCATGAAAAATTTCAACTATAATATATATGTTATTTTATTACTAGATCATTTTGACTTTAGATCATTTTGAAAAAAGTTAAATTTTAATGGCGATGTTGATCTGTCTCAGTCTGAAACTCAGTCACACTGCATACAAAATATTCCACCCTGTATGAAATAATGGAAATTTCTCATTGCATCTTTCTGTTCGTTTAGTTAAAGAAATTAGATTAGTAGGGAGATGGGTGGGGGTTGAATAATGTTTATGTCTAAAAAGAGGTGTTGGCCGTGCAAGTCTTGGAATCTCCTAGTCGAATATCTAGATTTCAGGGCAAGACTTTAAAAGGCTCGGTTGGATGCAACAGAGATATCGTTCGGAAGCGTCAGGGGATTTGGAGAGTTCGAACATGAATAGTTAATCAATCGTGGTCCGTTCGAAAAATCCCCGCGACACGGATGTTCAACAAAACATTATCATCCTGCAATGCCACTAATTAACAGTCGAGTGAATTACGCAAGCGATTAATTAATTTTAATTAAGCCAGTGTAACGACTGAATAACGAATCGTCGGTGATAAATAATACGTAACTGTCGTTGGCCGCCAGTCGGGCAATCTTTATTATAAATTTATTGATTCAATTAACGAGTGCGGTGCTCGTGATATAGATGGAGAAATACCATCGATTATAAATTAGCCGTGACGTTTAGCTATAATTTTTAACGCAGTCAATTCCCGATGGTCCATCGGCGCTCTCGTATTCCTATCGTGAAGCCCGGGAAGTTATGGGAGCGTATAAAGTATCGTGCGCAGTCGGTGGTAACTCGAGGGTGAGCACGGGGCATGCATAGTTTGACCGAACACGATTCCGAGTTATGCTAATTTATGTCAAGAAACGAGGGAGGCGTGCGAGCCACGACTCTCCCGCAGGATCCCCCACACACTTGACTCCCTTTTCCACCCTCCTCCTCGTTCTTGTTACCTATTACCACTCACGCGTTTCAAGATATGTCCTTTCCGAGAGGGTTATTTAACATTTCTTTCCCTCGCTGCTGCCACTGAATTTCAAGAACTGGGGTATTCGTTGATCCGTGCACTGTCACGGGAAATCACACTGTCGACAATATACAGGCCGTCTCAAATAAGATGTTACAAGCCGTTTTCTCGGAATCTAATTAAAATATCTGACTCATTCTTTTTATACAACCCCTGCCTCGTGTTTTGTTTTACAACTGCAGTAATTAGAAACTCATTACCATACACACAATCAGTCACGTAATTAATTGCTCACTCTTTAAATCAGAATAACTGTTTTATAAAGGGACCAAACGACCTCGTTTTTTACTGCCAAGCTAAGTGGATCAGTTTACTAGATGATGTGTAATTAAAATTTTGAAAAATATGCGTATTGTCTGAGTTAGAAAAAAAATTGAAAGGATTGCTTTTTAATTAGATTCTGAGACAACAGTTTGTAGCACTTCATTTTGTACAGGATTTCATAGAAATAACTGTCTCATTACAAATTTAAATTTAATTTGCTTAAATCGATTTCAATTATTATTGCGTAAATCATGTAAATATACTATTGCATAATTCAACGGTCCTGTGAAATTATAAATGTTTACATTATGATTTTATATAAATTATGTATGTCTTTAACTAATGTTCTCCATATGCGTCACATACTGTGATGATTATAACTGTGTCTTTTTAATAGAAATGATTCGAGGTATTTGAAAACCTTTTTTTAATATATATTATTCACATATTATTCATTTAATAATTGCTACTATTCTAATAAGAATTGTAAATTTAATTCTCGTACATACACTTAAGAAGTTTTTTGTTCAATTTTTTATTTTTAATTTAATTGCAACGTCAACTTTTAAATATCTCAATTTAAACTTAAATGAACTTGGACCACGTTCAAAATAAACGATTCATATTGCAGAGTTTGACAATTAAGGAAATTGTTTCTACATTCCCTGAAAGATGTAGAAGGAAGTTTGTTCGGTTCATTGAATACGGTTGCAGATGTATACATATAAGTACACGCTAGCAACGAGCAAGAGGTACGTATTTGCACCCGGATGGAGGCGAAGGCACATTATGGTTGTTTGGAACCTAACTGACGTAATCGATAAGCTAATGCATTACGGGTACACATTGTTGACTGATTCTACATCAATTTGCTCATTGTTAGTCGATTGGTATACCGCTTAAATCTTACCCCAGGGTTTCGAATTATCTTAAGGCCGCCAGCACAATTATAATTCCATACACCGAGTTAACACGCCGTTCCGAACTAGTTACGCTGCCCTGCCAGCAATCGAAACGTTTAGGTAACGGATTGCTTGACGCTTTATTGTGCTGAGAACTCGGGAACGTCAGTCTGCATTAATGCAACTGCTCGGTAGATGTTTAAAGACTCGAATGTGCAATATTCCGGTTCTGAAAAATCCACTTGCAGAGTTTCTTACGAGACGAAATTGTATTCTCTTTGCCTACTACAGTACTACTTTCAAATAATTCACGTTCTGCTGTACTTCGCTGCTGTTTCCTGGAAGCGTAGAAAGAATTGTAAAGAATCACCTTGTAGTCTCTGCGGAAACTGCAACGGAAATAATTCAAGCTGGTAGTTACAATCCAGAAAGAAAGCTTTTTAGTTACTTTTCAATCTTAATCAATCTTTTCTTCCGTACAGTTGAGAGCACGCACATTCGTTAATGTATTTTTTTCGAATAGTAGATCACTAATTCAGACAAGAGATTTCCTAAGTTCGTAATCGTCTTGTTAGAAAAAAGCGAGGAAGATTTTATTCTTGTCCAACTAATTACGTTTAAGTTGATCTTCTTCAGTTCTACCAATACTTCGTTACTTGCACCGCATTGGAATAAACACTAGGTAGAAAAGTCTAGCACCTGGCTCTAAATTAGAACGCACATCCGGCCAGCTGATCCGCCACAGGAAACTACACACGTGGCTCTGCTGCGAGAGAAAAAGGATATTTTTGCAATCCCGTGGTCATTTCATTGGTCCGGGCTTGCGTAGAGAAGACTAACAAGAGGGAATTCCGAGCTTATAGGTATGCGGTTTGCCGGTCTCGTGAAGTTTCGCGCGGGTAGGATATTTACCGAAATTGAATTTCCGTCTGGTTCCCCGTGCTGCACAGGTCACCCTAGACCAGCCCCGTGGCGACATAATACAATATTCAGAGACGAGTCTTCTCTCCCTTCTCCATCCCTCACCGAACGTCGAAACGACGGAATGAGAGGCGGTGTTCGATGCCACACAGACACGAAATGAAACGAAGATACGATGTGTGTCGTGTGTACGACGACTACGAGGAGGGTTACCGTGTTTCCGGTATCTGGTTCGATCGAAAAAGATATGGATAGGATTGGCAGATATTGTTCGGTCCTCTTGCTCTTCGAAAACCTGTTGTGTCTGTCCGTCCACTGGCAAGAACGTCGTTATATAGAGGGGTCCTGTTGAAGACAGAAGGGGAAAGAATTTGGTTGCACGTTAATATTTCGCCGCCTGATATTTTAGACCTTTTTTTGCAAAAAAAAACAGAAGTTGCCTACTTTTTACATTAACAAGATTAAACTAAATTATGATTCACTAGATGTAGATTACTTTCTTCTTTAATACAAATTAGATCATTCAAAATGTCCAAATTTCAAGTTACCTAGTTCTTAATTTAAGGCGGTAGACTCGTTAGATTCTTTTTTAATTATTACAAATAAAAAAAGAAACTTATAAATATCAGAGGATTAGATATGTTCGTGTCCGAATCCATTCGGAGAATAGTAAAATTATTAAAATCACCGATCCCATTTTACGAATGAGTCGTGCTCGCAGAAATCAGAAAGTAAGTAGGTTAATGATTATTTATCGTTGGCTTTATTTCGTGCAGTCCATAATCCTTCTCTCTTCCTAATAATTATTTCAACCATAGATTCGCTGCGAAATTATATCATTGGATTTGGAATCCTTTTCAGCATAGCTACGCGAAGCATAAAAATGGTTAAAACGTTAAGCGAATTCAAATATTTGAATGCGCCATTCAGAAAACGTATCCAATATTTGACCGCAAAATATTGTTTTTAGTCTGCGTGGATTGTTTAAATAATATTTAGCAAAATTGATAGTGAAAGCTTCCACGCCTCATGGATTAAATTAATCGTTTAAACTATCGTTTCGAACGTACGGAGCATATGACAAATTTTAAAAAAACTGTCGCTTCACAGTTGTATGAAATGACGAAAGCTTGTTATTCGATATCAACGATCGAACAATAGGATTAGTCGCTACGGCCGGATGAAAAAATTGCTTTGTGATTCGCTATGAAATCCGGCCAGCATACATATTTGCTACGTTCATGTCCAAACGATTGAAACTTAAGCGATATTTTATAACGACGTGAAAATCCGAGATCTCGTATTCTAAGATAATTTGAAAAAAGTTAAATTTGAATGGCGATGTTGATCACAACTTATTGTATCTAAAAAACAAGAATAGTAAGAACAATACATACAGGGTTAGTCCGCAGAAACAAAATATTACTTTTCGTTGTACAAAAAACGGTGTAAGGAAAAAAATTATCGAGGTCATATTTTAATGAGATTTCAAAGTCATCGATGTGTTTTTAAATAAATATTTTATGACGCCATGGAAATCTGAGATCTCGTATTCTCAGATACATTAATCGGGAAGGACGTCTCGATTACGCGAAAAAAATACATTGTATTCAGAGAGACGTTGAAGAGTAAGAGGGCAAAGGGGAGAGAAAGAAACTGCCGTGTAAATACGCGGCCGAGACAGTTACAGTTTGCTAGTGTTATTAAAGGATTTCTTTTATTTACAGTTCGGCGTGCTGTTGGTTGTGCGACTCGCCCTGCTTCACGGCGCTTTGCCGAAGTTCTCGCCGCAGGATAATCCGGCAGCTTTTCATCCCTGTTTCCACGTCAGGTGAGTATCCGCATAAGTCCTTTATGCCGCGAGAGTTGTAACAAGGTTTACAATTACAATGTTGTAAAACTCATGCATGGCGATTGTAGGCGCACGGACATTGTCGCACCACTGTCACATATCCGCGAAACCATTCTACGCTGGATAAACGCGATATCAAAGTGCCACGTGCGAACGTACGTACCCCTGAGATAAATGTATATCTGTGTTTCATGCTTTTGATATGATTAACGCCGCGTTTTAACTTCTTTGAATTACTGTGCATACGAATTCGTAATCACGCCCGAAATCCGGGCTGCGTACAGGTGATTTAAAAAGTGCTAGTGCATCAAACAATTCGAGGGGACATGTTCCAAGTAAATTCGAGGAATTTATGGCAGGGTCTAGGCCTGCTTGAGTTCTGGAATGGGGATGTTTAGGACTAATCCACACCTTTGAGCAAAGAACAGGAGTGGCGGACACTTGCGTTTTATCTTCGACACTCTAATCAGCCAAAAAGGGACCAAGATTGATTTTGATCATAAAGATGAAATATAAAATTGAAACATGAATTTTAAAAATAATTTTAAAAAACGCTAAAAGTCAGACACGTGACGCGTAACCAGCTAGTAAAACGCCTGGGCTGGTGTCTCGTTAGGTATCCCGAAGTTCTGGAGCGTCGGTCGAATCTGGGCTCGATGATGGGGTCTCCCGATTCTTGGGCGGGTTAAACCGACCGCCTCGGCTTCAACTTTTCCAGTTGCTTACTCCTGCCCACCTCACCCATTTCGATGGATGAAGCGCGGCAAGAGGATGGGGCGGAGATTGGCGAAGCTGCACGCTGCAACGGCACCATGAAAGAGCCGGCGCTCGTTCGACTTTTCAAAAATGTTCTCCGTGTGCACGCGGGAGACGGGGCCACACTCGTAGAAGGATGCTCGTTCGCAACAGCCGGAAAGACCCTCCGTTCGATTTCCGATCATTTTCTTGCCGGGTTCTTTGGGATGTTCCGCGCCATTCGTCGCCGAACACGCGTTTACCTTACTCTGGCTGTTTTGCACAAGGAAAAAGCCGCGGCGAAGGAAAGGTGGAAGAGGCAGCAAGCCTGCTCCTCTCTCTCTCTCTCATTCCGTGGTCCTCCGAATGCTCAACGAAAAATTCCGAAATATACGACTCGATTTTACGGACCGACGGACGTGTCCGGTAAATCCGATTCCGCTATCTCCCCGAAGACTGACGATATCGACTGGACCCGGCTAGCTATCCCGTGGCGAGAAAGGAATATGTCCCGATGGTTTACGCGGCCGGGAAAATAGAACCGGTCTCGATGTAACGCTCCATTTCAATATCTCGATATGACGCGGTACACTTCCTTTTCAGCCGGCTATGCCGCGCTCGAACATCCGCGCCGTTTCCGTCTAGTATCGACGGAAGAATTATTGTATTATTCGTGGAAGAGAATGTGCTCGGCTCCGCTTTCAATTCTGCTACCCCTGTTTTTGACCGAGTGTTTGTCACGTTCCGCGGGAGGGTGTCCTGTCGTTCGAGAACGAATGACCAACGGAAACCGATACCGTGATCATGCTCTTGATATGCTGGCTGTCGTTTCTGCTGACTTTTTCGGCGGAATACAGACGCTGTCGGCAACGAATATTACGCGCACCGATGAATACGATACAGTGCAGCGACAAGCTGGCTAGGCAAAGGAATGCGGGTCCGAGTCCTGTCAAATCGTTCCAGCGCGTGTCTTGTAATTGGCCGAATATCTACAAGTCAGATCGCGTCACAAAGACTATGAGAGCACCAAAGCTAAATCTATGCTAGCGAACGGAGAATCCCTCTTTATGCCTATCACTACCCGCTGGTCCGCCATATCTGCACAGGCCTTGTTTGTTCTCCCATTAACGATAATTCCGTAAATTACAATCTGTTAATAGACCATATTCAGATAACTCTTTGACGGCGGTTGGTGTTGCCGTTTAAAAAGATTTTAAAATACCTTTCTGCGACGAAAATTCAGATTCTCTTGTGTTCAGAATCCTAAATCCTTCGCATATGTTCGGATCGTAAAATATGGTTATTTTAAGTTAGAATGGCCAAGATTCCGAATCTCGAGGACACACGGTAAAGCCGAGAGATCTCCAACACTCGAACATCAGAATCCCAGAGTCGGTAGACTCCGTATCGATGCGATGCAAACTCGATAGTCCCGATTTGCGTCAATTCAAGCTTCTCTGTCCCTGAGATCTTAGCAAAGGAAGCAGAAAAAAAGAAGACAATACGAATGGGAAAGCGAGGGAAGTCATGTAATCCCATTAGGGAAACAATAAAAATGCAGCTTCTGCTATCCTGCAATCTAATTCGCGTGTCCCAACGTTGTATTGTCCCTCGAATCTATCGATCCTGCATTTGCCGGGCTCCATTCATCTTCGATATAAACTCGTCGAATATACCAGATTGAAGTACCGAACTTACAATAGCAAAAAACTCAAGCTCGTTACTCGCCGACGGGGGAATCAAAGTACGGCCGCTTCACTTAGCAAAAGTATAGCCAGAAAGCGTTCCCGGTAATTTTAGCATATTGAAATATTGTTTTGTTCTTTCAGTCCGGTTCCATTTCGTTCTGTTCCGTCGTATCAGCGTTATCGAGAGGGTACCGATTTCTTCCCGAACTCCGGCATTCATTCTGTATCCCCCGCGGTTGCCTTGCCCAAAGTTCGCCCTCCCTTTTCCGTTGTCTCGCCCCTATCCTCCACCGTTAGCCAATCGAGCGAACTGGTCGGAGAGGCGCACTTCGCTTCTGCCCAGGCTGGAGAAGATATTATGCGAAATACTTTCTGCCTGGCTTCGGGAAACCGCTCGGGAATATTTTACGAGATGTATAATTTGGCCGGATGTACCGTCGTTCCGCGGAATTTACGATCGTTTGAACCCACACCAAGACCAACCTTCCAGGAGGCTCGCAAGTGTTGCGCGCCCATTCTCGGTTCGACGGCGTTGGCCACGCCACGTTTCGGTTTTCGCCGATTTCATCGCTGATTCCGGTTTCATATGTGCCCGACACGTGTCTCTCGATGACGCTGCAAATCGAGCGAATTCGAACACGATATCTCGCCTTTTTCGCTAACACATTATGTGCAGACTATCTGACGCTCTTCTACCCACGTGGCGCGGCCCAATTTTTGATGATTGAGCGGAAACGGGTTCTTTGAAAGTCACTCTAATTATTAGTAAAGAAAAGTAGTGGTTTAAAATCTATACAGTAATGGTTGCTGTCGATCAGATATTTTATATGGTATTTCTGTCAGGGTGACAGTAATGGCGTCGTACAATTATACATCGAGTAATAATAGCGAGAAAATCAAGATGTGAAAATCGAGCGAGACACCCTGTATAATCGTCGCAATCGTGCTTTTACTCTTCGTACAGTGTAATGCTCCATTTTAGTGATTGAAGGTAATTGTAGCAGTCGTAATTTCAAAGGTCGATAGCTTTTAATGAATTTGGTTTTTTCCCACAGAAATATGCAGAAACATTAAAGTTTAAATGTCACTCTTTAGCGAGCGAGCGCTTTACAAGGCCGGCCGATGGTGTCGGACAAAAGTGGCCGGGGCAATGTAAATTCCGCCGAGGCCGGTTATTTTCGCAAAATGCTGCAATTATGACTTTATTGCGACATGCACGGAACTACAATTTTAGTCGTGGGCTCGGTCAAGTTTCGCGTTATTTTCGCTTCTGCGATGATGAGCGACAGCTATAATAAAATTTCTTCAGGAACGGCTCCCTTTGACGATATTAAATCCAACATTTATTCCAAGTAGTGTGCGTATATTTCCGTTCTTTATGCATGACTGTGAAGTATGCGATATTCTAATACAGGGTACAATAGTTTAATTTAATCTACTTTTTGATTTTAACGAATAAAAAATTTGTTCAGAATGTTGTCCTAGGCAACATTTCTCAACATTTACAAAAAATTATTTAACCAGAATAAAAATATTTACAATTATACTATCAGATATTCAAAATTAAAATTATTAATATGCGAAATAAAAATATTGCAACTGCAATGAATGGAAAGATTGATCTTTGTTTAATGATTTAAGTAAATTAATATATTAAAATATATATTGCCTAACATAAAAAGTCCTCAGTTTCTGGAAAAAAGACAAATCTTCAATGTTAAAAATTTTGTGGTCGTGGATGGGAATGGACGAAGGGTTTGCCATTGGAGGATTAATATAGAAAGCCAATGATCAAAGCCTTTTAGGAGTTACGTAGAATTTGTGCAATCTAGGTAGAGTGTTTCTGTTAGGTATGATTAATTCCACGTGGTATCCAAGCTGCAACGTATTTCGCCCAATGATATTGCATTCCAGTATCGTTGGTGCGACTCTGTAAAATATTGACAGAGGAGGGTGCTGCCGTTGGAAGCCAGTTCAATGTGTTCCGATTGTTTCGCATATCGAACAAAGCTTCTGCGAATTTTCGCTGGGATCCCCGTTTTTACCGGTTTCGTTTTGGACAGAGAATGGTGGACCACCCGCGAGAAAATGAATGGTTGGCCAATTGAATTTTGTTTTCGGCGGAATGGCCGATAGAAACGTGTGAACGCCTTTCGGTGGGGCTTTCGAATTTATGGACTTTTCCTTTCTTTTACAATTCACTTGCGTGTACCCTGTTCGTTCATTTTCATACGAATGCCCGCAATTACGAAATATATTGGGCTTTCCTGTGCTTTGAGTCGAGCCAATCCAAAAAGCCGGAAACAGATATTTCCCAGTTCTAACACCGTGGACATGCATTGAAAGTTATAATGAATAAAAAGTCTAGTGGAAAATGTACAATAATTTTATGCATTCAGTTGAGTTGTACGAAATCAATATTCTTTGATGTCCAATCTGAATGCAGTTCCACTTAAAAAGCTTTGAATAATTTCAACGAGCGTAAAGAGGAACCAGTTTTTTTAATAGTCTACAGTCTAATTTTTGTTAGAAAGCTTTGGATTGAAGATAAATATAAAGTTTCTATTTCCAAAAAACATGGCCAAATTAAATCACGAATAAAGCAGAGCTTGGCATTGGGATTGGTCGGTGTTTTTTTTTTTTTTGAAAGATTTAAAAGAGGAAGGTATTAAAAATATTTTCTTTCTATTATTTCTCAAACATTCTATGTTGTTCCAGGTCTAGAGAAATAATTGTTGGCCCGCGAATGTTCATACGAACTGTAACTTATTCCAATTCAAAGAAACTTCCACACATCAGGTGCACGTAAAAGCCGCAACCGTACTCCAAGTAAACTGCGACAAGAAAATGAAACCATCTCGAAAAAGCCTTGGTTGCGTCGAAAACGTTTAACGAGCATCGCCGCCGGATGAAATTGCATTTTCCTTAGTCTTTTCAGAAAGTTTCTTAATACATCGTGAAACATTTTTTTTACGGGTTGGCAGCCGGTTTGAAAATATCCGGCCGTAAATTGTACGTAAATCTTGGCTGGCGGAATTTTTCGCAGTTCGACGATTGCCGGTCGTAATAGAGAGCGCGGGCTCTTCACGGTTTAACAACTATTCAACCGGACTGGAAATTCCCATGTACCTTACATTTAATACTTTCCCCGGGCGCTCGGTTTATAACTAAGTATACAGCGTTATGAATACTGTGTTTCACGTGCGCGAGCCTGCCAAGTATCCGAGGCTCGAGCCGAGGGAGGGACTCGGAATGATTTTACGCAAGTTATTACCGCAGCCTATTGCATTCTTAAATCGCCAAGGAAGTTGTTCGAATTTATTCATCGCGTTCTCGGCCAGAAGCTCCTGTTTACGTTTGTACGTTTGAAGCGCCTCGCGATGGGATTTATACGCTCGTGAACCAGCTTATTACGCGAAGTGCCGTAAAAGGACCCAAGCGAGAAGAATGGCTCTCGAATAGTTAAAATTACTATCGCTCGCAAAAAAAAGTTCCGTCCGAAAGACACGGTTTACTAAATGAACCATATAAAATAGAACTTAATCCTTATGTTCCTCGTTGCTCGTTTAACTCGTTCGAAGTTACCGTCAGTTAGCGTGCTGAACGTGATGGAACACGAAGATTAACAGCCACGTCATTTTTGCTTGTAATAGATTTTTCGTAACATGCAGTTCTCTTTAAGAAGTATGGAGCATCAAGTCTGAATTCGTAGCGTGATTCTGTACCTGTAAAAAAATGGACTGGAAATAGACCTTGAACCATTTCACGAGGTCACAATTGCTTTTTTGCAACCTGTATAATTACAAAGTAATTGAATTACATCGTAATTCAGTCACATTGTATAATTTATAATTCAGATCTTCATTCAATTAAATTACAATGTAATTCGTAATTGCAATTAATTACGAAGTACAATGTAAATAAATTAAAATTACAGTCTGTTTAAAATTTTTTTTTAATATTGCATTGCAATCTAGCTCATCTGATAGTAGTTTAAAATTCGATTTCAAGATTTGACACATTAAATGGTAATAAAGTGGTAATAAAAAAAAACACGCGTACGTGTTGCAACCCGGCAGGTGAGTTGGTGGGTGGCACAGTCGAAGAGGGACGTGACGAAATAAGTTTGGCTCGACGAAACGTAGTTTGACACCTTAACCTAATAAATAGACCGAGTTGCGGAAGTTCCGGCGGTGACGAGATATCGAGTTTCGCGACATCTCTGCGAAGGAACCGCCAGCCAGGCGGGAATTAATCGTCCGCCGATCGATCGTTGGAGAGGACACAGCAAGGCGTTGTTTGCACCTCGTCCGACGCTTCCTCGTCGTCGTCTCGTGATTTCCGAGCCCTTTGTGCCGGCGAATCTCGTCGAAACGACCGAAAGGACCGCTGGAATATGACGCGAGGCGACGACGCGACGCTATGGCAAGCGTCGCGACTCCGGCGCGTAATTTATGAACGAAGTTCGGTACGCGCGCCAAGTAAACTTCAATTTTCTCGGGCTCCCGCGGGAACGCGACTGGACGAGCAAGTAAATTTTCAGATTGCATTTGTTGTTTCCGTGTCTCTAACCTGGCCAACTCGAAGAAAAATTCGCGTTCCTCGGCGCCGAGTACCGCCGGATTACCTGGCCTGCGTTTTCGCCCACGCTTCTCGCCGGGGCAAGCACTATTGCACTTATTTATTTACATGCTCGTAGAGAGAAACATTCTATTGCACTGCGCCTGGTAATACAATTAACTCGTTCAGCGAACGCAGGCTCATTTTGACCACGTTGTAGCCGTAGTTATTTATTTAGGCGATTGCGTACTGGCCTGCAACATGTGTGATTGCTGCTACTGCAGCTCGGGGATACGATCCATTTTCGAAGCAATAATCTTTAGTTACTCACTGTACAGCCTGAAAAGTACCATCCCGTTAATGCCATTTTTCCAGGAGGAGTGGCAAGTTATACGAAATGCTTGCTCCAACGCTAGCCAGTCTTTTTCTTGTAAATAGTAACTATTAGAAAACAATGAAAGGAGAAAATGTTACAATGTATTTTCATGCGATTTTATAAATAATCTAGATTATTAATTTCTTTATATATTTATAAATATATATATATGTTTCTCAGGGAAAAAATTGCCAAACGTTTAGGCAAAAATTCAGAAACGTCACGAATTGAATAGCAGCAAATAATTCAATGAAATTCTCACGCAGTGCATCACTATGACCGTTTATCGTAAGGTAGACATCTATCCAGTACACCAGCCCCGAAACAAGAGGCCAGCCACGGAATCGACGCGTGTAACCGCGGTCGTTCACAGGGCGTACTGGATCGTTGCGTGTAAATTTCCGTCGGATGGATAAATTTCGTTCGATACAACGGAAGAAATTTATTCGTCGTAAAGTCTTTTATGGCGGAAATAAAAGTTCCCCGTGAACAAATTCTTCCGGTGAAAAACGTCTGTTTTTATTTCTCTCGCGCCCGGCTCCATCTCTATCACTCTCTCGACCCCTCCCCGCTGCCCTACTATGATGCATTTTCTAGGGTATGGCACAACTGGCATATAAACAATTTTAACGGACGGCTATGGCTCTGTTATGCAATCTCTGAAATTTAGAGTAGGTTGTATATACGGGTACAGTCATTTCGCGATAGATTTTATGTCCAGCGAACACTTTAATTCGCTTTTCCCTTCGATTAACCGAATAGGATCGTCGAAATCCCGTATGTCGGGTAATCTGGAGGATTAAATAATCTCGCAATTTCAATCTGCGTATTTCGATTTCGGGCTATTCACTTCATATTGCAGCACAGATATTGTAGTCGACGTTAGATAACTTTCAGTAATTTTTACCTGTTTTAAAGTGTGTTTCATTATCTTTTATGAATAAACATTAACAAAAAATATATATTCTTTTATAGACTTGCGAAACTTACTTTAATTATGAATAATATAATTATGATTTAGTTTATGAAATTGTCATATACTTTTTAATTTCGAACACGATCAAATAAATTATTTTAGTTTTATGCAATTTTTGCTTGGCATAATCAAAATGTTAGTGTGCTCCTTACGCTCGGTAACTATAATTAACTTGATATATTAAACAGGGCAATCGTGTAACGCGCGTAAACGGTAGGGAGGGAGCGTGGGGTGGGGAATTACAGGAAAAATTGATAACGATAATATACGAGGCGCATTAGACTAATCTACTTCCACATAAAGGCTATCGTTCGCACACGGATTAATTCTCTCACGGCTTTATTAAGATTCCCAGTCTCCTTTGGAAACGCATCGCACTAATTGCTTGGAGCGTGGCACGAGCGCAGAAAGCAGGGACACTCGGGGCCGTCGGATTTATCGTTCCTGTCCGGAGAACGTTTAAGAGAGCGATTTACACGGGAGGTAAATTTACGATTAGCGTTAATTATTTACAGCCGTGTGTTTCGGTGTCGTAATCCGCGCCGTGATCTCGCGTGCGCCCCGCGCCGCGCTGTCCCGAGCTTGAAATTTCGTTGCTGCGTGGCTTCGCGTCGCAGGTGCTCGAACGGCCACATAAATCGCTGGACGAGTGTGAGCACTCGCTATAGGAAAAGCACTCGGCAAAGAAAGAGGCGTCTATGAATTCATGCTCGAACCTGGTGCCGGTCTGAATACGCGTGTATAAAAGTGCCGTTTAAATCGTAAATTCGGTGGTGAGGAAGTGCGGGAAGGAGGGGGAGGGAGGCAGCTGTGCTTAAATCAACGATAGAAGATGTTTTCCACGAGAGCACTCGGCCAGCATTGATTCCACGGCTATTGTGTTTCAAGCTCTGCCTCTCGAGCTCTTTACGGTTTCGCGAATATTGAATTTTCTTTCCAACGCTCGAATAGCTAGCTTCCACGTTTCGCGATCGTTTTTCGAATTTGCCAGACATCTATCTCTACTTTGCTAGCACGTACCATTTTTCTACCGTCGACGTGACTCGATCTACGACTCTTTCGTAAAACTGTTTTTATAAAAATTTCATTTTGCAAGATTTCAGATGTATTCAACCCTTACAGACTGATTCGATATCACATTTGTTATAAAAAATCTTTAAAAATATATCCATAAAACGTAGATATTGTGAATACGATATTTTAAAACTTGACATTTGAAATTTCTGTCTTGCAGCATTTATTTAGAATGTCACTTTACGTATTGGGAAAGTGTGATTAATTTATAATGTTGGTTATAATTATCGAGCATCGATAGGAGGTGTAGGTACATATTTTAATATTTATATGTGTTGGCGCCGATCGATCGTCGGCGATCAGCTGATCGTCTACTGCTGGTCGTCATTACGAACCGACGATCGATTTGCCGTGAACAAAAAAAACATAAAGATTAACGAGTAATCGTCAAAAAGATTTCTGATTTATGTCTCCTTAAAATCTTTTGTCATCTATTTTTATTCATCGCCTTTAGTTAGATTTCGTGAGGGAAGTGCGGTTTATCTATGATGCTATATTTGCTATAATTGGCATTGTCGTGCACAGGAAGAAGAAATCAAAATTGACGTTAATCCCAGGTATAAAATTGAAGAAGGGAAGGCGAGAATAATTTTCGTGAATCTTGAAGTTCATTGCCTTTTCTCAATAATGCTATATGTTCCGACAGACCAAAATTACTTCTCGTCTCAAAGATTCTAACAAGCTATCGTTTTCAGCAAACAGAATTAAAATGAAATGATTCGTCGTTCAAGACGGAATTCTAAAATGAGTGCGCATATATTTAAATAATAACAGATCAAGTTTTACTCCGTTTTTTAAATTAGAATGATACAGTAAAACCTTAAATGTATGACACTATGAAAACACTATGAAAACTATAAAAATAAACAGTTACTAGAATCAGTTAAAAATATCCAACATGGATGACACGAACAAATGTTTGAAACGAATGTTGTAGGATTAAAATTAATTAATTCGGGAAATTGAAACAAATAGGTCTTTGTATCCTATGTTCCTGTCCTTGACTGATTAATAGATTTCGACAGCAAGGAAGTCTGAACAAAATGATTGAAGTGACTCGTCGAATCGATAGTTCCGGCAAACAATCGTATGAACGAGAGCAGCGTCTAATCAAGTTTACGATTGGGTCGCGAGAACGGGAAAATCGAAGCGATCAGGTTCGCCGCGGGTTCCAACGATCCCGTCGATTCCGTGATTTCGACGGGAAAGGAGAGGAGGCGGAGTAAAAGCGGCAAAGGTAATGCCATTAAATAATTTCTGTTGGGTCCCCTGGGGTTGGTTGCGGACATGAAATGTCCCGACTGCTGAAAATTCCGCAGACCCGCACCGCTCCGCTCCGCGCCGTGGGAGATAAAGCGTTCCCGACAAAGGTAGCCTGACGACACCACTGAGTGCACGTAATTAGTTATATCCGGAGGGCCCCGGCCGCGGTCCTCTGACAAGTCCCCCGCGGTAGTAAATTTTATACTTTGCCAGGGAACAAAGGAACGAAGATGATATCAAACAGTTTTTGCGACTTTTCCGCGTCGTGCCGGCTGCTCTCTTCTATCCCGACATCAAAGAATTACCGAGCGTCTCGTTATTAGAGCTTTTTGCGCTGCGTCACCCTCGCCGCGAGCCCCTCGCCCCCTCCCTTTCGCCATACGATCCCTTTGCCCGTGGAAATCTTATTTTCATCATAGTCTCTGCGAATACCGTATCAAATGTGTAAAGTCGTTCGCAACGACTAGAGCCAATGGTAACGTTTTCGTTCTACCCTTGTGCGTTTCTCAACTTCGCTTTGTTCCCTTTATTCGCCTTGTGCTATCCGTCGGTGACGCGGTTTCGGAATTAACTCGGCGTTTATTGTTCGCTGTGCTGGGACCTATGATGTTGGCAGATTAACTAAAGTTATCATCACTGTTACTATTCTATCGCAAGGCGATAATTTTTATGTTAATACAGGATGACTTATGAGTCACTTTCCCAATAATGTGTATTCATAATAAGAAAAATATTAAACATAATTTTTATATGTTTAATATAAAGTACTAAGCATATACTTAATTATTATAGTTAACATATAATTTCTTAATACGTTTCTATGAAAAGAAAAAACTTTTCTATAAGAGTATTATAGTCGTCGAATCATCAGGTAGATTATCATAATGTGAACTTCAAACACGTAGCCGTCACTCGTCCACTGGGTAAAGAGAAGTGATTGATAATTTAGAAGCAAATCCATGTACCTATTACACTGTTCATACTGTCTACTTTCAATGTTGATCTACACCGCTGATACGGTAATCGATTGCCTAGCCTAGACAAAGAGAATATGTTATTAGCTGATGACCGTAAGACGATGTGGTAAAACTAGAATCTAGGCTACTGAAATAGAGTTCTTGTGTAGCCATAAAAATTCTAAATTGCAACGAAGTGTTAAATTTGACATGCATAGAATAGAATATTATTTATTTTGGCAGTGCCTTTTTATATTCCAGTGGAATTTTTTAAAAATACCAACCAGAGATGTGTGTCTATATAGGGTGATTATATAGTGTCGTCAAACTGGCAGTGAAAAAAATCATTGCGTAGTGTTAGTCAGAAATTCCGACACATTTTCGATGATGTTATCACCAGCGCCGTTCCTTCGAGCGAAAGTCTCTATTTCACCGAGGGTAGCTAGTCCATTTGAAATTCCTGAACGAAATTCGACCGTCGTTCACGCGGCCAAAACCTCTCTCCTCGTGGTCAGCGATTTTCCACGCGAACGCCGCCGCCCCGCCGTCCTGATCGGTCCTTCTTCACCGCCTAACGACCCCAACGAGAGACAAAGCTCGGTGCGGTAGGGCGGAACGGACGAGATCGGAAAAGAAGTTGACTCGCAGAAAGAAACGAGTGTCGGCTGCAGAGTATCCAATTAGCCGGTGCTCCAAAGAAGACAGTAGACACTTCAGGGGCCCAGAATCGCCTACGGGCATCTTGGCCTACAACTTCGTCTCCGTTCTGTAGCTCGTACGTGCGCACTCGACTCGGCTCGTCCGAGTCGCGTTTCTACGGGGCGTTACGGTTTCTAGTGCGCGGAAGGACTACTTAACTCCGCTTGGTTGGCCCTCAACGGATATCGTCGAGTCCACCCCCAACTCCCACCCTGCCACCCTTCTGGTTTCACCCGATGTTTTTCATTCAAGGCTACGGACCACTGAGAAACCTCGCATCTACCAGAATGCGGATTTCTCGCGTTTCCTCTTAGTCTATGTTCACGCATCCAGGCCAGGTCTGTGGTGTACACGAATCTTCTGACCACAGCTTGTGTCGTTTTTGTGCTTCATGTATCCTCTGGACACGTGTCCCAGCAGCTATTCAAGGCCAGCAATCAGCCATTTTAACCGTTAATAAAATAAAGTTAGACTCGGTAGATATTTCCTCAACTCTTGGACTTGTAGTTGATCAGGGAGTGACTGAAACAAGCAAAGATTACAGCGTTCGAAGAAAGCGCGGCGTTCCTTCGCCGGTGTCTCATAAAGTCCCGCGGTTGCCAAAGAACGCGAGGAGGCGCTAATAACGCGGTCGACCCCGCGTGCCGCCCGCCCCTCTAATATCCGTGCGGCTGAAAGAGAGCAACGGCGCGCCGCTTAATATCGCGTGAAATATTCAACGGCGGCGGGGACTAAATGCTCGGCGTTAAGCGGGCAACGGTTAGAATACATATTACGAAGGAAGCTCACGATTTAGTTCCGCGCGGTAACGCGACGCGGGCGCATTTACGTCACTCGAAATCGCGAAGCCGTTGCTAATATCCGTGACACACCGTACACCAGCAGCCGTTATACATGTCCGGAATACTAATACCTTCCGCTCGAATTCCCCGCGAATTTTGTATTACGCGGGCTATTTCTAGTGAAATATCGGTGACGTTGCTCGTAAATCGAAAATGGTAATGGGACCCTGGAGCCGCCATTACCGGGAACAAGAAGTCCCGCAAGGCGTTAGATTCACCCTGCTCCCAGTCAACGATGATATATTCTCGGGCGTCGTTAAGACTGCGAAGCTAACCCATTATCGTTCTGTGACGTCTCATCAGGGAGTCCGCGATCCCTGCCACGACCGAGGGTCTCGTCTGGCTGCACTTGAAACTGTCGCGCATCGTCGTCGTCGCTGCCGTCGTCGTCGCCACCGTCGCACCTCGTCGGCCAACTATTCGCCCCGTCGCGTCGACGTAGACGTCGACCTCGACGTCGACGTCGTCGTTGCACTGTCCCGTAATTGAGTACTCCGGCCGGGTCGTTCCGAGGATACGCGGATATACTTACGGGAGCATGCACGCACGTAAACCAACGCCGGCCACCGTAAACGCAGGAGACGCCGCGCCGTGCGTCGACGACTATGGAAAATTTACAGTCCCCTATCCCAGGCCGTGACTAACATTCCGTGGCTCCGCAGCGAGACGTTAACGTGTGTTAACGGCCACCCTCTGTTCTTGTTGCCTCGTCGAGTGCCCTCCTGGATGGCTCGTGTGAGAAAATCACATTTCGAATCAGATTTCAAGGGACAATTACCGTAAATATACCCGGAGGGCATGTACCTCTCGGTTCTGCGGCATGCTGCCCTCGTTTCCAGATGAAGATGGATACCGGGACTAGGATAGAAAATTGCGTGGCTTGGTAGCTGGCGACACTGTTACTACAGTGCCGATGTCCGCTAACGTAGGTCCACTAGGTACGTTCCCACCGAATTTTCTAAGAACTTGAAAATCATTTCCGTAGAACATGGATTGTAAATGACAGAGAAGAAATTGTAAACTGGAGCGAAAGTAGACCGGACGAAGAGATAGCACACTCGAGACATCAGTGCGTCATAAATTTTTTCTTAGTTGCTACTTCCTCCATTTTTCTCGCGAAATGGAAAGAGGAAAGCCTTTAAGTCAAAGTGAAATTGTTAGAATTCTGTTATTGCATTCGGAAAAGTATTCCATATAAAAGATCATGGAACTTTTTAATAAAAGTCATAAAGTACTTAGATATTTGAACAGATAATAGCCACCATTACAGTTCCCTGCACTCCGCAATGTGATATTTATGGGACGAGAATGCAAAGTGCAACTGTTATACGATATTGTTTTCGCTATAGAAAATTTAAAGTTAACTTTTTATTCATAGCACTTTGCGTTCTCTTACGCTTTGTGAAGATAGTGAAATCTTAACAGTTATTTGTTGAACTTCTTGATAATAACAAGTTTTTGGATTTTACAAGGAAGCTCTTGGAAATAGAAAGTGTAATGCTCATATTGTACTTTTAAGGTTATTAAACAAATTTTTAATATATAAACATTCGACACACGATAATACTGCATATGTTCGAGTCTAGTTTATCAGAACAGATATTTGAAGCCAGTATAAAAATCCACGAAAAACGAGTTTTAGTGTACAGAGATACAAAAACAACCGCGTTAGATACAAATAGATTGTGTAAACATGGGATTCGATATCCGGGCCGATCAAGTTACATCACAGTGTTAAAGCACTCATAGAATAACATAGGTGAAAATATTTCATTAATCGTGAAATTGAATCACTGGAATTCTACCACTGCGTTTCCATCAAGAAATAAACCTAACAGTTATGTAGAACACTTCGTACATCGTACATAGTTGGTGCAGAAAAAAAGTAATGCGAAACTTCTCTAGATGTCGTCCACATTACGTGGAACTAGAATTCTGAGTATTTCTGGAATCTAAACTTCAATAATTTATAGGGTGTTTCATAATCATATGTTGAAAAATCGAGTTGAAAAATGCAGCGAATACGGTATGTTATTCGACAATTCTACTTACGTCAAACGCAATCTCTGAAAAAGAATGCCTTAAACAAAAGAACTCATTTCGTATTTTAGACTTATTTTACCATCTCGAATTGCCCCCTCCACGGTTATGCATTTAATACCGGGACCATCGGTAATAAATGTATGATACTTCAGTTACAGGAGCTGAAAAATATTCAATCCGAGCAACTATGTACATCGTGCATACGTTTTAATGAATAAACTGCGAACGCAGATAAAATATCAATTATATACATACGGGCAGATAATAAAATACAAGATACAAATTCAATATTGATAATTTCGGTATTTGTTCAGCCTCTATGTTGACGTAATAAAATCATCGACAGGAGAGAGAAATTTCTGTTTCCCCGCCCTCATAAATATTATTAAAGGAAACAACAAACTTATTTTGCATACAGAGTCTACTAATTACGTTTGAAAATTCTCCACGTTCCATTTTTGTTTCTACCCTAATCGTATCGATGACCCTCAAGTCAGATACTTCTCGATGCATTAACGGGCGTTAATTAGCGATTGGCCAGCGACTCCCCAGAGCCAGGGAAACATCATTCAGGAACATCTACTGGCGGCATTTCTATAAACGCTGGAATCCCCCGCGATGAGCGAACATTTTTTCCCTAGTGCGCGAGTGTATAGTACGCGTCATAAACTGTACTCCCTCGGAGGCTCACCTCACCTGCGTATACCATTATAGCGTAACGCGAACACAGCCGGTTCTATGACGCGGAGACCGCAGGGGATGTCGGTGACATCCCTCAACAACGGATCCTGTGCCGCTTGTCCGTGCACCGAACCCGAATATTTGGTTGCGTCCCGAAACCTCTGTTCATCATCATCCACGTCGACATCTTGCATTCATTACAATGTGACACCAGACGCAGCCAAGTATGTTTCGGACATCAGACAGCTCGGTAGCCGGTAGTGGGGATGCAGAAGAGCATTGAAGGGGTTGACGAGCAGGTAAATCACCGTCCCTGCCTCGTAGTCACGTTTCCTGAAGCACTCGGTGTCCCTGCGCGCGACTGTTACCACCGGCATCGTTCCCGAATCCACACACACACCGACGTCGCCTAACCGGCTGACAAGGTGCCTCGTCTTCGATCAATCAACCCACCTACTTCCGAGTGTACTCGTTCATCCTAGCGGTCCCAGGGAGCTCGAGTAAATTACTGCGAAACGGGTATAGCTACGCCTTAGCTATCCGGCTAGATGGCTGGGCCGGGATTGCACGCCACAAATTATCTGCGTAGAGAACCACCCACTAATTCTCTCGCCTCGTACTCAACTATACCTCCGCCAGCCCCGTCTTCCGCCTTGTACTTCTCCGCCCACCTTCATGTTCCTGGCGGCACCTCCTCTCTATCCCCCGGGGGAATGGGAATGGGAATTTCCTGGAAGGCGACTGCGGTTCCGCTTTTCACCGATTCCTCAACCCTGTTCCGGTGTTTTCCGCTGCACGCGATTGCTCTCCTTTGACTGCACACTTTCCTGAGCGTGTGCCGTTAATACCGTTCCGGGGAATCGGGATTTGCATCTCGAACAACCCCTGTCCCGCACTGATCAATTTACACAAAAACATGGACATTGCAGTGAACGGCAACAACCATGATAAAACCTGCCATATCGGTCGTCCACTCGATCCTAAGCCGATTACGGTCATGGAAGGCATAGGAAACAGATTCACAAAGGACATTTATAAAAATCATTTTATAATTGAATATAGCATGACAAATCCTTCGAAAGAACGACTCTTTAGCTTCACAACATACAGTATTGGGCAGCGTCGAATACTTTTGTCGTTGCAATACGTGTAAAATACCGAATACTTATATTTCATCCCTTGCCTTACGTTTTATTTTATGGTTTTAGTGACTAGACCTTTTTGTAGATCGTAACTTCCTAAAGAAGGAGAAAATAATTTATTTTGGTTTAAAGGGAATTATTAACATACATTTTTATCAGAATGTGTTGAGAATCTTCATCATTTCTCAGACACGATATTGTCAGGCAAGGGGTTAATACATACGTAAATCAGTTAACGAAAAAGAAATTATTACATAAAATAAATTAAAATAAATAAATTATACAAAACCTGTTGGTAGTTTGGTAATTTAGGTGAATTGGATATGCTACGACACAGTGTTAGTCGCCACTGTTGGTAGCAGAGGTGTAAAGGTTCTCCAGCAAACTAATATTTATTCATTGTGATGGTCTACACAGGTTCCTGGCATGTTTCAAGGATTTCCAAGCGAGAAATCCGAGACACGAGAACCGAGTAGGTTTTTCTTCGTTTCGTGGAGAGAAGACTTTCTTTCTCGATACCTAGGCGCCTTTCATTCTCTGTCACGTTGATAGATACAAACTGCGGCAAAGCCACGCGGAGCAAGTGTTATCTGGCATAATCTGGCAGATGACACGAAGTATTGCGTTTATCTGGCTTGTGCATCCGGGTTTGTGTACGTGTCGAGATGCAGCGCGATACTCGTGCATATAAATCTTCCGAGATCGTGACAGCAGACTGACCCTAACCTTCAAATTTACCACGGAACTATTTCAGTATAATAATTTAATCGTGCTTCACAGACGCTTCGATGCTCGCGAACTTAGCGGAGTGATCACAATGATTGCTTCTAATTCGCAACGGATAATTGTTTCCGACTAATTACTCCGAGTAATTCCACGCCGGCGTTGCTTGCAAAATACGGGAGAGAGTGTGCGTGTGTGTGTTTAAACCGTTACAGTAATAATAGTCGAGTATAATTTCGTAAACGGAGAAGCGCAAATTGATCCGATATTAATACACTTCAGAAAGTAAATTACTTTAATCCCGATTGATTCTGTCTATCACAGGAAGTTTCTGAATACTGGAAATTCTATAGGATCCGGATATTCGGTATTTGGGCCACATTCGACTGCTGATAGTAGCAAGCCGATAAATATTTCGTCGATGATCCTCTTCTATCGGCTGCGCGGTCGCGGGTCGCTTATTGACGTTTCAATTGCGTTAATCGGCAAAGGCAATGCGCCCGTTTAAGTGTTGCTTGTTAACGCTCCGCAATTGCAAACTAGAAGCACTATTTGCCGTGTATATAAATACGAGCCCACTGCCATAACAATGGAAAATTAAGGATTCTCTATTGAAATTAGTGGATCCGGCTCAACTATTCCTAGGACATAGTATTCGATAAATCGTTCAGCGCTGGGCTTCTAGTCTATGCACTTTGACTGGCCCCGACCTTTAGTTATACCGCGCTCGGACTTCTAGTTAGGACTTTCAGTCGAAGAACTCCAGGCTGTAATTAAGACGTCTGGTCAGCTCCGCCCTGTAGTCAAAGCTTTCAATCAGATAAAGTCTCCCATTCGAAATATATCGTTCAAATAATCATTGGCTCTCTAATGAAGACGCCCAGTCAGCTGAAGCATAACGCGAGATAACCACAAGAACGTCGGAGAGAAATAGGAGGAGGTTTAACTTGAAAATGCCACTAACATATTCATCGTAACGATGCATTCAGGACCTTTAAAATAATAACCTGATTTTTTGGTGAAATCTTATGTCGTAGCAATGAGAATTTAATGCACGATAGCACTTTAGGATCAATAAAAGAAACCATTTACGTGATTAAATCGTGCCCGTAGTATTTGCAAGTAACTAACTAGGTTAGTTAGATGACAGGTGAACGTAATATACGTCTGACAACCTTGATAGTTCTCATAGATCTAGACTTTAGATAGTCCTAGTACTGTTCAACGAGTTTAGATAGTTTCGAAGATCCTGGAGGTATCGCGGAGTCTAAGATATATCAGAATTCTCATCCCATTATAGAGGCTGTTCAAGGGCCTAGAAGCTATTAAGCTATTAAAGGGTTCAAAGATCTCCTAAAAGTGCCAGCGTCATAATCTGCAGAGCTTTGCAGATCACAAAGGCATGATCTTCACGAATCCCTGTCAATCGTAGAAGTTTGACGGGAGTAGAAGTTTGAGGAACTTCTGGCTAACACTTGGGCAACAGTGGGCTCATTTTCACCCAGGATATTATGATAATGATCATCGTGTAATTAATCACAGTTATCTTCTACACAGGAATCTAAGTAGCGGAATATATTGATATAAATATTTGTCTATCGTTTTTAAAAGAATCCCATTCTCTCGAATTCTTTTTACTGGACCTAACCTTCTACCTTCTACCTGGTGACTCGGTGATCAAAAGACTGCTCACAAGAGTTAATTATAGATCATTGTAAGTTTCCTAAATCAATGAACACAGAGTATAAGACGAGCGCAGGAATGTCGAATTGAAAAGTCTGAAACGATTCAATTGATCGAGAGATTGGTTTCAAGCAGCACTGTAGCTCAACTGCTGGTTAACGAGGAACAACAGCTTGCTCTCGATGTGTGCGTGCTGGCCGGTTAATTAGACACAAGAATACATAGCGCAGGATATAAGGTCGATGTTGATAGTTTCCGACATTCGTGTGGATCAATCAGAGCAGGGCAATTCACGAAACGAGGTGCGAAGTGAAAACTTTAATCGATGCTCGCGTGATAAGTCACCCCCAGCCGTCGTTCGCCTTTCCATCGGGCGGCACGCCAGGACTTTGATCTTTGCTCGGCGGCCGGCGCATACCTTTGAATTCATACGAAGGCAATTTCTCGTGGATCGCCGGCCTCGGGCGCGAGATAACGCGCGAATCGATTCGTGTACCCGGTATTTCGAAGTATCCGCCCAGAGAACTCGGCACCGGTGAGATTAATCACGCGCGCAACGCCGTACTCCGTTCGAACACGCGACCGCTGTGCCGCCTCGTTTTTCAATGACAAATTAGTCACGTGCCACGGCCGGCTCGTTCTTTCTTTCTTGCTTCGCCGGCGATGACGGGTCAAGTCTCCGGAATGGATTTGCATAAATCGGGACGCGTTTCTTTCGCCGGCCGCGCCGTTTCGGCCGACAAAGAAGAAGTTAATGAAATTCTTCCAGCGCGAGAAAATGTTGCAACGAAAGATGCTCATCCGAAAAGAATTCGCAAAGGACAATAAGGATTTTATTTCTACCTGTAACTCGAACGGATAATCTTCGCTTTCCTCTTACCTACCCCTCGGATGAACAGAAATGGATGGACGAAGCCAGGCCGTGGAGTGCATCCTGTAACAGGCATTTCTTTTATGAGATTCACCCCGGGCCGCAAAGGAACCGTTCCCTCCGCGGCGTTCATGGAAATGTACACATAATTCGTTGCCCTCCTCTTCTCGCAGGGTTTTTAAGTCGCGAACGTTATCGAGTGAAAAGACTCATGTGATATTAAAGTACTCCGAGCAAGTGGACTCTGCGAAGCAAATAAAGAATACTATGCTGCTGGAACATGGCTTATGCGCACGTTTGGAAGTTATTCATAGGAAATAAAAAGATTCCTTGAGCTTGCGTGTTTCCCTGCTTTGCGGATGCCAATTCTGTATTCCCGTAGCGAGACAGTTGCATAACGGAGATTCAAATAATGAATGTTCCAATAAAATTTCTCTATGGATTCCCAGAGGGATCCTCTCTTCCGTATCTCTGAACGTCCGCCGGAAACAGCATCATTAAATTTAATACATACGCAGTGCGTACAATTAACTACGGGCAAAAGGGAACGTGGGAGATACTTGTGGAACGTTCGTCAGCAGTTATACAGGGTGGTTGTTTATTCATAATGGAAAAATAATTCGAATTCGTTCGTTGCGAACCATATTGTTCGGACATCTTGCCGCGTAAAATTGCGTAATGAAAATCCGGCCGATCAGAAGTCACGCGAAGTCTGCTAGGCCGGGCTAGAAAGTAGCTAGCCGAGGAATGACGGCGAGCAATGAGAAGAGTGACGGTACGGGAAGAGGTCCCTGTAATGGAGGTTTATTGGCAATTAATCTTGTGAACCGGATGTGCCCGCTTCGCCGGGCACGATACACTTCCGTCTCGCCGGGCTACCGGTAAACCGAGGAGAGAGATGTATTGCATCGTCGCACGGAATCAAACGTACGTCCCTTCAGCCAGCTCTTCTCACCCCCCACGATCCTCCTCGTCGACTCGTAACCTGCACGTTCATTCTGGATCGAGTGCTCGAGACTCGTCGTAGATCCACCGGTCCATTCTGTCGATACCGATCCTCCTCCACACGAACGGACGTCTTTGTCTCGCGACTCCCATTGTTGCGCAACATCCTTGATATTCTCCAGATAACCGTCGATACGATCGAACGAGCTTTAAGATTGAAAGGCTGCCGCGCTGGTCGTTCGCGACGCTGCTCGTCCGTTCACTCGAATCCCTCTATATGTGTGTGTGACGCCGCATTATTTAGGAAAGACGCGATGCCAACCGGTTACGTGAGAATGAACCGCGTTTCCGATTCCCGAGGAGCCAACGGTAGCACGTCCGATCGGTCTGCCACGAATCGCTCGATCGTGCTGCTATTGCGTGATTTGAAAATTATAGGATCGAGTGAATCACTCAGAAGCGGTTAGCCGGCTAATTGGACAGAACGAGCTAACTTATCCTTTTGTGCTCATTTGCATCCTTCAACTGCTTAGCTTTTCCTTGCAAGGTTGACGGACAACGCAACTATTCAATGGTAGGCTAAATGTCCCTCCTGTTCCTTGCAATTCAAACTAAATTGCATTGATATTAGATTTGCGGAGCTCTAAACCTGGCTATTTTGGATTGTTTAATAAAAACAGCAAGGATATATTTTTATTATTAAGATTATACTTTGACCTACAAATAGTAAAAGTTAAATTCATTCTACTTCTGACATTGCAGCACACTTCTATCTTCTTTAAATGCTGATTCAACTGGAAATTTATGAAAGGATCTAGACCATTCAACGATTCAAATTACAATCCAATTAATAGCGGCATAACAGTTGGGAAGGACATGCAAGGGTCTCCTACACCAAAAGTTATCGTAGTATTAATTCTGAATTATATCGGTACAACATCTTCAACGGCCAATCCACTTCCGAAGTTCCTCGAGATCGACACTTCGTGGTTATTGACAACGCAAAGAGCAATTCTGGAGAACTTAGGAAGATAAAGGGTTATAATTTCCGGGGTCAATGGGATCGTAAAATGCTACAATGCTAATGCTCTTAGGAATGCAAAGAGCTATTATTCTAATAGCTATGAGTACGCAAAGGGCCACGGTTCCAAGGGCTATGAAGGTGTAAAGGGTCATAATTCTAAGTCATTCGTAGTAATGCACACAACCGCCGTTTAACCCTCGTGCGACGAATGTATTTCAGTCGTCGCCGGAGACAAATGCATGCTCATTTTGATCCGTAGTAAAATTTCTATTGTACACGGTTTTCAAGGTCGTGCTATTAAACATGGATGAACGCGTCAGAAACGTTTGTTGTTTTTTCAGAAATAGATGAGATATTTAGATGTCCTATTTTAAGCGAAACACCCTGTGTTATATTCAGGATTATCTTTCTCCCTCCTCTCCATTCTTTAAAGTCTCAGCTCAAAAGGTTGTGTGGTTCATACAATATCCGTTTGAAGCATTGGCTAGAAAGTTAGATATGGCTCGGTGCACGATAGAATAGAAACAGGAGACAAAAGAGACAATTTGCAACTGGGGCTTTGCGAAGAGGTGATTGGAATCTGCGTCGAGTAACATCTGGTATAAACACAGTCAGCAGGACAGGAAAGCTTTAAACTTACCGTTCCGTATTACCGAAGACTGTAGAGACGAGAATACCATGGAGGAATATTTCTGTCGAATTATCCGGCGTGGTTTTACGTCTGTGACATGTAGTTCGCAGGACACGTCCGGAATTAACGGAAATGATCATAGTTTGCGACAGGGGCGGCGAGATCCGGCGTCAGCGTTCCCCTTTAACCGACAATCCCCGTGCGGAGGCGAAAAGAGAAGTGGTTCGAAGCCAACAGCGCACAGAGGTGTTGCCTGCAACTCGACTTGACTCTCCCTCTCTTTGCGTCCACCCAACCCCCTGCTGGGGGTTCTTTCTTCTGTGTCGCGCTGCATCTCCGATGCGAACCCTTTCGCTCTTCGAGAAGCAAGTTTTCATCGTTGGTCGTTAATGACCGCATTCATATTAATTCGACCCCCCTCCGACCCGTTTTAATTGAACGTGCACGCGAGCATCGAGACGCAACGCCGCGAGAAGAATAATCACTGACGAGCTGGGGGACGATGACGTCGCCGTTGCTCGGGTTCGAGAACCTAGGAACAAATACTCTGAAAATGATCGGGGACCACCTAGCGTGCTTGCGTTTCTAATAGTTTCTTGCGCAAACCTATATCCTTGAATATCTTCACAAATTTATTCGCCTATTCAACTTAAAAAGCAGCAGTTTACGTGTCGACGTGAACTATCGCTTGGCACAAAAATGGATAGGAGTTTCCTGGCGGGAGTTTGATGTTGGCGGAGGAAATGCAGCTTGCCTTTCTGACTAATGTGTACCGGCGCCGCGCGGTGGTCGAGCGGTTAACCACGATACTTCCGTACGGCCGCTTAACAGCAAACATACCCCACGGCCTTTAAAACGTAAGAATGGTACGACCACATGAATACTAATACGCGGATAATAACGCTTGATAACGTACGGTTATTGCGCCGCAGTACTGCGTCCCTCATTGTTCAAATTTCACGAGCATAAAACTGAAAGTGCAGGTTCCCGGTACAGGGAGCGTGTCAGGCGTACCAAGGCTCCCGGCCGCCGATTTGTATTCCAATTTCAAACAAATCCGGCTGAAAGCTACCTGTTAGAGCTTCTCCCAGACGTTCCCGCGCGGAGCGTATTCTTGCTCCCCGAATGGCAATCGAGTTTAACGACCGCTTAGATAAGAAGAAACCATACGCAAGTATACTTGGCCACTTTCGAGGAAAGCACGAGACACCGGCGTGGACGAGCCAGTATCGATTCTTACTCGTTCCCCTTTTGTTCCGCGGGAACCATCAAGTTTGCGTACCGTATTACGCATTGTGTGCTCTAATGGCGAAAGTTCTGCCGAGGTTCGGCGCCGGTTCTGTCTCCGCGTATAACGTTACAGTTAAAGTGGATTAACAATTTCGCGTTCGGACAGTAATTGCCAAACTAATTTCAATGCGTCACGACGCAGCCGAACTTGGATCGTAATTGCTTGATTCCAGTTCCCGTGGCGCGCCGCTCCAGATTTTTACCGGTGAATTATGTAGATGTGGACGTCGCGCGTCGCGACGCGGTCTCCGATGGTGATCCACGCCAAGCCATGACGATCGTCTGCGTCACCGGCGACGGTCGCGATCGCGCAGCGCGAGATAAATGATCCGTTGCTTGTCCCGTCGAGGTCTGACGGGAAAATTAAATTTTCCTGTCATCGCAAGAAAGACTTTATCAAATTAAATCTTCAGCGGCGCGATGCGACGCGACGGCACAATTCAAGCGCCGAGTAAATTAAATCGTCGGGACGCGTGTCGCATAGCCCGGTTTTTTGTTTCGCTTTTAAGACCGGGCATTGAAATATTTGCTCTAGAATGCAAATCGCATTTGCCGTGCTATCTTGAGAATTTAAATTACGGCTTCATTTTGTTTGGACGCCCGCGATGACACTGTGCCATCCTTTTCCCCGGAAAATCGAGAAGTAAATGCCACTTCAGCGCCGGCGACCCCGTCTGCATACTTAACTTATTTAGAACATTCATTCGGCTGTAACGGATCAACCTATATCAAGTTTCTATCGAGTTCACCAGAGCCGAGCTTGTCTCATTGACAATCAATGAAATCTTACATATTTGTTTGTTAATTTCCAACTTATTAAAATTTATTGTGCATAAATAATAAATTTTGGGACACCCTATAGGCATAAGGAATAAAATAGTGTACGAAATAGTTTCTTCTGGTTTCAAAGATAGATTAACACTTTTCTCAATCCTCAAATTTGTTTATCTATTTCATTGGTTATTTAAAACCAAGATAGTCTGTTAAAATTTCAGAATGTGCCAAGTATTCCATCGTAAGAAAAGTTGGGGAAATGTTGACAAATATTAAAATGGGTATCTAACAAACGAATATCCGGTGTCCATCGCGGAAAGAGCACTTCTTCCGTCGCCGTGCTCGCAATTTTTCTGGCATATTTGATTCATACGTCATGCAAAACGAGCGCAACAATACGCATCCGTTCCAAATAACGAATAAAAGCCTATAAATCCCAGTGTATTCGTCGTACGTTCGCGGCAATATCCGGTCTCGTACAATTTCTCGCAAAAAACGCGGCTACCTCTCCTACTCCTCCTCCTTCTCCACCTCCTCTTCCTCTTCCTACTCCGCCACCTCTGTCGCCCACATCCCCGCACATGTCAGGCCGGAATTGTAAAACGGTCGCCGCGCCAAGGAAAATCCAGCTCTTTCACGTAACAGTACGTGCGCCTCCGTTGATATATACTCCGAATTATTATTTTGACGTTTCGGGTCAGCCTTTCTTCCTACATCTCGAGCCTGCGCTTCTTAAGCCGCCGGTACCATTAATCATGTCAGCAAAATAAAAGTGTAGCCGGGGCCGCCGAGAAAAATGATACGGGGAAAAAGAGATCGCCAGCGCTCCGCTCTGCGCCGAGTGGAATACATTATTATCATTGGTTTTTGTAACATGAGCCGGTTATACTATTTTTATTTTTCCCGGCGGACATTAATTAGCAAGCCGGCGCAACGTAATGCGCCATACTGTTCCGGCTGCTCCAACGAAAACAAGCTGTCGGATCATTGTGCTGAAAGAAATTTCTAAATAACATGCACGGTGACTCGTGCATACGTGTGTTTACGTATTTCTACAAGATACGAACGCACGAACCGCTACTTTTTGGGCTTGAAGCTTAAAACGTACAGCCTGAACAAATTCTCTTAATAAACGGACATTCGTACGGAATTATTTGCCTCGTGCAATTTTTAGAGATGCGTGAATCACAGAAGGACATATTATTAGGTTTCGTTGTGTTTCCATGCATTATTGTTCTCTTTCTAGAATTTCGAGATCGCTATATTTATTGTCATTTATAATTTCGACAATTTGCAAATAAGTAAATTTTTATAATTTCTTTCTATATTCATTATTTGAATTATAACAATCCCATTAAAAATGTATCCATAAATAACTTCCCACTCAGTACACAATAATAATATGTATACAAGAGAAGGAAACCTTTTCACAACACAGATTTGTATGGACTTACATTTAGATACATACATATATGCATATACATTGCGCCGTATTTTCGCGAAATGTATGTCTGCGGTCGCAATATATTATCGCAATATCCCCGCGACTTTTCTTCGCCTTCCCTAGTTCTTTCCATAAAATAGAACAGAATTGTGCAGTGCATTTTTATCCGCTTACTTATATTCAATTCCAAATAAAACGGATGCGCCGTAACCACTAACGTGTTCGTTTAATGCACACAGCTGATAGAATGAACGAGAAGTCGGCATCCCCGATCGACAAACTTATTTATTTAGTCAGGTGCATTAGCTTCGCTTCGGCAAAACAGCGCAGCGAACGCCGCACTAGAGTGTGCTGATAAATACAAATAAAACTTGGACTCGCGCAGCTTTACCGGTGAAAGTGTGTGGACATACAAATTTTAGAAGACGCTCACGCCGCGTCGTCGTCGAGTCTCCATATCGGGGGTGACTTTAAATGTTAACCCCTCCAGAAGGAAATAATCCGACCGTATTTCCCTCCAGCGCGGCGTACACTGTCTGCCCCAAAAATCATTTCTGCTCAGTTAACCAAAGTAGACAGTTCCTCGCCTTTTTTAAAATCCTTGTGCACAGACGAATTGTTACACTGGATAAATCATTTGTCCAGTTTAGTGCACCAAAACTATTGCAACGTTATCAATAGTATTATTATTGTATAATAATATTATACATCGGTGATTTCGTCTTAACACCAGCTACAACATTATCAAATGAAAAATACAATTTAATATTTAAAAAATCGAAGCATTCTTGTTTCTTTTAAAAAAAATTTTGCAATGTTTTTTGTATTGCAATTTATACGTGTATGTGTACTTACATTTTTTTACCTTCAATTTCGGACTTTCTTCCTCCTACTTATACTATTGCGGCCCACTGTGCGGCACGACGTCGGTCGTCTGTAATACTCAGCGTTTGTAAAATAATACGCAGAAAGCCGGCGCGTTTCAACCGAAGGAAGAAGAAAACGGTCTCGGTAGGTCCACGTTATTTATGATGGCGACATGAGTTTCTCCGTTACCTTTGAGATGCGCCGGCATGCCGCGGTGAAATATTGCGAGAAACTAGTATTTGCTTAACTAGAGTTGCAATGGTCTTTGTTCGAGTTATACAATCGTTTATTTATTTCAGAAAATGTGAATACGTTTCCCTTCTATTTATTTGCCAGTGTTCTTCGTCGTTCTTTTATTTATCAAGTCGTGCCTCACTAAACGGAATGCTGTTTGTCTCATTAGTTTTGTTTTAAGGACACCTCGTTACGAACCAGTTCAGAAATACGCAAGAGACATTCTTGAAGCTTTTGATGGTATGGAGCAATGAGGTATAGTAGAATTTTTCTTGAGAAAACGAATCGTCGTTTTTGCAAAGAATATATAAAGTGGAAGTAAACTCGTGCTACTAGTAGTGGCAAAACGAATCATTACGTAATATGGATGTAGATGTAATGAGTTTTACAAAACAATTTATAAAACAAAGAGCAATTGATATAGAAGTAAAAAATTGTAACAAAATAGGAAATAGCAACGAGTAAATAAGAAATCTAAAACGTAAAGTAGGTATTTCAGGAAAAAATATAATTCCTGTTAAAGGCATTTGTTAATTAACCGCTCCCCAGATCATTGATTAAAATATAGTTGAATATAAGAAAATAAAGTTTGAAATATCGAAATTCAATATGCTTCAATTTATTAAATTTTGCACTTGATAATTGAAGCGCCCGAATACCGCAAGTCCGCATGCCGAAATTCGCGGTGTCGTTTGTTCGTGACGATACTCGGTGCTTTATACGTTTATACAAAAATAACGTACATAAGAGTTTACTTCCCCTGGTTCGATCTGAGAAGAGCAATAGACTAGAAAGATTAACCAGTACGCATAGTGCTCGGAATCAAGGAGTTTTGAGTGTCTCTGGAAGCATAGCCCAAAAGGACAAATAAATGACACGTTGTTCCAGGCCCAGCACCGATCAGTTTACCGTGACGAAAGCGGGGTAGGACGGTTATCTTTACTCAGTGGGAAGTCGAGTATACCGCAATGCAGTTCGTGATGCTACGTATCCCATGTACCGTGTCCCATATCCTACGTCTGAAGCGTCGTTGCTGCTATGCACATAATGGCACCGCTGCGTACTGTCGTTCCTGTCGAGGAACTCGTTGTAAAAGCGGTCGACCGGCACGATGTGGTAACTTTCAACCACAGACGATGACGCACTGGGGACAAATCGATCTACAACGAAGAATTGTGTTTGCTTAAACGACGTACAGGAAACAGGACTACTCTTTGCCCAGCGATATCAATCCACCGCGCCGTGTCTGCGAAGTGCCTTTGGAAAATTAATGGAATAACCAAACACGATCTCGAAACGAAGAAAATCAGTCCCTGGAACGAAAATAATTCTGTCGCTAAAGCGATCAATAAATACAGTCGTGTTTCACAATATTCTAGTACATCACCTAAGACTCAGTTCTTTAATTGAGATGAACAAATTGAAGGAAGATTAGTTTTTTGTTTTATATTTACGCGAAAATTTTTTTTTTTAAATTAAAACATTTTTAGAAAAATGAACATATATTCGTACATTCGTAGTAGGCCTCCATAAGATGAGGTGAAATTGTGGGATGACATTAACAGACACGGTAACTGTATATCGTTGTGTGAAAATACTGGAGAAAGCCATAAGGTCTATGCGAGTACAGTATTTGTTATAATAATGCGACAAAAGTTTCGTACGCCTCTCTGCCACAAATATGCCGCTCTCGTCGAAAAACAACGCAAAGTACTCGTTTGTAGAATGTTAATAACCCCAACTACGGCTCTTTTGAAACAAATTCGGTGACGTTCTATTGTTCAAGCAATGAACACACGCACGCTTGTAAAAACTTGGCCAAAGCGAGAAATGTGGCGCGTTGCTCTTTATGCGCGCGAAGAGCTATGCGACTAGAAAAGAAACAATGCCACTTTGAGCCAGTTATATTTATGTATTTTTCACGTATTCAGCATTTTTGTAGTGTGCTTCGCTGACGTGGATCATTAAGGCCACCTAAATTCGGTAGAAACAAAGTCTCTGCTGTGACACCGGATATAATGCACGAATTATTTGGCTTTACCAGACTTTGTTATTAAATCCAAAAAATACTGGGAACACGTTTGTTACCGAATATTGTAGTGACAAGAGAACATATTCAAGTTACACGTTTTAATGAAACGGATGTGAGAATTAATTACCAAGTTTTCTTTTCTGAAAGACTATCACTGGAAAGTATAAACAAATATACTTTTCAGACTTTATATAGGGTGTCACGAAAATGTTATTCTTTATTAATGAAAACCCCTACAAAAATCCAACTAATTTTACCAGGATAGATTTTCCATATGATTAGTGTTGAGTTCTTTAGCACAAAGATCGTAGGCAGGCGTTTTTTCCGGCGACTGTGCGAGGAAGTACATGCTAGTGAGTCTTAGTGGCGGGCAGTTCCGGTGTCGAGATACAGTGCACATATTTGCCATTCAAATCAACGCCAGTTCTACTTTGCCAAACAGCTTGGAGCGTAGCTAAGCAGGCAGCTGGGCGATCTATCTCAAAATACAACCGTCAGTTTTCGATGCTCTGGTCAGCCGAACCATTGAGCGGGAACAGTTCTGTCGGTACCGCAGCCGCCACCGAGAACAATTAGAGAAGATCATGTGGAATCCGGTGTTAACGCGCACGACGCAGCACGGCGGGTGTAATATTTAACGGCCGCGTTACACGGCGCAGGGTGGCGTGCCGTGGTGTCGTGTGTGCCGGTTTGTTCGGCAAACAATAGACTTGCCGAGTAAGCGGCCACTGGGCGCGACGGTTCTCCGAGGCCATTCTCCTCGAAGATGGCTGAGGTGGTTGCCGCGAGATGCCTGGGTATTATATCGGCGGCCGATTATATCGGTAGACGCTGATAGGGGGGTAAATGGAAGCCCGGCGTCAGCATTCGAGGGCGGGCTCTCCAACGGCGTCGTTCGACCTCTTCACTGACGCCGAGCCGAGCTGATTCGAACAATGCCGGTCGCGGGTGCTCGGTTCAACCGCGGAGTATCATCGTCCAATTTACTAGAAGGCATCTGGGGAAACAGTGCGGGGGCGTTTTCCTCGCCGAACCCCTGCGAAAGCGAGGCGAAAGAACCACCGACCTCCTGGCCGAAGGAAAACTGTCGGAGACAAGCCCGACAAAGGCAGATGAAAGGGAGCCGTTGACAAGTGACTTCGATTTGCACGTGCACAAAAGAGCCAGCAGAATCGCCGGAAGCGCCAGCATTGATGATAATTTCTCGAGTAGCATCACGGGCCGCGGTTATTCAATCTGCCCGCGCGGTGAGAACACTTTCAGCCTTTCTTGACATCGGCTTAGTTTTCTGTGGGGAGTGTACCGCCTCCACACGGATGCTTCAGAGACCAATGGAGGTAATTCTGTTGCTATACAGACGAATATATTCTAGTAGCATAAAATATTGTATACACATTCATATAATATTAAAAAGCGATTCAATCTCTTCTTAATATTTAAATATACATACAATATTTATTTTATATTAAGTAACAAATATTTCGTTTTAAATATGCTAGAAATTTCTTGCGAGATAAGATGACGCTGGCTACAAGAAAGTTTTTATGCCCTCTTCTACTTTTGAAGTTGTCCGCTCGACACCGTTTAGTATCAGAATGAGAGGATATGTCATATTCTATTCTTTCTCGACGCAAGATATCGTTGCTCGGCCGTCCACTTTATGGTCTGAGGCTACCTCTCGCCTCTCGCTCGTTCTCCGTTTTCTCTCTCGGTCGACTCGTGAACAAAGTCAAGCCGCGTACAATACGTACATACAATGTAGCAGAACGAGACGGTATGTCATATTTGTACAATCGCTAGTCGGCCGACCACTTTGAAGTTTGCCGTTACATCCGAGCCTCTGGCACATTCTCCCTATTCACTCCCGGTCCACTCAGAGTCGCCAGATTAAGGATGGGGAAACGGCTCGAGCGAAAATCTCCAGAAGCAGGCCGATACCCATAAATGTGCTTCCTCTTCGCCAAAAATTAGTATCCTATGGTTTTAAGAATTAATTAATTTAGTAATAACTACCTCCACATTGTTTATATTTTAATTATTGAATTATAAAGATGCTGCCGTTAGAAATTATTCAATAAATTTTCTTATACGAGCACGTATTAGCAAAATTGTGAAAAACCTAAATAAATTCGTTCTTATAATTTTTCTAAAATAATGTGTATATATTGGATAGATTTTGTGGCAGGTACGCTTAGTGTTAAATAGCCAGTGAAACGCGTTTTGTAACAATTAACTGTGGAACAATGAATGTTCTTCTTTCACACGCGATCGTACGAGACAGGTAACAAAATCCGCTATTTAACGCACGCAATATGTCTGCAGCTGACACGGCTGATCGACCACTTCAATGACACGTGATTGACGCTTATCGGATAGTAATAAGCGGCGCGTGCTACGAGCACGGGTCGCATTCACAAGTGTCGCAGAGAAATTCGATTATTCGACGAGAATTTCGTGGACTTCCCGATAAAAGGAATTTTTTACATGAATTTTTTGGGAGCCCTGTATCGACGGGATTAACGAACGACTCGTGTCCTTTGCTTTCAGGTTATTGACATTCTGTTATCTGGCCGCGCTGAATTGCTGGCTGCTGCTCTGCCCAGCAACGCTGTCCCACGACTGGCAAATGGGCTCGGTTCCTTTGGTCGCTTCGCTGGCTGACACCCGGAACATGGCCACCTGCCTCTTTTTCGGCGGCTGCCTCATACTCACGTACAAAGCCTTCACGGATTTCGAGGTGAGCTCGTAAACCACAAATCAATTGTAAACGGTTTATATCCGGACGCTGTTTATGCAAATCGGCCCCGTTAACTTTTATCACGGCGAACGTGAACGCCCGATATGCGGGAGAAAGTTGCACCGAATGTGCATAAGAACTGTTTGCCGGAGCTTGAAACGGTTCTGAAAATAACTGTTTAACTTAACTGTTCCGATTAAAAGAGTTACG
Source organism: Lasioglossum vierecki (assembly GCA_028455595.1). Classification (NCBI taxonomy): domain Eukaryota; kingdom Metazoa; phylum Arthropoda; class Insecta; order Hymenoptera; family Halictidae; genus Lasioglossum; species Lasioglossum vierecki. The sequence continues at coordinate 1,447,497 of CM052339.1, forward strand.
AGGAACTTTTCTTCCATGCGGGTCTCGTGAAACACCAAAAATATTATTGGTCGCGGTTCGTGTTTTTAATTTTAATCTATCAATTTCAAAAATTGATAGATTAAACGCTAAACTGTAAAAACATTTGAAGCAGTGTTACACTATTCCTAGCACGTATAAAAACACTTAATCCTGTCGTACGAAAATAACATAACCTTATGAAAGATAGAAACCAATTTGGCTTACATTGAATCGAGAGATTAAATCATTTTACAGTTAAACCCCGCTCGTTGGAAACTCGTTTATTGCATGGAATCCTCGTTCGTTACATTCTAGTAATTCCCATCACTAGTTGTTAGTTTAAACAAAAACCGCATCAGCGCGTGGTGGTGGTTCCTTCTAGTGGCTGTATAAACTGGATACGAAATTCCCATAAGCCAGCCGTACAGGAGTCGAAACAAGTAGAAGAAGGCGCTTTCGATGCCACCGCCCCCAACGATCGAGCCATGTGAGGCAAAGCGTTGAGCTTCACGGGTGATCGCGGGGTGGAGAGAAGTACACAGTTCAAAACTCGATCGTTGGTGGCGCCACATACAAACTGACCAAATCTTCTTCTAATTTTTTCTGGTTTCATCTAGTACGATTGCTAAAATATCTATTGTTTAACAAATTACTTTCTAGTTTCAAATGTTCGTAACGTGTTGTACTTTCTACTTTTCTCAAGTAGTTCGAGCCCGCGTGGAACGCACAGTTAATGCTCGATGATCCCATATCTCATGCTGTAATACGGAACATTTCACGAAGAAGAATGTTCGCGGTCGTTGCTTACTTGTACTTTCTTGTCAACAATGTCTAGAAAAAGGCAAAGAAGCTTGACCTGGAACGTGACCAAAAGTCTCAAGTTCAAGACAAATGTTACCGTCAGTTTCTTTCCCAGATCTTCAAACCATTTAAGAAGTTCCAGAACTTTATCGTTTTATCCCATCCTCTATTTTCGACAAATTCTCCGGAACATTAACGAGATATACGGGAAAGTATCAGCAGGTCAAGAGCATAGATATGTTTATATTTGGTTCACCTACATCTTGTTTGTAGAGCCGGCTAAAAAGATTCTGGATTTATCACGGCAGCCCTGTATCGCAGTTATTGCTTCGATAGCTGTAACGTGAAGTAAATCGAAGACAATTCATTTCTAGTATCTTCATCTCGACGCTGGGAAGCATTATTGCAGCGAATCAATACCGTTTTCTTGCGCTGACAACGGGGTCAAGGAATTCGGCGATGTCGAACACGAACTGGCGAAACACCGTAAAGTTAAACGATCGGCCAGTTATCGTCCGCAAGAAGTCATTTCGCCTGTAAACGGTTCGGCCACGAATGCTTGGAGCAACGAACCGCAAAGTTTCACGCTGGTAGCCGCCGCAGGCGACGCGGCCGTCTATGATAAAGTTGTACTTGGCTCGAAAGCCATGAAGAAAGTTTCGCGGCGCAACTGGCGAGTCAACCGGCGAGGCTGGCCACCCCCGGAACCCTCTGTCTTCCGGGTTATCTATCAGTAACGCGGCTGAGCGTTCAGCGTAATGACCTCTTTAAGGTTTACCGTACCGCTGCCGGTCGGTGGCCACTTTTCTCCAAGAAGTCCATATCTGTGGTTTTAATGTTGGGCTCGCTCTTTTTCCAACACCTTCTCCGCACCCCTCCTCCTCCTTCGCCGTGGTTCGCAGTGGAAATTAGACCCGAGATCAAGGCACCTCGCTACCAACACTGATGGAACTGCGAACGGCTGTCTTTTTCTGGAACGAGGTCGCCCTTGCGTCCTCTTTGCCTTGTCGCGATAATCTTTGTGCCTGACATCCGATTTCTGAGATGTTTCTGTGGTAGTGCTTCTCGCCATTGTTCTCGATGCAGCATTGTCCGCATTCAGCGCGCGTCTTTGACACACTTGGTGGGAAGAAGCAGGAGGGTGGGGGAGAGGGCCGGAAGCATCGCATGACTGTTGAAGCTTGGTGATGGAAGTTTTAGAGACTGTACTTGCTTGATGCAGACTACCGACTACCTTAAAGGTACTTACTTCGGTAGCCCCTGAAAGACCAACTGTTCTCCCGGTGACCCTTTGAAGGGACACTTAGGACCTCCAGAACAGCTTACAGTCCTTGACTGTGGTATTGTTCGCCAAGTAGAATTGGTCATCAGTGAAATGGTTTAATCGACGAGGATGAGGAATGAGAATGATCGTGATGTTGATGAAGGATGGCGTAAATGAGTCTTGCTGTATATTATTTCCTATACTCAATCTTATCAATCGTATAATTACTTTCAGTTGTGTTATAATGTAATTTATTTTTAGTAATGTTTTTTATCGAATTGCCCAGCTGATGAAAAATACACTAAAAAATGCATGTCCTTGGCACGAGCTTGATTTTCAAATTGAAGTTGTTTATCCATTATTTCCATATTTATTATCCATTGTTTATCCATACAGAATTATTTACAGTAGACGGAACACCTTATAGGTATCTGCGTGTGCTATATCGAACTACTTTGAAATGGGAATAGAAGTGCAGCACTATTAAAAATAACTCAGGAAACTTGGAACATAAATTTTAATACCAATACGAAAGATGCTCGGGCGAGATGCACTGGAAGCCGTTTCTCGGCTGAAGGCTATTCGACCGACTTCTCGGCGCTCTTTGCTCCCGCATCGGTCGAACCAACGCATGTATCCGGTGCTTCGCTACTTTTTACATGTTCCCGAGCTCGTGCAGACGAAAATATGGTCGTGAGGGCCATGAATAAATCGTGATTCACGACATCGTTCTTCGCAACTCCGCCCGAAGATATAGAAGATGAGAACTCCTCGTATTCCCGCGGTTCCTTTCTCTCCGGGATACGGTTTAAACGGCTTCAAAGGTACAGGAACAAAAGGTTCACTTTTATACCGGAGTTGCGCGGACGGTTTCGCGAACTTCCAGAAACTGGGTTGCTGTTTCTTTACGAATTTACGTCCGACATTCCTTAGCGGGATCCGCGGCATGAATATTTACCTTGAAAATGGAATGTAAGTCTCTGTATTTTAATCCTATCTATCTAAATATCAGATTTCCTATCAAGGTGACCCGAATTAGTCATCTTAGTTCTGACTCGGACAATCGCCGATATTCATGATATTCAGCATTTGACAGAATACCAACTTGGGATTTGAAACACTGTTTTAATATAGACTGTCAGTCTGTCAATCTAGAGCTATTCTAAACTTGTTACAACTAGGAAATAGAGTCGTTAGATCAGGAGAAATGACTGGAACTGTGGAGAAAAAATGTCGTGTCCTTATTTTGGACACAAAATTACTTGAAATCCACCCATTTTTAAAATTGAAACTCTCTTGAAGCTCTCACGGTTCTCCGTTTGTTAAGGTATGCGCTCTTCACGAAACATTTTCTGTACCTTTCTGAGCAACCCCGATTGCGGCACTTCTGTACGGGTGTTCTTCTCATTCAATCGCGGATAACTAATTTTATCTTCTTCCACATGGAGTAACAAAATTGGATCAACCCATCAGACTTCTTCTGGAAGTTCTTCCAAGAAGTTTCCACAACAAGCTTGTACGTCGTCATTGCTATTTATCTTTGCGGCTGACATAGATCTTGATTGACTTAAATTACCGCTTCATTCCGTCTTTCCTAACTGTATTTTATTTCTTCGGATGGATTTCAATCACCATGGTATCCAGGTACTGCTTAAGTAGATATAGTCGTTGCCAATTTAGCCTCGTATTGTTCATTCCCATTCAGAGAAACAAATCTTTACATGTACTCATAACGCTCGAAAATGACACAATGTAAATTAAAGTTCATGTTGAACTTTAATGAATCTACAAGGATTCATTAATGATGGCAATTTTACTGTCGTTGATATGGAATCTCAGTTCTTTTACCGGTAATCCTTTGATCATCCTTAGTGTTGAATGGTAGCTTCGAAGCTTTTAGTTCTACGCTATTTTTATCAGATTAATTGATAGATCTATTACACACCATGTACGTATCCTTCTGAACATTCAATGCATCATTTTCATGGGAGAGCTCCGACACCGTTTAGTCGCCTTCTTGTCGTTCAACGCTCGTCTCGGTAAGTACAGACGATGGCTTTTCACATTCCTGACAGGCACCGTCGCTATCAATCATATAGGTGCCTTCCCTCGATGAATCGGTTATATGTGACGTACTCAAAGCACCCTTTATATATTCACCCTCCATTATCTCTACATATTTCTTCCTTGCTTCAGCAAAAGTGTCCATTATGATCCCTGACAGCGTTTTTCGAGTTCAAGACTCGTTCATCGATGTTCAATTTGCACGTAAAACCGCTGTTATGCAAATCTACAGTTTTATGGTTAGAGTATAGGGTTTAGTACAATAAGAGTTGGTAATCAGCCAATGTCCATTTATTTGTCCCTCCTAATCAATGATCTTTGACAAAAATACTATTCTGTAAAATTTTAAATGTGCTTAGATGGAGTACCTTAGCCAATGTTCATTTTTTGTCTGATAAACAATGTTCTATAACTAAAATACTATTGCGTGAAATTGTACTTTTTATTTTCTCAGTTATTATACTTAAGATACTCACGCATTCGATCAATTTCCGTTAATGGTGCTCTCTGTAGTTTGTTATCGAGCCAAGTAATGGGATGTGCCACGCGGATCTTTCAGCTAAACGGCGTATAATTGGATTCGTATCTGCGCGTGAAGGGTGTGCCACGCCAGTTGTTTTGGTATTCAAAGTAGTTCGGATACTCGTAATAGACAGCACCTCAGACCCGTTGCTTCTGATTAATAGCGCCGCAGACAGTTCCCTATGCTCGGCTTCTTACAAATTATGTGTTGCAAGTTCGGTCCCCGTTCAGATTTGCGCCGCGCGCCCACCGCGTTTACATGCGTCGTATCATTGAACCCATCGTGTACGTTTGTTCGCAATTTATTACTTTCCTTGAAATCCTCAGCGCTGGGAATCCTTCATCGCGTGCATTCGCCGTTTTCGCCGGTGGCATCATTATTCTCAGTCACTATCATATTCACGTTTGGCCCCTTTTCGACGCTTCCTGCGTATTTAAGCAATCTAGGCACGATTTGTCTCCACCCGAAGATCTATCGCTCATTGGCGAGTTGATACCATTCAATCTGTTTGCAGGTTGGAAGATTGTTGCACACCAAATGTTCGATTCATAATAGCAACATATTATCTTGGTAAACGGCTATCATTTTAAACATTTAAGAAATGCAGGTACAGTATAAGCTCCTATACTGTCCAACAGCCGTGTTTTTCATGCACAGTGATCGTACACGGACACTATTTTTGATTTATGACTGCGTCTACTTGTGATGTTACGGAGATAAGTGAAATTCAGTTGAACTTTGGTTAAATCTTCAAATGGGATTTTCTTCAAACTTGTGGTGGTCGAGTTGTGCCGGTTTTCTTCCGAAGTAGCGATTTGTCGTATCTTTAAGAACAACCACGATGTTTGGGGTGCACCCTGCATATCCGTTCCGTTTTTCTGAACGATGAAGTTCTGCAATCCTGTTTTTGTCGATCGATCTGCCAACAGTTTCGAAACACACTCGATCTTCTTCAGTTGATGTCTTTCTTTCCAGCAATTTTTGTTCGATTTCTGAAGCTGCATTGGTTGCTATTGAAACCACCGAGTTCTATTCTTTCTACGTTCATAGGTAACAAGTTACTAATCATTTCGAAACTCCTGTATCCAGACAGATGATCCTCGGCTACACAATGTTCCAGCATTTTCCGCTCCTGCAATTCTTCCTCGGACGGTTGATTAATTGCAGCGCTTGATATATGACGCTCTACTGAGACATCACTATTACCAGGAAAATTAAAGTGCAATGCTTGTTCCTATTTTGAACCATTTCACGTAAACCCCTTACATGCCGCTAGAATACTACTGTTTGTTCTGAACTATAAAAACTTCTATAGTTCAAAAATAAATTTCATTGCTTATGCTATAATATAAGTAACTTATTAATTAATTCGATAATTATCGAACTGTCAATTCCCAATGCACCAGATAACACAAAAGAATCTACCTAACTTTTTAGTATTTTTTTTACATTTTCCCACAGTCTCTGTCTTGCCATATCCGTTGAAAAAATTAATTCCGGCTCGTTTATCGGACTTCATTTGACTTTCATTGACGTTTAATGGTTTCGTTACTTTCAATTCAGAGAAACGATTCGCTCCCGCAATTTTCACTCGAATATTTCTGATCAGATGCGGGTGAAGAATTTTTCTCCGCTGATAGCGGATCCCACGGTCGCTGGAACGCAACCGGAAGCTAATTTATATGAATCCTCGGTAGAATCGCGTATCTCGGTTTTGTCCTGATTAGCGCCACCTGTCGACGCGTCGTATCTTATAATCGCAGCTGCGCCAATGCGCATGTTTGCGGTAGATTGCACTTCAGATGTGTCAGCTCCGCTTGACTGATGCGCTCTGTTTTCATCTCCTATTTTCGCCGCACGCGCGTTCCAACAGTTGTCACAGGCGATTCCGCGTTTTCCGCGGAATCGGCGAGACTTCAAGCACTGGCAGCGGCTGACACATTTAATGTCTGATCGCACGCTAGCGTGTCATTCACTCGCACATAATTTTTTAGTATCTGGCTGCCTGGATCCGACGAGTCGCTTCACGTCTGTCTCGAACTCAATGCTTTTTAACGATTTATCCTTCCTGAATTTCGCAAGGTATTCCGCTGAATAAAGACAAACTACGGAACAAAATGTTTAAAATGTTTTTTAAAAGTTATGATAAAAATCATTAAGAAAGACTTGATTATTATCAAGATAAAACATGAAGAACGAAATGATTTAATAAATCTCGATTTTCAAACTCTTTGGTTATAAGAACAGTTATCAGTGTTCAAAAATTTTGATCCTTCTCAATAATTGTTAACGATGAAGAAAAACTATTCGTACATGTAAATCGTGTACCTCGTCACGGAATAAAACAATCGTTAAACACGTAAAATGATATAATAAAACAAAATAGATGAGGTAAAAAGATATTACGAAATACGGAGTTGCTAGTATATCTTGCATTTAAAGGGTAAGCTTGTTAGCGACGTCCGTGAAAAACACGAAAAAGATCTTTAGACATTTGAACAATCTGGTACTTCACTCACCGCAAACCAGCCTATCATCCTCCGAAATTAAAGCTCCACACTGTTCAATGTCTTCTCGCTTGAATCTCGTCGGATTCTTCTTTCTTCATTTCTAAGTCATCACTTTCAATCCCGATAGGATTCGTGTGCTGTCTCTCATCGGAAGTTATTCCCCTGTCTCCTGTATTTTCGTGAAACCTATATCGTTATTTTTCCATTCTCCGATGGAACATTACGTCCCTCGTTCCCTCGATCCCTCGCTATTCTTTTTGCTTCTCTTTCGTGGCGTGTATTTGTTCCGCGGACGCTGATTCCTCTTCAATACGTTCGCGTTTCGCGTGGCCATGTTCGTTCGTCTTGATGCGCGTACGAATTGATGTTTCAACTGCGCTCGCTGATGTATCATATTTTTCATGAATATTTTCACCGATGTTTGTGTCTGCGGATACATTCCACATAGGCGAATTCAGCATCCGAATCGACACGACTTTACTTCACAATGACGTAATCGATATTTTTTATAATTTCCGAGAACTTGCATTAGAAAGCCCTACGTTAAAGTAATTACTCGTCGATTCAAAGAAACAACAATCCAGTAGAACATTCTCTCTTTCTTGAACAATCTTAATAAATGGAAAATAATACGTCGATGTTTTTAAATTCTCTTCAATTCTTCGCTATGTTAAGTTGCACTCGATCACGTCAGAGAAGTAATAGTTGAATGTAAATCAAAGAAGAAGAAGAGGGAGGGTGTAAATAATTATCGACTGACCCACGTATTTTTATGTGAACAAGGAATCAATTTTTCCGTGACTGCGATGAAACATGTACTCACTGTTTGATGTTGCTAAAGTCTCGCGCACCGTGAAACGAACTAAAATCAGGCTGAAGTTTTATTGCTGAAACTAGGCGAACCTTTGATCCCCGACAGTGTATTCAAAGTCCAAACACACCTGTCTGCCAGCACAGCGCCGCGACGCCAAGAAGCAACCCTTTTCAATCAGTTCCGATCGAAGCCAGGCGCTGTGATCTCGTTTCCGGAGACTTTAATCCAGCCCGCTTGTTGCGTGATTTCTACTGTCCACCCCCCAGTCGGTGGTAGTCGCTCAAAAACTCTGTCCCCGTCCTCGACGTGTTTTCCCGGCGCTTTACGACACTCCTCTTCCGCGACCCGCTCGTTAAATCCCTGGCGTCCGAGCGCGAACGAGACACCAGTGACACACAAAAGAAGAGCCAGTCAAGCGAGCCGTGTCTTCATCCTTACAGAATCATCCCTGCGCTATTTCCCCGGTCAATAAACCGTTGGTTCGATACCGTCGCTAGCAACTGCGAACGCGACCCATATCACCATGACGTTTCCTAACACACTGATCCACGAAATTAGCCACCTTGAGACACTGAATTCTAGTCATGAAATTACTCATCGTTGAACTCCTGTGAACTTCGTGTAAAAAGATCTTGAAATATTCTGTCTGACATCACTAGACTGCGGGTCTTTATACATTTACAGCAAAATCGAGTAGCTGAAATTCAACGAAATAATTAATAATTTTGCGTTTAATAATATCCGGAAAGTAGATATTTAAATAAATATTTTGTATTTTTTTGCAATAGGATTTCATAGACGAAGGAGAATTTATTTCACTTTTTATGCAATAATAAATATGTAGATGTTTTTCAATTGTTTTATTTTTTCCAACGTGAAAGTTATTTAGTTGGGATTAGGGGCCCCGAAATTCTAATATGCCCAAGGCCCCAACTAGTTATAACGCGCCACTGTCTGTACTCTAAATGAAGCGTATGCCGTCGGTATTATAGAACAATCCAATCAGACTAATACCTCGCGTGTAATCAATGTTTGTGTTTAATGTGATTGTTGAATGTGTATTTAGTGTGTATGTTCAGTACTTGTGTATTGTACGTGTATCTAACGGGTATGTCAAGCGTGTTTAGGAACTAATATTATGCCTCTACTATCTTATCACTTATACTCTGGGTTATGCTAATATCGACAGTATTTTATTAAAAGTCTATCTTCGACATAAGTACAATAATTTAGTTTTCCGCGTAATGTAATTAAAATATCGCAAATGAAGTTTCCTTTTGTTGACAGTTGCTTCGCGAATCTGCCATTAATTGTTCTCCTAGACGCACAATGTTTGAGAAATTTGTGTTTGGAAAAAAGACATATTTTTCAACTTTAAACAACGTGGCTACAGCGAACGGATGACGACTCGGCGACAGGTCCCGTTTAGTGTGGCGTCGCCTTTGGCCGAGACAGAATCAATCTGCTGTAGCCGCGCTCTGATTGGTCCGTGTTTTTCGTTAATAACTCCTGAACAAAGCTGCGGACGACATTTTGTCCATCGGAAAATGTCACTTGAAGGAATTTTGAGACACCCTGTATAATTAAAGAATATTAGATAAATTATAATTGCTTTTATAACTATCTTTTGTTTCTACTCACTTGCCATAAATATTTCAAATAATATTTTCTGTAAATTTCACGCGTTGCAGACTTAACGAGTTGTAGTACTCGAGGAACGTTTATGATAAGATTATAAACCCCTTCAGAGTACGCAAAAGAGAACACAACGTTTTTTCCTCGAATAAACTTTATTTAATACGCGGTCAGCGGTTGGTGTTGCATTCCTTGGTCATGCCGAGGCAATGTCGTTCTAAGGCAGACCACTTTTACGCCACGTGCACCTAACACAAGCGACTTCTGTGTTTCATTTTCCAGCAACAGAGGCACCCGCCCCTTCTTCTTGGTTGGATGTTCCTGGTACTGCCGTTCCTGCCCGCATCCAATCTTTTTATTACCGTCGGATTCGTCGTTGCGGAGCGAGTGCTATACATGCCGAGGTAATATTCATTCTTCCCTTTATATTAATAATACTTCGACCACGTTTCTTGTATCGAATCAATATCTACCCATACAGTGTCTGTGCAAGGTATTTGTGAATTGTCTTTTAAAAATTAATTATTTTTATTCAAATTATGTTTCGAGTTCTTTTAAGATGTTAGAAAGAACAAATTTTTTAAATTGTTTATTTATGATTAAATTTTTTATTTGTGAAAATAAATTTGCAGTGTTGGATGGATCCTCCTTGTTGTTTACGGGATGCAAATTACCTGGACAGCTATTCCACGCAGGAGAAGTTTGATAACAGCCGGAATAGCACTTCTTTTGATCTTAGGATGCTACAAGACGGTCCTTCGAAATAGAGATTGGACATCCAGGGAGACTTTACTAAGGTATTATTATTTAATCGAATTAAATGGGAGACCTGAATTACGGGCTTTAATTCAATGCAATTGAATTACTTTGTCATCATAATTCGTGAAGTAATTCAATTGTAATTCCACACAGCTCTGTATCTATTTCAACTTCCTTTTGACCGCGACTGTAAAAGTATAAAATGGAGTTCGTTGGCACCAGAATCCCGATACAATCTACAAGTGGTATCACCGCGATAATACAGGTGAAAATGGTGGAAAATCTCTAGCGTGATTTCGTACGGATTCTCCGGTGAAAGGAAACGGGTTCGGAAGTCGAGGATTCTCGCGTCATCAAAATTTCCTCGGCAGTCATTTGCGCGGGCTGTTCGCGGCACACGGGGATCCCGGAGCGGCGTAGCGCGGGGTTCGGATTCACGAAATCGCGAAGTAATTCCGAGAAGATTTACGAGGGGCTCTCCGTCAGGGCTCGAACAACGCTCGTGGCATCGCGCCAGGCCCGTACTCACACCTATGACCGAAAGTTGCCGCGCGCGCGGCCAGAGCAATTGGGCCGTGTGCGCGACGATACGAAACGTAACTATCGTAGATAACGGGGCAGACAAGAGAAAGAAGTTGGGGTCGTGTCCTGGGTCGAGAGGGTGGTTTTGTCTGACCCGGAGTCGCGTTGTTGCAGAGCGGGCTTGCGGTCCCTTCCCCACAACGCCAAGATGCATTACAACTTCGCCAACTTCCTCAGAGACATGTCGCAGCCGAACCATGCGATCCTCCATTACCAGCTGGCCCTTTGGTGAGTATTCCGTCTTCGACGTTGCTCATTCCGCTCGGCAGCTCGGCGAAATCCAACGCTGACTGGTTGCTCGCTTGCTTTCTTGCGAAAACTCCACCAAACTTTTTCTCTCTCGACAAAACGACGACCACGGGCTCCCAGGGAGATTCTATGAACGTCGAGAACGTTACAATGTAAATTTGCACACTGATATATACTATACAAAATAGTGTAAATACAAGAAAAATGACAATTTGTTGCTTATAAAAAATAGTACAGTATTTTATCCATATAAGTCGCCAATACGGGTCTGCCGAGGGACATTTATGCCTCAGGGACAGTATTCTTTGACTTTTGCCGAACGTAGAGGACAGCAATGCTGGCTAGTAATAGCCTGAACACCCTGTATACATTATAAATGTCAGAAACTTATTTACATTAAAACCCTGGATTGCTATAAATTGACGTTATTGACACACTTACTATAGTAATTGCAACAGCATCCAATAGGAACTGACTCGAATAATAGGATTAATGGGGATAAAATTGAATATGTTATCTCGAGCGGTGGCTAAATTAATTCTAATCATACTACGCCAGGACCGTAATACTATTTTCAACGTCACGTCTGCTATATGTTTAATTGCATCGAATCAGAGATTGTTTGGCATAACTGGCGTTTCACGTAAATCCGGCACACTGTGCGTAATAACAGAACTGTTGGTATTCATGCGTCAGTAACATAAATAAATACACTTTCGTACGTAATACGCTTCCTTATTCCACTAAAAAAATATTTTTAAAAAATTATGCAGTGAAGAGTTAAAAAAATAAAATTCTGATACTTCCTATAACAACATAAAGAAAAGAAGGTATAGAATGTAAGAGAAGGTGGTCTCAATTTTCCAACTTGCGAGTTGAACGATCTTCTTCAGCAATTCCTGGGTTAATAATATGATACCCATAGCCTAAGGATCTCCAGGAGCAGCAAGAATTACAAGAATTTGAATAACAAGAATAAATTTTCCACGAGTTAACCGCGGAAATGTACAAAACGATATCTCTGCAGGAACGAAGAAGCAAATTCTTGATTCCGAAGTCACGAGATACTAGAATCCGCGTTTCATTTAAAAATGCATGGAAATTAAAAGAGCAATCTTTTACGTTCCGCAAGCGACCTGCATAATACATACGCGCAACGTTTTCAATTTTCCAGCAAGAGACGTAGACGGTATCGGTCGACGTCGTCCTCTCCCTTCAATAGGATCCCTAGAAAAGCCACTGTCAAGTCCTCCGAGTGGCTCGGGGACTACCCACTTCTATTTGCATTAAAACCGAACCGCTCGGAAATACACGTAGGCGACGTGGCGCGGCGCGACGTGGCGGTTTCTCGCGGGAAAGTGTTTTCAGGAAACCGCAGACAGCGGTGTTTGCCGTAGGACGATTTAAGAGGCACTCGTGGCCGATGAATTTCCCCCCATTTTCTCGTCGGGAGAAAAATTCCACGGCACCGGTAAAACGGCGAACGCGTTCATTACGAGTGACGTAAAGCACGGGAATAAGGGGACGAGGCATCCGTGACGCGTCATTGTTAAAAATTAACCGGCGAAAGTGACGGCGCGGCTGGTTCGTCGAGCATTAAACAGACGGTCACCGGCGCGTGAAAATAATTTTTATGAGCCCCGCGATCTCGGGACACGGCCGACGTTTGTTTTCGAAAGCGAGGCGGCCTGAACGTTGCCCCGGGCTTTTTAAACCGAAATTTCGGAGGTCGAAATGGCCGCGGGTGCACGCGGTCTCGCGGTCCAGAAGCGCATAAATCAACCTACACGTCGACGCGACGTCCCTCTCTGACAGCCGAATTTTTCGAGCACAGTTTCGCACGCGCACCTTTCTCCTGCGATCGATTCGCCAATAATTTCGCAGCTAACTCGACCGAGATGAACGTCCTAATTCGGCGATTGCGTGATAATCTCGGGATCCGGACGATTTCGAATCCCGGCAAAGTCCTGCTTCTGCATTTGAATCGTTTGATCGGAATCGATTTGCTGTTCCAAGCGTGGGGCGATCGCGAGTCGCCTGTTGTGTCGCGGATTAATCACACGAATTCAATTACTTTCGCACGGCCATTAGTCGCGCAATTACCTTTACAGATGCGATCTTTCCACGATTCTGTCCGCGAGGACTTTAATAGCGATAGGCGTCTACGATAAAAATATATATAACGTATAAATCAATAAAAATATATACAATAGTCAAACATATATATATATAATAAACATTCATACTTACATTATATTGATTTTAAATTGTTGCTTTGATTTTTTCCGATAGTTGCAACTCTCCAATCAGGCTCTTGATGTGCCACCCACGCCCTTCCAAACGTCCTAAGCGTATATTTTCCTAGAGGGTGTGGGTGCGATACTCGAGACGTGGAACCTTCCAAGATTTCGATAACATATCAGAATTTCCTCCAAGTCAATCCTTGGTTGCTTTGGTGTCATAACACGTCACAACTATTGAGGACATCGAGAACGAAAAGCTTGCTAGTATATCGAATAGTCTGCAAATGTTGCACGAAATTCTCGGTCTCAAAAATAGCTGTTATCTGCCAATGCCATTCAAAATTTAAAGTGAGACGTACAGTGAACTACGATAGCTTTTTGGATATCGGATCATAAAACTTGGTTTTTTTGAGAAGTTAGAACAATTAATTTACTACATGACAATGTAGGACGTGTCCTTTTAAAAGTGTCCGAATATTACCGTGGCTCACCGTACTTATTCTGGCTCCTGTTTTCCACCAAATTGAAATATCCGAATACCGTCCGCGAACTAATCATTTCATCCCTGCCTCTAATTCATCCAGAAACTATGTTCTCGTCGTATCATACTCGAACTTCATCCTTCCTACGTCATCTTCAAACTCTGACCTCACTATATTACCCCTCATGAATCCTAAACTTCACCACTCTAATTTTGAACTTATATAGGGTGGCCCTTTCAAGTAAGGCCACCTAAATATGTGTTCAGGTTATTGTGATGCGAAAAATATTTGTTACGTATTGTGCATGGTGTCAATGGACCAATATCTTGGTAAAGTTTTACCAAGCAAAATACATTTCAATAAAGCATCTCATTCGTGCTGAGACACCCTCTATAATGAAAATGTTCCAAGCCGGATAAAACGTCCTAATTCTGGCGTTAAAACAGTTTCGAGTGCGAAGGGATTAATAGCAAAAAACTTGTTAATGGAAGACAGTATAGCTTTTTCATCACGAACGTGTCATAAACCTTATGGACAAAGACCTCCACGTGTCGTGTTTCTGCGCGTTGAAACACGTCTATTGCGCCACGGACGAGACATCTCGACGGAAACCCGGCTGACTAGGAGAGGAAGCTTCAATTTACACGGTCGTTTCTTTTTTTTCTTCTTTGCCATTTTCCTCGTTTTGTCGCCTTCTCTTCCTTGTGTCCTCTTTAGCGAGAGGCCAGCATACCCGGGTGAGGGGGACGCGCTTATCAAAGCAGTAAGAGGTTTACTGACAGCGACTGGTATTCCGATAATGAAAATTCCACTTCCCCGTTCGCACGAATCCTTTTGAAGTCGCCGCTTCAATGAGTCGGTCTCCGTTCTTCTACCTCTGGACGAGACCGTATCTTCCTTTCTTTTCCGGTACGCCGGCCATCTTTCGCGCCATGCAGCATCGTGCTGTGCCGTGCCTCGGTCCGTGACCAGTGACGGGGGTAGTTCGAACATTCGCGAATAGAATCCAGCGGATTCTGTGTTCCTCTTGCGTCATGTGACCATTCGGTGGACACGGCGAGACTGTCGGAACGAATTGGGGATGTGTACTAGGGTAAATGTACTGATTACTACGGTATTATGGTTTGACCGTACTTTATTTTAATATTATTCTTAATTTACCATGAGGATAATAATATGTGTAAGCATGTTATGGACGAATATCTTCTGCATAGAAGAAACAATATATAAAAAACTTTTTTGAAAAGCATGCTTATATTAAAATGCACTACAAAGGACAAAATATTTTTTTAAAATAATAATATGATAAAATAGGTTAATAATATAATTAATATGTAAAATGCAATTTAAAGCAATATAAATAATGCACAATCATGTGAATAATCCTTTGGTGATCGAAATAGAAGAAAAATGGTGTCATTTTTACCTTTAGGAATGAGATTATATAAACGTGATAATGATTGAGAATTTGGTTTTCCTCGCGAACGAGTATACATTCTCATTGAATTGTACACAACATTTATTTTTATGTGTTTTAACCCTTTGACTGCGAAAAACGCCTCTAGGCGCTCAGCCGGAGTTTTTGATCTCCCACTGCCACGCCAGTTGCCCAGAGAGCAATTCGTTTCTGAGCGTTCCGCAGCGAAAAGGTTAATCTCACTGGGAACAATACCACAGTAAAACGTACACCGCAGTAATAAGTACATTTACCCTATTTTCGAGTTACTATCGTCTAAATGTCGGAGACCAGCAGCAGCAATGCCGGATTAAGCCCCGTAGCAGGAGTAGCATGCCATGGGTCCCCTGTTTGCAGCAGAAAATTAACCTAAAATTTGGTCGATACTGTTCCCAGATATTTTTGCTAAAAAAAGGTCATTCATCGTGTTAATTATATTATAAACCTAGGGCCTCATGGTAACGGTTGTTACGGGCTCCGCGCTGACTTAATCCGGCACTGAGCAGTAGCCTTGCCGTATAAATTCTCTTCGAGGAAGTACATAACGTCATGTTCCAAGAATTATCCCACCAACGCATGAATAGTGGGGGTATCCAGTGATATCACAATCCATACTGTACAATCATGTCAGGATCGTCACTCTCAGCACAAATCGCGACGCTTTATCTGGGTTACACTATAACTTCGTGACGTCACACAGGTTCTGCCTATATGATTTCTTCTGCTAGCTTTCCATCGATTTACTCGATCTGGTTACTTTGACTAGGGCAGCCAGAGGGTGCAATGCAGAGACTCACTTACGAACAGTGGTGCCTTCCGAGAATCTAGCTGGACATAATTATTCTAGCATTATGGCAAGACTTCAGTCTTAGAGGCAATTGACATCAATTGTATACCTACATGTTCTTTAATAACTATACATTAACAAAACCAAATTGGTATTTCATCTCGGTTTAAAGGAGATCAATAAAAAATCTTCAACACGACTCTGACACGACTGCTATTATTTTAATAGGAATTGTAAATTTAACTCTCTTAGATACATTTAGGGATGTGTGACACTTTGGTATCCTATAAGTATATTTTTAATTTCATTGAAACTTATATAGACTTTGGTCACAATCAAAATAAGCGGGGCTCATTTAAGTGGATAGAGTTATAGAGATAGGCGATATATCAAACCTAGTAGAACTAATCAGCAATTTTAAAACGGCCACTGTCATTAAAAAGTCTGATTAGGTGAGGTGGGCCGGTAGGTGTCGTCATTGATCCTCGTCGATGGCTCATCAGCGCGAGACGTGTGACGAAATCTCGTCCACTCTATTGCACTTTAAGTCGTAACCCCCTCGGATTTTTACGCTGACAACGATTCGAGACGGGGGGAGCGGCGGGTGGCGGGACGGGTGGCGAGGGATGGAGGGCCGGAAATGGAAAAGTGCAACGATTCGTGAATTTCTGAAACTAGTCGTTCGCTCCGGCGATCCTGTTCCTTCGTATTCAGATCCGGTAAGCAAAATTAATCCGTGCACCAGCGTACACCGTTTACAGACGGAGTAAAATGCAGGATCCAATTAAATAATTCAAGCTTGACGGCGCAATGAAGGGTCGGCAGCCGGATGCAACCATGCGGGGCTGTGCACCTTGGCGCTGACCCCGCGTAAAAACGCATGAAAACTCGCCGCAAAACACTCGATATTCCCCGATCCCCGGAATCGAGTGTCGGGACGAGTGTTCCGTGATGCGTCGAGAATTACGGGGAACGGATCTCACCGAGGGTTCCATTTGTTTTTGGCAGACATTTTCTTGGCTGATCGAGAACATCGGATGTATTCGGATAAATATAATTGACTGTATGAAAAATAGGAAATAATGATGTGCTCGGTAAGCTCTGAAGCTCGTTTAACGTACCCAACCTGATTTTGTTATATGAACACAAAAATATATGTTTCTCATTTAAATTCTTTGCGTAATTGTAGTCTGCACATACACAGCAGCATATAAAATATGAAACAATTGAAATTTCGATACTTATTTAATATGGCTAAATCCTTGCCTAGAATTTTGCTCAGAGGATTCTTTCCTGATCTGTACAAGGGATAAGAAAGTATATTTCGAAATTCTACCCCTAAGGGGGTGAAAAAATGTTGTAACGTTTGTGTGAGGAATATATTGTTCGTGGTTTGATTTACATCATACTTGGTCTTAAATGCTCATAGATATAATTAATCGAAAGGATTAAAATCAGTTTATTTCTTCGATTTATAGACGATCGATCTGGAATCGATCAGTTACGACAATGAGGACTCGATCGGAATCGTCCTCGATTTCGGTCATTTCACGTTTACGAGCACGTAGGGCTCGGATCGAGTTCGAGAAAGGTGAAATGAAGCGTAACCGGGATCGGATTTGCGACTACACGACCCTTTGCGAGAGAACCCAACATCAAACGAATGTAAACTGTATTTGGGAATAGTTGGTAGCACTCTTGTGACTATAGAGAAACGATAGGGACAATGTAAGTTACAAGGCAATGTCGGTATCTTCGCAAAGGCCTCTAAGGCGACGAATGCTCGTGACACTGAGGAATTTTAATTCGCTGCCAGTGTTCTAATCTTCGCGTGGGGCTTTGTAGGTGAACTCGTTTGCCCTAGGTTCGTCGAATGCCAATGTTTATTAATGAAAGTGCTCCCCGTCGTTGCGAAGTTAATTAAAAAGGCGGCGATCGAAATCTCGGGCCGATGAGACAGACTTGGCTCAACGCGCGACACGAAAAGAATTTTATTGAAAATGATCTGTCTTCCCAAAGAGAATGTCAAAGAGTTTGTTTCATAGAAGCACGAGGCGAGCTGCAAGCAATATCCTCGAATTGATGCGGAGACTTTTTGGTAGAAGTTACATATACATGGAAATTTATTTCAATGTCTCGCCAAGATTGCATTTCACTACGTCACTTCCAAAATGCATATTGATGCCTGCCGCGATACATATTTATTTTTAATCCTTAATTACGTACACGGTGGCATCGTGATTGACTTGCGTACAGGATGTTTCAAAATTATACTCGAGATGGATGGAGGCCTGTAAAATCATTTTTTACAAATAAAAACTATATATTTAACAATGTAATTATTTAAAGCATTTAAATACATTAGAAGCTTTGAATAATAAAATGTTTCAAATCAACTACGTTCTCCAATATTCTGAAGCAAGACTACCGAACAAGTTGCTCGTGAGCTGCTTTCAGTTTCTTCCCCAAGTCGCGAGCTAGGCTGAACGAAAGTAGCCCAGATTAAGACTTGTGTCTCCACTCTACCTTCCTCTTCTACGACGCTATTCCCACGCTTCCTTAGTGGCCCGGTCACGTGACGCGATTCGTCTCAATCATGCATGGGTCACAATGCCGCCTGAATAATAATAAAATACTGGCAGAGAGATGGTAATAATACACTATTTTATTATGACCAGTAAAAAAATAATAAAAGGTAATTATATATATTACGTGTATCAACGATAAAGAATAATTATACGATATTATTGGCGAAGTTCATTTACTAATGCAATAGAATAGTTTAGTTATAATTAATATAATCTCCACATACTTTTGAGCGGCAGTATGGCCCACGTCTGGGACAATTATATTACATATTATAATTAACTAAATACGTCTGTAAATTGCTAGATCCACGAGGCTGATAAAGTTAATATGGCGACATTCGTCCACGAGAGGATGATTCACGCTTCTTCTGCTCTCCATTGACACCGCCACAGCACTTCCTTACGAAAGAATCCTTTCTATGCATACAGCATGCACGACCCCACCGCAAACTACCTATACCGCGGTCTCATCGAGTTGAAGCACTGGGGTCTCGTTATGCGAATTTCTGGGGACACTGGTCGAAGATAAGGGCGTTTCACTAGAAATTTTGAAAAAGCCCATGCCATGAGTTCGCCGGTACGTCCCTTTATACCTCGCGCGTTTTTCCCCCGAGATAAGTGGCGCATTGTGCGGTGCTAATTATTTCGTACGACATTGTCGTCCCTCGCAGTCCACTCATCCTTATCACCGGCATGGTTCCATCAACGAGGGAACGCCGGCTTAAATTGGCGTCTCACAATCTTCGCATTGCGGTCGCGACACCGAGTTCTTCCCTTCGACCAGCGCAGCCCCGGTGCCAGACCAACGCCGACGGAAAGCCAACAAAAGTGCATTAATTAGTCCCCAGTATGCGGGAGATGAAGTGGTAACCACCTCGCTCCTTCCATTTTTCCTTCTGTTTCGCTTTCGTCTACGCTTCCCCACCGCCCGACTCGCTCCCCTATTCTATTCCCTTCTTCTCCTACTACTCCGCCATTTCCCCAGCTCCACCTGGTCCACTAATGCAATTTTATTTCTCGCGTTAACACGGTCGTGACCGACGGTTTTCGACACGAAACGACTGTGCTTATTTCCTCATTACATTTCGATTAACGACGCCGATTTTTTGGACACCTTTGTACCTGGTTTTCATTCTCCGTTGAAGAAAAATGTTTTAAGTCTCTGTTGAATAATGTTCTACATTGATTGTGCGAAGCAGGAGTAAAATGAAAATTAATTTCATCATTTAATGATTTGCACTAACAGCAGCGTTACAAAGAAATCATTTTTTCTTATATTCCTTATTGTATAAATATGAAATTCTTTTACCGTCCCCAGCATTAATTTCTCGTCGGAATTCGTTGACTGGATCCAATTACATTTGCATTAAATCGTTCCTCTTGGCGAATTAATGCGCCCAACGAACATGGTATAAATCTTGCTTCGTGAAACAAATCGGCCTCGTTATTGCGCCCGGAACGAAAGATTTTTTGCAGTCGCTTTTATGAAATACGCCCGCCTCTCGTTCTGTGTATCCGCACTTTGTTCCTCTCGTCTTTGAAACGGTCAAACAATTTTGAACATCAACGAGTTTTAAACCGTACGCGCTCGCGAGACTAATATCGGATAATTTCTGATTAAAATCGCTGATATCCCGTTTCAAACAATTATATAGTATCTTTCAAAAACGTCGCCCAACCCTGCGCGAATATGAACAAAAATCTTTCTCATTTTCAAAGTTTTATAGTTCTTATATTTACATGTAATATTTAAAAAAAATTAAATGGATGATGGTTCAGGTGAATTTTGCGGTCCATTTTTGTAACAAATCTCCATCTTTCAAACAGTCTGTACACCCCAAGGACTTTATTCAAATGATAAATTTCACGAATTCAGTCTTTTTGATCACTCGACATTATCAGTGACACAAAAAAGTTCACTTAGTGCTCCGAGGACAGGATAACGTCGTAATTCCGCAGGGAACGTCAAAGCGCAGTTATAGGATTTACTACACTCATCACGAATTCCAATAATTACTCCCAGGTTGCTTTATTCCTTGCAGTATACTTGATCTCATCAGTATCCCCAAACTAATCAGCTGCCTTTTCGTAATATCGTGATATTTGTCCGCGAAAACGCAATCAGCCCGGTAAACACAGGGGAAAACGTGGCTCGGAGGAGCTAAAAAGAAGGAAAAAATTGAGGTTCGGGTAAGGTAAAATCGGTGAAAGAGCACAAGAGCGACAGCTGTAGTGTCGTCGAACGGCTGCAGCCGGATGAAAATTGCGCTTGTGTATACGGTACACTCGCGAGTCCAACTCACCCGCTCGTAGATCTCATTTCCTAGGCTGGCCCCACCGACTGTCCTATTTATTCTACTAGAACTTTCTTTATCGCTCTAATCTCCAACTTCTTCCGTAGTTTTCTCCGGTTGACCGATATTAGCCCGCAGTGAGGAACAGAGAAATTGAGCTTCCGTCTAACTGCCAATTCCGTCCACTTATTTTTCTCAACTCGTGCCTCATCTTCGTGTCTACAAACTCGATTGCCGACTTTTATTGTCTTTCGGTAATACTTCCGTTTATCGCATCCGATACTCGGGCTCGCGTTAATGTACTATTCGTTTACTGTACTTATTGCTCACGAGGGAAAATCTCAAACCTGGAAATCCGGAAGATTATGAAACTTTGAGGTTGTTTGTCATATATATATAGTACACAGGGTATTCATTTGAAAAATTTCCAGTCGAATATCTTGAAAAGTATGAGAGATATTAAAAAAGTGTAAAACGCGTGTCCAAAGATTCCAACAATTTTCAATTTTATTATAAATGCATAAAGTGCCGCAGTATAGTTATTATACATGATCGAATAAAAAAATTTAATCAATTATCCATTGCAATTCTCATGGTAATAGCTTTATAATTTCAATAATTGGAGAGCTTGGAAGCTAATGAGTGTAAGCCCCTGAGCCTGAAGGCAGAACAATTTAAGTCTTTTAAGATTTATTATCAGTGATGGAACATACCAATTCGTATACTACTTTGAGAGACTATATTCATGGACAAAAATCATAAAAATAAACTTAAGCACACAAAAGATAATATCTCAAAATTATTCAAAATAGCGTAGTTTTCGAAAGAATCTTTGCAAATATTTTTATTCTTTATTTCAAACACTATTTTACCCAGGCCTGGGTTTTTGTTCGTATTGATCTTGTAATCTATTGGAGTATACAGACTCGCATGGAGGGTTGTTGGGTATTGTAGCTATGGGAACGGCGTACCTGAAACTAGCAATAAGTAACATCTTTCTGTTCTCCAAGGATAAGAAGGAGCTGTATTTTTCTGAAGTGTACTGACTTTCGAACTCTCACGTCGATGCAAGGAATGCGGGGTAATGAGTTTTTCTTCTGCGACAGTCTTCGAAGAGAGAGAGAGAGAGTGCTGCTAGATCGCCGGGGCAAAGGAAACACAACGAGACAGCGAAAGCTCGTCGTGAAACTCGGCAAAGCTGACGTTCACAGCGATTGACGTTTATCACGGGGCCGTCCGTGGCATGTACGCGGCAGCGGATTCCCACGTTGTCCTCGTTGACGTTCCTGCGCACACGACGAATTAGTTTTCGATCAGCTGCTGGAAATTTCCCCGAGGAGACATTCCGCGAACTTTCCCGTCCGTAGAGACCGGCTCACCGGCTAAGTAATTTAAAGTAGCCCGAGATTGACCCGGCCCGTACACTAGTAATAATTGAGTGCCGCTGGAAAGACGCAAAGTTCTCCAAGCGATGCTTCCATCCTCCCGTTGCTCCTCTTCTCCTCTTCCTTCTCCCGCCGGCTGTTATTGCATTCGCGGAAAGAATGGCTCGGAGGTGGCTTGAGAATTGTCAGGGAAGAATGAAATAAGAGATAGGTCCGAGAGAAATACGTAGTCAATCGATGGAATACTCGCTGGATCGGGGGATAGGCGAGACTCCTGTTTGCTTTCCATTCGTTCGCCCCGTTTCCTCGAGACATTTCTTCGCCCTCCACCATCTTTCTTCTCGTCTCTTTTTCTGGTGCGCTCGTCCACGAGGACTTAGAAGTCCTAGCTTCAACACACCGGCGCGCCCCACTCGTTCTTGCGCAAACTTCTATGACGATATTTTTGGAACGTCTCAACGGGATGATACTCTCGATGCTATGCTCTACTATATAATTTGATATATCGAGCAGCTGGAATTCGAGCAGCTCTGCTGCGCGTAACAACTGAATATTCATGGCGACGAACTTTCTGGAACCAGGAAATGAATATTCATTATTTTCCTGACCAGTGTTGTCTTTGACAATATTGACGCTTCTAAGGTGTGATAGACTCTGCTGATCGAAAAATGTGGTTATTTCTGCGAGCACGTTGCAGGCCCTGCGCGAATCCGGTGATCTCAAATACTACTTCATTATTTAGTTAAAACCACACCGGCTTTAAAATATTCTTCAAGTTTCTAATTTCATTTCTAATTTCAACTTTAAAATTATCTGTTATTTTTTTAGATAACAGGTGGCTTTTCACACTTATGGTTACTTCGAGACATTTCGTAAAGGGTCACATATAATTGTGAAACACCCTATAATAATTGCGAATATCATTCAATTGCCTCCGTCGATAAAATCTCATTCTTCCACACTTTATTCCGCAAACGGTCAATTAAAAAGTTTGATAATATCAGCCAGGTATTGACGCCTACATTGCAGTCATTTAATGGTTTCCAATTATTACGAGAACGCCGAATATCATTTCGCGATAAGAGTCGTGGCCGCCGCATAACTATGAATCGCGTGAAAACGTTCTCGGAGGAACCGGGTCGGGAACCGTGCCGTTTTTACGATTCGCGGTGTTACGAACCAGAAGAGAAAAAAAAGAAAATGGCCGTCGCATTTGCATCTCTGTTATTGCGGATCAGGGCCAGACGAGAGGGATAGATGCTGGATCCTTCCAGAGGCACAGGAGGTGGCCTTGTATTTCCTATAACGCATTATGAGATTGCAATTTTACGAGGACGCGCTTTTACTATTATTCAAGGCGCGGCGTAAACTGGGAGACGAACGCCGTCGATAAATCAAGTGCGAAGGAAATCTCCTGAATACGTTGATCCACAATAAAAATTCCCAGCTCCGTTGTGTCGCTCGAAAACGGGACAATTCTAATGCACCCGCTTTTATTGTTTATCGACTAGCTGACGCGTGATCGACTTAACTCCTCTAAAGGAGATACGGAGGACCTGCTCCCTCGCGACGTCGGAATTCAATTCTCCTATGGATAGGAAATAGAAGACATTTTTCTATTTGCATTAATATTCGAACACAATATTACGCTCCTATGCCCGGCTAAAAAGCTATCCCCAAGATATCTGAACCGTTACAAACTTTTAATTAAAGCCGCTTTGTTGAGCGTTCCGATTACACCGCCACCCTTTCCTGCCTCCTGCACTCCTGCTACTTTTCGTCGACGCTGATAAAGGCTGCTGACATGAAATCTTGCCGTGAGATGCAATCGTCCGTCCACAATTTCTGAAATTGTGGTTGTTAATCCGTGTCCTGAGATTTCACAGAGTCATGCGATCGAATTTTTGTTCCACACGTTCGCACAGCAAGACCATTTCATCAATTTTCCGACAAACTCGAAGAACTTTTAATATAATTAACGGTGAAACTTTTATAAATTGATGCTGGAATATACTTCCTTGTAAAAACTGATTCGCGAGATTATCTCAAATAACTTTTTTCTCTTTGCGTAATTGTTGTACAAGAAAGTGTACAAAAACAATAGAGATTTGGTGTCATTTTAATGAGAAAAATGTCAGAAATATGTTGGTCAAAGTCCCATAAAAAAATAATGAAAAATAAAGAAGCTTTGTAATTGGATTAGTAGTGGTCCACACCTCCGACCGCGCGATTTTTATTTATATGCTGTCCTTTTCTACGTTTGCCTCCATTTGTACTCTCGGCTTGGACTGCGGTAGACGCAGTTATAAAAAAAAACAATGTCGGTATGTGATATTTCGCCGTGCAGAACACACAGCCGTTTGCAAACTAACGCGACATTATTCTACAAATAAAAAAGCCATCCAAAAATATTAATATATCATTATGCCATATGTGAATTCAGCGAATATTCTTTATCAATTTTTTCTGATTATTCTTGAGATTGTTCGACGTTATTGTACAAGTAAAATAGCCATCCAAAAAAATTAATATTTCAGTATGCTATGTGTGGAGGGTTAAACTGGATAATCTTCCAATATTCAGCGAATATTCTTTATCAATGTTTTCCGATTATTCTTGAGATTGTTCGACATTATCCGTTGAAATCACTGTTTGCTCACCATTCGTTCCAATATCCCTTCGAATGACGCTGAGAATATCTGCTGTCGAAAACCGCGTTGAAAGATGGGGCGCGTTCGGCCGATCTCCTGGGAGGGTCGCGCAGTGAAACCTCGATATTTACACGTCAGAGGATACAACCCGGCCGATGCACCCGCAAAGCTGTCGCCTACGGGGAGTGTCTCTTTATTGGATAATAAATAACCTCTTTCATTTATAAGAAGGGGATAAAGTGCGGCCGGGAGTGTGTTATCTGAATAGATCCTATGTGCACCAGCGAATCCTTTCGCGCGTGGTTTCTCCGTGGGCCACGGATAAGGGGTTTCGCGTTCCTTTAATATTTATTTAATGTGGGGGCGTTTCAGCTGGTTCGTGTTTCCGTAAAATTTCAAGATCGCCGCCGCGACAAATGACCGGCTGTAAATCATCTTGCATACTACCGACGCAGAGGCGTAACCGGGCGGGCAGGAAAAGCTTGCTTTATCAGAATATGATACATCATACGCATGCACGTACCGTTGTATCAAATTATCGAGTATCCTGATTTTCTCTGGGAAAGTATCGCCTGCTCGTTAGATACTGTCCGAATGAGTTGCTAACATTAATTTCTGCCGCAAAACTTCTTTCTTGCCGCGTAATTATCTATAATTACGTTGTTCTACGTTACTCACCGGTAGAATTCATAATGGATTCTTCACTGGCAAAATTAATCTCCTTTTTCAGAGTTTACTACGCAATAAAGTTTGGTAATCAACTTTGCCATAGAAAGTAAATGACCCAACTTTTATCTCGTTGCCAGATGTTCCGCCATCAGAGTATATTAATCACTGGTGCGCGTCTTTACTTGTTCAGCATTTTTGATACTATTTTTGCGTTGTGGTTGGTGCAAAGTTTGTCCTGAAATTTACACTGAGTTGCTGTACCAGAGCAGAATAAGATATTTAAATTCGGGTCGGAGGAGAATATTTAAAAATATTATTTAAATGCAAAACGCGCAGTCTTTAAAAAAAAATTTATTTAATATTTAATAATAATTCGGAGTGCAAAACATTGATATGATCACAGTCCGATAATAAGTATGGTAAACAATTGCACGGAAATATGGTGGTGAGAAGTGGTACATACAATTATATCGTCACATATAATTTTGTAACATCCTGTAGAATTTAGCCGATCAAGTAGTGGGACGTTCGAAGCGATTTGGCGTTCGTCGACCTTTCGTTCGGCGAACGAACTTACGTGCTCTTATCCTATCAATTCGCAGGTTCTGAAGCATGAGGCTCGCAAATGGATGGAAACAATATGCGTCGCCTCAATGCCAGTATTCGCGCCTCGATGAAAGCTCACTCGACGCAACCCCCCCGTAGTTTGGTTCTTGCAGGATATCCCGCCGTAATTTTCGATAGACTGAGTTTACGGTTGCAGCGGATCGTAAAGTTAAGTCAACAACAACAGTGGATAGACGGGGACAGAGAACGCTGGGAATACAGCAAGAAGAGAAACGGACGTGTCGGCAGTATAACAAATCCGGCCTCCTATTATTGGGCTATAATAACGACCCACGCGAGCTAGTCTGACGTTCTGGATCGTATTGAGTCTGGAGCATGACGCTGACACTTTTTAATATCCAACTTTCATGGCTTCTCCTTGTTGCGAATATTAACGGCTTTAGAATGATTGGATGCAGGGGATTGTTGCCAAAATCCTACTACCTAAGGGATTTTTTATATATCTAATAAACAATATACCTCTTTATTAAAATTCTTGCTCGCGATTATACTTTAATCTTTGCAGAAACCTTCTAAATAAACATTCTACATATAAAATAAAATTAAAAGAGTGATTCGAGTAATTTTAGATGACATTGTAATTTTTAATAATTTTTTTTTTACTATGTTGAAACACAAAATTATAAAAACTAATAACGGTATATTGTATGACGTCTGTTAAGCATAACAAAAAATCATTTAATTCGAAACACAAGTGAAACCAGAGAAGGGAACGTCGCCTTTCAATTTTTAATGCTGTACTTCGCCACAATGACGAATAAATTGCAGATTTATATGTAAAACTCAGCTCAGGATCTAAATTCGTGACGCAGCCATCCTTCCATCGGCTTGCGCCACGCGTACCAGCCACACGTACTCCTAACATTTTTAGGGATTGCGTTTTATCCGCAGAAAGAGCGACGCGTTGCTGAGGAATCCTCTTTCGAGCAGTACAAACATGAAGAGAGGCGACGCTGCTGGAACGAATAGTATCTTCCTTTTAAGACGCCCAAAAGGGTCCACCGCCCCAGCCTTCCACCCCTATAATGTGATAAGCAGGAATTTCGTTTCGTGCTTCACGCATTGCGTTCTGAGAAACTTCCCCTTCCCCCATCATTCTCCTGCCATCGCTGCGATGAGCAGAATATCAGCTAGCTTCTCCAGAAAGTGTCGAAGTATTCAATTTTTTTAATAATTATATAACTATAATATTTAAATATTATTTAATATTAAAATTTATATTATATAATTATTATAATACTAGATATTATATAGTATTTAGTTGATATGACATCTTACAGTTATACATTACTAGCAATAATTTTTTAATAGTTTCACTGGAGATTTCATTTCAATACACTTTCTGGTTCGAAAGTAATATCATCGATCCGTCCCAGTATGCGTGGAGAAGTGAGTCGTCGAACGTTCCATGCGATTAAGAAAATTGAGAGAGGAGGAGAAATGCTTACAGTGCTTCGAAATCATTGCAGGAACTCGTTCCGTAAATGCTGATAGGGTTGGAAGGCTTGAATTCCGTGATTTAGTGCCGTCGTATTTCACTCTCATAGACGTTTCCGCGCAGAAAATGTAATACCCTCGCCATCGGTCGATTGTTTTATATCGGCGACAGGTGTATAATCAGTGGCGTCCTTATCTACGCCATTTATCCGATCGCAATGCTTTTCAGGGAAGCTTGGTTTTAGATCGATTCGACGATAATGGCAACGGGATTCACGGTGTCTGATTCGTGTATTACTAATTATCCTCAAGATTCTATGTATTTGTCATTGATAATCATCGTGAGAAATTCTTCAGGGTTTCACCCCCTGGGTACGCGCCGCGTGTTGTTGACAAATATGTGGTTCGAATCCCAACTTTATAAACTGTATGTAGGTCGAACAGAAAAAAAGATTAAGGTTCTCCTATAAATTATTATGTATTTAGTATGTAATCCAGTGGATTTGTACATGGGGCGGCTTCAGTCCAAGTTTCGATCCTGTAGGTTCAATGGTTCAGGAGCTATGCTTGCAAAATCTGGCAGCACGCCCTGAAACAGTGTAGCGTCTTCAGGGTCGAAGAAAGCCTCGCTCAGTGGCTCTGTCTTTCTTTTTCTCGCCGCCTGACATTTGTAAGAGCAAATTGACTCGGTCTGGATGTCGTCGAAATGGCTGCAGCCTTATCGCGTAATATTCGATATTAAAGAGAGGGTATCGCGGCGGCGACACGTGGACCACCGCAACGGCCGTGCCGCGCTCGGGCATAGTAGAATATTAGAAACAAGGACGACGGTCCACGGAAATGGATCCTATCCGAGGATAGTTGGCTCGTAATGGTGCAACTAGTTCGCAGGGGTCGGCTGCGGCGTCTCAATATGGGGCTGGTTTCGAGATCGAAGAAAAACACAGAGATTGGATCGGCGCACGACGGGCGAGAGTTGCAAGCCGGCATGAAGGAAGCGGATAAAAGGGGACAGAACGAAATCCGACGCGAGTGGATCGCCGGTGACGAGAAAGAAAAGTATAATCCGCGGCCCAGCGTTCTATCGCATCTCTGTGATGCATGTTCACGCTACCGTGGCGAATCCGTTTTATTCAACGCGCTCGGGATGGATCGTGTGTCCTTTTTGTTTTGTTTTCTTTCTCCCTTACCATCTCTCTGGCCCTCTCTCTCTCTTTCTGTTCTCTTTCTATCCTATCCACTCCTCCAAATGTTTCATCTATGTTTAAGTTAGCCGGGAACAATATTGATTCCCAGTGAAATATTTCGTTCGGAGAACATATTTTTGACACTGCCGGGATTTACCGACCTCCTGCACGCGAAATAATTTATTCAGGTTCCATCAAGCGCCTCTTTCCTCATCCCGAGCGCCACCGGGTTGCATTAAGATTTAATCGATCTTCTGCTGGATTCCCAAAAAACCCGTGGCTCGGGTCCGAAAACTTTATTTCGAGAAATTCGAATCATTGATTTATCTTGTTTGAAGAAATTGTTTATCCGTCGCCTTTATCTCCAATTTTAACCTACCCTTGTCGATCAAACTCTCCGGTATTGGAATTTTGATTTTACATTATCTAAATTTATCAAGCATATCGCATCTTGCCCAGAAAAGTCACACAACTCGATAAATTAACGATTTTGAAGTTGGAGAAAATAATATAAAAGAAGTTTAAATTTGTTGGACAGTGTATTTATGTCCCTTAATTTCATCCGACTAATATGTCACGAAAATGTACATTCTAGTTTCATCTACCAAACCAATGCAAGAGAAATTTAATTTACTTTATCCATTGAGTAAAAATTAACGAATGAATAGGGTGCCCTAACTTGTTGTGCCTGACTGCAGCATTGTTTGCGTTTCGCGTTTCCCCAATCAGAACGCCCGAAGAATTGAATTAATCGTCATTTCTCGAGCAACAGACTTAGCCTCAACAATAGTATACACCAGGTAGACACGTAATCCGCCTCCGCCCGGCAGACAGTAAAACAATGCGTCATTAGTTTTCATCTTGGCCGAACAAAGCTCGTTTACATTCGTCGATTCAAGTTGCCCCGTTCGTGAGTTTCGTGTAACACCGCTCGCGTCGCAACAGGGTTGATGAAGCCGAAATAACGTAGACGTCGGATTACAAATGCGTTAATACAAACATCTAGCCGGGAGGATCTCTCTGTTTGGAGGCGGAACAGCGGATTTGGAATACGTAAATTCCGCCTCCGCCGCGTGGAAGGCACGACGCTGTAGCTGACTACTGTGCAGGCGGCTCGAAAGGGTGCGAGTGACATTTTATTAAGTACGGAGTTTCATGCTTAGAAGCAATTTAGACGTACACCGCGGAGCAGAAGTTACACGTCGGCTCCCGGTGTGTGCGAGGAAAATCGTTTGAATCTTGGGAGTCGTGCCGGTGATTTAAAGAGCTCTCATTTTGGACCAGTCTCACGGGCTCCGCGAGTTTGCTTTGTAATCATGCGTCGCCGACGAGGTACGTTTTAATTTAATGCCGCGCTGACGGAACACTGTTTACGCCGACAATGTCACGGAACAATAACAAACAGCGTATGGTTAATATCTGGTTTGCACGGGAACTGTTTGCGGAGATTCTTTCGTTTCGTATCGATCGAAATACTCGAGGCGGAAATCCAATCGAGAACAATTTTAACAATCGAAGTACAGGCTCTTTCAAAATTATGTGTACAGTATTGTCGCGATATTTTTTCCATCGCCGGTTCCGTGCAGGGACAAATATCGTGTAGGGATACTATATTTTTACGACTGCATCTATCAATATACAATTTCGCCAACATTTATTGTTAATGCTATGCACAATGTCTTCACAG
Organism: Lasioglossum vierecki; assembly: GCA_028455595.1. Classification (NCBI taxonomy): domain Eukaryota; kingdom Metazoa; phylum Arthropoda; class Insecta; order Hymenoptera; family Halictidae; genus Lasioglossum; species Lasioglossum vierecki. Next base: position 1,478,191 of record CM052339.1, read on the forward strand.
TTTTATGTGTCAACAATTCCTTGTTTCGACAATTCATTGTCACAACAAATTCCTAAAATCCGCAGTCTAATAATTACCCAAGAAATGTAACGTTAATTCTCCATTCTTTAAAAGAAGTACAAGACATTCTGCGTAACTTAGAATATATAAGCTTGTAACGAGGCCGTTTTGAAACTTCTACTACACGGAGAAAAGTAACTTGGCCAACTTTGGAGCAGCACCTGAGTTAGTCTTAATTTACAATTCATAGGCAACTAGATGCGCTCGTAACAATGTGTTCTTCTTCTCGGAGCGTTTATCGTACGAATAAAATAGTGATACTTGAAATCTGTTTCTTCAGATCTATTCCGTCAAAAAATTTGTCTGGAATAAATGAGACTATCGAATATAGAAATCAATTGAAGAAGCGGTCGCGCAGCGTTGTCGATGTAAGAGAAAAAATTCATTCCGCAAACTTTGTGCTGATGCCTCCCGTATCTCGGCCGGGAGAATTAAATAATTTACTTGGTCCTGGCACGTTCACGTTTTTACTCGGCCATGGCAACGCGTGTAGGAACGTAATCCTTAAATCCGAGGCCGCGAAGTTTCAGAGGAACGACACTCGTCGCGACGGTTTGTCACTGTCACGGGATTCATAGTTGCCAGCCAGTGAGACTCTCTTTCTCGTGGAAAGTGCGGACGCTCGCGACAGCAGTGCGACCCTTTATTGACCCCGGTTGATAGTCACGGTTCGTTAACTATCCCTACTTTCGACATGCGCGCGTCCATTCGCACGCAATGGGGTTAATTAACTCGGCACAACAATACCCGGCCGAAAATAGTGTTTTGACGCTATTCACAAATTATCTCGCCGAACGACGGACGCTGTAAACGCCAGCGTGGCCGAAACGATGGCCCGTGATTGTACCCGGTGCTCTAAACGTGGCACAATTGCCTAAATTTTGTCATTTTCGATAGTGCCGCGTTGTTTGCCGATAAGGCTAGTTTTCAAGAGACGGGTTTGCGAAGACCGTAATGTATTCGGATTGACTGCATTACAAAACAAAAAGATGAAACACGTGTGCTTCATCTGTTATCAAAAAATCTTCTGTAATAAAATATAAAAGTAATAATTTGAATTATTTGAAAATAACGCGACCACATTCTTCAATTTTTCTACTTATAATTGTTTGATTTTTAACCGACCCATCTTTGCTATAAATGCATACAATCCTCTGTAACTCTATGGTTACAACCACATGCTAACAGAGGTGACGCAAATGACATTCTATCATAGAAATATCATTTCGTATTATAGAGATCTAAGTTAGAAGGCAGCTGGTTCAAGGGTTTAATTTGTCTTTCTCTTGTGCATGCTTGGCATGTAATACGATCTCCAATACGTTCCAAAGGCAATTTAGTATTCGCAGAGGAATATTAGAGGAGACAACTATGTATAGAGCTCTGGCTAGAGAATTTAAAAGTGCGTTCGATGCTATTAGAGTGTACAAGCTATCTAGTGTCTATAGAAGATTATAGACACGACGGAGTAAGAAATGCTCCATAAGATGGTAGAGACAGTACGCTCAAAGGAGACGATTACGTAGATTTATAGTTCACGGAAAAGTATAATGTCTGCACACAAAGCAAATGTTCACGCGGTTAAGAAATCTGACACAAATGATCTGATTACGCCAGATAAATTATGTACTACATTGGCGCCCGATGTCATTTTTTATGACAGGCCCGGTTAACTTCTTTCCCGTTGTCGCTTCACACCCCTATTACCAGTGTACCGGTTCCCTCACTATTTCAAGCCAAGAACAGGAGTGGTACTAGGCATATTCCCACCTTGCAGTATGCTTCTCTTTTATGCAACACGCACCTTTTTTTTAATATACTATTTTTTTTTAATTTACTTTTTTAATTTACTAAAGATAACCCGTTCTCCTAAAGTGGAGGGAATATTTGTTTTTCCCGTTTATCACCTACAGCCCTTTTTGCGTCGATTGAGACATTATATTTGCTTAAATAATATTAATTTCATATTTGGCATACCAGTACACTTTCGGCAAAGGGGTGAGAGGAGGGTATATCACCGTGACGGTCAGCGTTTCAACGTATATCACGTTAAGGCCGAACGCTGTAATCTTAGTGATAAATTATGCTATCGTACGGCCAGTATCCTATATCATTAATCACTTTCCAAATAAGCGGTGTTTATTTGTTGCAGGCTATGGCCGACGTACGCCAGTGCGCATAACAACCTGGGTACACTCACAGTAGGCGACCAAGCGGAGCAACACTTTTTGGCAGCAATAAACGCTCAACCAGGACACGTGAACGCTCATTATAATCTCGGGCAGCTTTACAGGTTCGTAAGTAAATCTGGCCCGATTTGCCTGTCCGCTACAGAGCATAGCATCGTTGACCCCACAATGCTTACACGAATGATAACCGTTATTAATTGTAATTTTTCCAATTAACTTATAAATATTCATACCTTTTCCAATTATAATTTTTGAGGCATATATAATATTTTTTCAGCCTCAATTAACCACTCATCTTATCCTTAAGACATTTTACGTTTGTTTAAAAATAACAAAGATGCAGGATATAGTAACATATAAAGTAACAATTAATATTTATAATTTCCTTTACTGAGTATATTATCTTGATTTACACCACTGTTGGATTACACGGCTCATGTTGATGTTGTCTCATCGATTATTTGTTTAATTTATTTAACTAAAAATTAGCATATTCCTCATCTAAAAATTGATCGAGTTAGTGCACACCACTTTTTTATGCACTCCGATAACCTTCCGAACATTCCCCGGAAGGTGATCCGTCTATTTTCGTAAAAAAGTGAACGAATGGGTTGACATGCAGCGGGTAACATGGAAATTAAGGATTACTCTGCAACGAATACCCTGGGGTCTAATGGAGTTTCGCGTTGCGCGGAATAAACAGAGAGTTACCGGAAGAATTTCGAATCCCGTCGCGTTCTATTTTATTAACGGTATATCGGAGCGGGGGGGGGGGGGGGGGGCTGTAGTGCATATTCCGCGATAAATTTACCGTGGCAAGATAATCCTGCCGGCGTGGTCAGAATTAAAGTTTAATTAACACCTCATGCTTGATAAATTAAAGTTTAATTGTCGAGAGGAGCGAAGCGTGCGCGCGTGAACGCAAACGCGCAGGTGTACAGGTTCTGTAAAGAACTTTTGTGTTGGTTTCGCAGGGAAACATTGTTCATACGTTTTTCAACCGTTTCAATGAAAGGTATTCTCCTGTAAAATGATTGTTAGCCGTGCTACAAACGCTACCAATCAGGGAACCGTTGTAAATTCGCTCATTCAAGCTCTTGATAAAAGTAGTCGTTTTAATTGCATATTTCCATTCTTAAAACGAAATTGAATTTTACTGTCAACATTAATTTCCGATGACACTGTGACATGTGCTATTTTACTGAGCGGAAAAAATGGCTTGCAGAAAAATTGAGTGAAATGTGATGAGAAATATTTGTTGCTAAATCTGTCTTTGTGATCTTGCTGACCATGTCGAACGTAGAAATGATCGACGATAAATTTTATTTCAGAATAACGGATTTCATTCACCGAAAAATTATTCGTTACTTGCGACTAACGCTTTAATCGTTATTCACGAATAAATCCCGGGACTTATATTCGTTATTGGTTATTCCGAATACGCTCGGCAGCGAATAAAGGCCGAGAATGAGCGCTGCCGACAGCCTTTATGGGTAGGAACCCCGCTTCCGAAAACTTCCGATAACTTTAAAAAGAATAAGCTTTGGAAAAAATATTCTTGCCATCTGGGTCCATTGACACCATCATTCACATTACGTAAAAAATATTATTTGCATCACAATAATCTGAAGAGACATTTAAGTGGCCTTACTTAAACAGCCTAACCCTGTATATTAAAATCTTATTGTCAATTATGTAAAGCAATATTTAATACATATATACTAGCCTATTACATGTAAAACATATGTAATATATGCAAAATAGTAATAGCATATCGAAACATGCATTTGCATAGAAATCCGTAGACTAGTCGCCCCCAATAAGCGAAGCATTAAACCGAGAACTTTGGTAACCTTTGTCCACCTTTCCATTTTCAGGAAAACAAACAGAACAGAGGAATGCATACGAATGTTGCAAAAGTGTGTGTCCTTGGATCCAGCGTACACGCCGGCGTATTTAGTGCTGGCGAGATTGGCGACTGGACCAGCGGTCGGTGTTCTCCTCAGACACGTTGTGCGGCTGCAACCCCACAGCCCGGACCATCTCGCGGAATATGCTTTCTGGTTATACCAAAACGGTAAGTGACAGTGATAAAGCGGCTAAATTGCTTTAGGAGGATAAACCTCTAGTCGCCATTCCGAAGAGCCAAAGTACGGGCTAAAGTAGTTTAAAGTAGCCAAACAGTGTCGGAACTCCACCACGAAACAACCCCCTGATACGGCACCAGCTTTATACTAACGGCAGATTCTGCTCCGTCTCTCTAGGCAAATGGTTACCCTCTCTGAAGTATTATCAGAAAGCCATGGAAGTGTCGCCATCGCACAGATCGTCGCTTCTCGGAACGGTCAGGATCCTAAGGTCGCGGGGACAGTGGCCAAGGGTGCATCAACTCATTACCAGGTGAGTCTATGAACAATTAAAAAACTAGCAGTGGTGCGTTATACAATAACTAATTCAGCAAAGTACAATTTCGAGGCCCCCAACCCTGTCTAAATAACTTTCACAAATTTCTCTTTGCTAACTTTTTAGTAAACATTATAAATTTATGTTTCAACACCGTGGAGCAAAATATATTTATAAACTCTTTTCAAACAAAAGAAACCCGAGAATATGTATTCATGTATAATTTATATACATCTGAATCTCTCTTTACACGATACACGCGTTTTTTTAAACACGCTTCATTTGTAGCTACACGCATTTGTAACAGGCTCTACTCATATTTACGCGCAGCTTTTCATACAGTTTTTTGTGTCAGTAAAAAAGCGAATTTGTTGTTACCATAAAAGATAGCAACGGTAAATAAAATGTTTTTTATTATATTTTTGTCCGCAAACTAATTCCCTTTGTGTATCTATGGAATAAAATGTTTCTAGCGAATGGTATATTTTAAATTACACGTTTACATAAACACCAGTTTCATACTTTGTTACAAACGATCTTTTTGCGCGACGCGCATCCATCGTGTAAAAAAAGGTTGAGATGTATGTATTTGTGTTTAAAATGAAATTTAACATATTCTCTGCGTTGACATAAACATTTAAACGTGTAAAATAAAGCCGGTAAAAGAAATATTCACATTGAGACAGATTAAAAAATTATTTTTGTTTACCTAAACTGATCAAATTAAAGGTTTTATGGAAAACTAGGGGACTTCACCCCTTGTTCGCTTGGCTCATCAACCCCCAAAAGTGAACAGGAGGTGGAGCACCATAGTTCAATATAAAAATGAAGAATAACATAGTAGACGAACAGATAATTTGTGCGTGCTCGACGGTCGAGCGAGCGGCATTGTTCGGAATGTTAAATTTTCGGTGATCAAAGTGAAAAACAATGGCGGCACGCGTGGGCGCGATGGTTGCTGGGTTGCAACTATGGTGCAGAACGTTTCAATATACGTCGTTTGACAGGTGTGCTGCGGGCCGCAGATTTTAAATGCAAATATAAATATATCGTGCGGACCGCAATCAGTCTGGGAAATAGTGCGGCCAGAGTTGACGGTAGGTTTCAACTGCCGACTCGGCGAAGGTACTGCGGTGTAGAAGAACGGTCCCGCTACTTCTGTTCACTCGTGTATTTTCATGGCGTCACGGCGTGGCGACCAACGGAGTAATTACAATAGTTACTCTCTTTGTCTTTTGCCGACGCGCGAGTCTCTATTAGAGGGGCCGTGTCTCGTGCAGTTTGCGTCGAGTTGATGGTCCGAACTACGTTACGAGATTTTTCTCGCCCCAACCACTCTGACTGGTATTTGACCGTCACGAAAGAGGATTGCGGTTCTCATTTCTTCGCGCGCACAACCACGCTTTAAAATATTATACTAGAACAATTGTTTAACCATTCTGTTTATATCTGAACACCTGGGTACTCACTTGGGAACATTAAACTAGAGGTAAACTTGTCGATGTGAAACCTTCTCTCCGATTTTAATGAGCTTTATTATAAAGTGGGTCCCATTTTGCGGTCATGACAACACATTAAATGGAGAGCTAGTCATTCTTATGTTTCAATATCGCGGAAAGCATTATCTACTCTATAGTATCGCAATTAGAACGGATTAGTCGACTAACCCTATTAGTCTAGCCCCGGCCTCCCCTACTACTTTACCTAATTCTGGTTGACGAAAATAAGAAAAAAGACGCCGAAAGACGCCGACGTGAAACAGAATGTGTTAAGTTCATGAAATTTTCATTTGCTCGTTAACGAAGATTACTGTAGGGAATGTTGAAGCTGTTAAACACAACAGAAGCTCTCACCGTAGCCTGTATTGATATTAATCACCGCTTCGTCTAACTAGTAGCTTCATTACAATTTAAATCCCTGGCTCTCGAGCGCTAATTTCATTAATATAGTCGGTCGAGCGCTAATATTTCTCTATACATGCAGCATTAAGCTCGCCGGAGAAAATTCGCGCGCCGCGCCACCGGCACGGAAATATTCATCAAGTCGATTTAAAAATAGTCCAATATGATCGCTAAGAATACCCTGTCCGCGTAATAACAATAAAATACCGTACACCGCCGCGTTCATTTATTTATGCGTGCGCCCGTGCACGGGAAACCATCCCCCGGCCGCCCCCAGGCCCCAGAAAATATTGATTCGTCGCTTAAGTGGGTTGTGCTTATGGTGGGCCACACGCCGACGCGCTTGTAAATAAACCATAAAGCGATAAATTTGTCAAATCTTACACCGCATTTTCGACCGTTTCATTGTTCATCCCTTCAGTACATTCGACTTATGAATAATTCAGCGGCATGAATTATTCAGTAGAAGAACTGCAGGACTGGCCAACGTTTAACCAGTATCTGCCCTACCTCCCCTCCCTCGCACACCGTTGTATATAATACAAATCATCGGGCGCATAAACCGGCCCAGAATTGTGCCTGGCAATCAGTGAACAGGTGCGAAAGAAATTCGCATGTCGCCTAAATTTCCCCTGACAAGTCAGCTGTTCATTTTTTATAACGGAATCTAATTGCATTGAACGCTGATGACGGATTCGACGGTACATATTTTTTTTCATAGTAGCAATTCGCCGATCTAGAATTGCGAACTGGAAAGAGTATTATTATTACGTGGATCTACATGCAAATATAAATATTGTCCGCAACGATTAATAAAAATTAAAATTAAAATTAAGTTCCTATCTTCCACCCCTTTTAAAAAATTTTCCAACATTTTTAGAATAGCCTTTATACTTGAAGTGAATGCTAATGTTTTATATAATACATTTAATCCTAAAATTCGCGCATAAGGCATTTCAAAATAAATTAAAAAATAATGAATAAACGTAAAAGATTTCCAGTCGTGTTCGTTATAAATAATGTGCAAGATAAAATTATTCAATGTACATTCGATACATTTAAACTCGCTGTAAATGACTTCCAGGTTTGAGTTGCTGCGCAAGCAAGCAAAAAATAGTTGTCGGCGGAACTGTAATTAAAGATTCAAACGTTAAAAAATATAAAAAATATTTACCTCGAAGGTACTGGGAGTACAGGTCCGGATTCAGTGTTGCGCGTAACAGCAATAGCGGATTGTTGCAATCTTGCCGGAATTTTTCCGGTTTATTTATTCCGATGGAAATTCGACGCGCGGTGTATCACGTTTTACGTCCCGTTGGCTGCACAATGTCAAAATAATTTCTCATAAATCATCGATAGTTTTTCGTCGATTGACCTCGGGATCGTTTCGGCGTTGCACAGCCTACTCTAGTACTAGCAAAATGTACAATAATAATAAATAATCTTAAATAATATTAATAGGAGGAAGTTTACAACAATTACAGAATTAAGACAATTTTATAATACAGCACAATTATCTTCCCTTCTGTAGTTAATTATCAAATCTCTTTGTTAACAAAAATTTCATCAAAAAATTCTAATTTCATCAGAATTGCAAAACAACGAACTCGTAAAACAGTTCGACACGAAATTGAATTCGTGTTGTTGTTTTTTTTCTGGCCCAAATCGCTCGAACATTTGGCCTTCCACTCAGTGGAAGTTTAAATTTTTCCGGCGCGTTCGGGAACGGTGCCGCGCCGGCGTTAATAGCACGCTGAAACATTTTAATTCGCGGTCGATTTCCTTTCGGTGATACGGTGTATTAACAGCCAGGTTATTTAATTTCCGACCGAAATATTCCTGAATCGGACGCTGGTGCAGAGCGCACGGGAACAATTTCGCGAGCCTGGTATAACTTTCGCGCCTGGGCGATGCGTTTTATAGTCTCGTCGCGCGGCCAGAAGCATTATCGTCTATTACAGTCGATGTTATTTAAATACGCGATCAAAAGCATTCGCTTTCAATCAGAAGCGTTTCCCGCGGCGAACTAATGCGTTCCGAGAAGAGACACGCGGGGGCTGGAAACGAAATTACATAATATATTGGAGAGCCGAAAGTACTAGCGCACGCATTATCCACGTGAACGCGCGCGGCAATGGTTCCACCATAGCTGTGTAGAATTATCTAGCATTACTGCCCTCCAATCGATGTGTTTTCATTCGCATTGAAAAATCGACGGAACCCATCGGTTTGTATAAGGGAAACCAAGGCAAGTTCATACATTTTTTGGTTTTCATTTTTGCAGTTTTTTTTCTATGAATTAATTATGCAAAAACCAGCTATTTGAAACCTTTCTTTGAAAAGGTACGTACATACAAAATAAGTCATGAACTTTTTATTATATAATCATTAGACACGTGGTGAGTGAAATCGTAAAAAAAAATGAAAATTGTAAAAACACAATTTCAAACAGTTTTCGTTCGCGCCGGCTCTACTTGAAAAATCATGTTTCATCTCTCTCTTTGTTGAAGGCGACGGTGCTTTAATTTTGCACATGGTGCTTCAATATGGTGTAACGAATCGAATTGTTCTTCTGTGTAATAATTCGTCAAAAAAAAGGAAGAAAAACCTGAAAAAAAAAACAAATGGAAAAATCTTGTCGCAGTGGCAACAATGCTAACAAATCTGCCAGCCGAACAATTTCGCCGTTCACGAGGAAGACATCGAATTGTTTTGTCAATCGATGCGCATACTGGTATTTCACGGGTCCCGTTCCATGCCGGCAGTGAAATGAAACTCGACCTCTGCACCTCGTGTGTTTCCTCCACCTTTTCCATTCTCGCGATCGAGCATTCGAGCTACGAACTGGAAATTAAACATTGTCAACCAGGCAAGGGGTCGGCCAGAGAAAAGGGAGAATAGGAGAGCCCGTGTCCGGCTCGAGCGTTCACGTGAAATAAACTTCGATCGAACGGTAGTCATAACGAAGTGGTAACGCACACCCAGCCTCAGAGATATCGGCTGTTTGTTAGCGCACCGATAGACCGGATGAAACACGGTGTTCCATGAATTATAAAATCGCCATTTGCCGATCAAGATAAAGGCTGGTTCGGTTGCCAAACACACGGCGCAAAAATGACCAAAAAAGAGAATCAGAGAGAGAGAGGGAGAGAGAGTGACACCATTGATTTTCATTAGCTTATTCGTAACTAACAGTAAGTAAACACGATGTACCCAAAATATTACAATTTATCGGGACAGCCATGCAGATTCCACCGTATAGGAGAGACCGGGGCTACAAGTTCTGATTTTTAAAAAATATACTTAAAATTAAAAAAACGTGGTAAAATATTGTATAGGTTATTACCACGGTTATTTGTTATCACGCTTATATTAGCTTGCCTAAATTATTTAATGGATTTCGTCTTTATATATAGAAACAAGTATATAATAGAAGATAACAGTAAATAAATATAAATACCACGGTGCAATCGAAAATTGTGTGCAGATTATCGAGGCGGCCATTGAGGTCCTATCGAACACAATAACGAGTAAAAATATTCTATTGTAGAGGTACAAATTCGTTAAAAACGATTGTACAGTGTCACTCAATATATTCATAACTGTTGACGATGTTTTTCTCCGGCTATGAAAGCTACGGCTTTTCCCAGAAATATGTGCTTTTCCAAAAATCTCGCGCCGGGCAGGTGCACACGCGATTCGAAAGCTGGCGAGTTGAAAATACAGAAACGGAGGTTGCGTCAGTAAATTCCCGATTTATCAGCTCGTCGAGCGCTTAACGCAACGGTGACGACGTTATCGTTGTCTATGGAATCATCCCTCTGCGCAGTGGCTTTCCTGGAAATTTATACGTTTGAAAAATGTGGGGCATAAAGAGCGCCAGCTAAAATCCTCACGTTCGAATGCATTCATATCTCCCGACTGAATTACTAATTTCGTCATTCGTCATCGGGATTTCGTTTTCAATTATTCGGTAACGCGCATTACATCGTCGTAATTTAATTCCATTTCTACCCAGCGCGCACGGGATGATTGATATTGCCATTTCAAGTGCGTCTTTTTTTTCAAATTGGACGGCTCTAGATGGAAATTATAAGTTCGACCTAGTACCTGGAAATGCACTCAAACGATACGCTTAAGATAGGCGAGTAACTAACAAGAAGAGGGTCACATCTGTATCTAGGTTATATCTGAAGTTTCATTAGACAATCACACGGCAGTCTAAATTAAAATAAAATTACATTCGTTTTTACTTTTGTGTTGTTTCACGATCTGTACAACAAATGTAATTATTTTATTCCTCAATTTTACTTTGTTTGGACATTTCCAATAGCTTTTCACAAAATCACAAAAAGCTTATGCTTTCTACGTCAAACAAGAGTTTCATCTTTTTGTTAACTTGGAAATCGTTGACTTCGTAAATGGTTGCCAATTAAATAAGTTGCGTCCTCTGTGAAGTGAGCTTTCGTTTAAGCACACATAAACTCATATTTAATTAATACAACCTTTGCATGTGCAGAGAAAGCGCTACAAACTTACCTGCTTATCTGATAACTCGACTGCGAATTTTATGCATTTATAACAAAATGCGCACACACAGAGGATCAAGTGCAAAACAGTAAGAACTGTTTAAAAATCTAATAATACCGTTGTAGCATTTTCAACTCGTTACGCATCTAGGTAGCTTGTACATCATGCAATTAGTGGAAACTGGAAACAATCCTTATTTTCCATGAAAATGACTGGTAATGAATTTTTGTAAATTAAACCCATGCAAATTATTATGCAGTAAGGAAAATCATGTATTTCTGAAATGTATGATTATTCGTTCTATATTTCGAGAAACATTACGTGATTTCCAAGGAACGAACGCAGTATAGAAAACACTCGAAATAATTTCGAAGTCGTACGATTCGGGAGCGCGCCGACAAGAGAGAACGCGTTATAAAATTCGCTCCGCCCGCGCCCGAGGGAAAATTTCTCGGAACGTCTTGCTAAACGCATCTCACGAATATTTGCGCATGGCTTCCGGGATGGTGGCGGGCTGCGATAATTTCCATCAGCCTTGGAATTTCCTCTAGGATAGAAGATTGCTTGTGCTAGTGAACGCTCGGCTGTGCGTCGCTTACTAAGGAAATAAAAGGCAGCGTTCTACCTCTCCCTGTTTATTCTTTACCATCCTCTTCCGTTCGTTCGCCAGCCGTTCGCGAACGTCGTTACCGGAAGGCTGCTCCCGGCTAACTATCTCCCAGGTTAATTCTTTCTCAATAGAACCGCGCTCGCTGGTGTCCTTTCGCTACGTGACACTCCAGCTTTCCAGACTTTCATGACTTTCTATTTGTTTGTCCTTTTCGCATCGCCCAGAAAATTTTCATATTAATACTTCATTAATTAAATTAGATCAGAGGAAGTCTCCTGTAGGAGAAGTTGCCCTGTAACTTGCTTGTAAAAAGATTTAAACTGTCCTACAACGGAATGCTGATGTAAAAAAAATTCTGAAGCTTTCTCGGGGGGTTAAAATATAAATATTAATGTATACAATAATTACCACAATGTTTAAAAACTGAAATTTTATTTCAAAAAACTGGTTTTCGAATTGCATAATTTTTTCTTTTAAAAATCGGTTTTCAAAATTATTGGTCCATCCTGTATACCCGCTGAACCTGATGCCGTACGTTCATACTTTCTGCTTCACCCGCTGCCGAAATTTTTGCCATGCTAATCCAGACCTGACCCCTTTCCTCGCTTCTCTCCCTGTTAAAGTCGAAGCGCGTTACGTATATTTGGTACTTCACATCGCATCGTGTAGAATTCCCCGACCTGTGCACAATGCATGCCAAAGCTACATTCTTAATCCGAAAGTGAACGAAATCATTTCACAGTTGCAACTTTGATCGGAATCAATTGCTCAAACGGATTGACAAATGTCTTCATTCAAAATAAAAATGTTTCGCAACGATCGCAAGAAACGAGAGTCGAAGAGTTTCTATAATTAAATTTATTGTAATGAATTTTTCATTACTGTATCAAAACTGTATGCACACTGAAAAAAATGTAAACCGAGCTTTTGTTGAGATATTGTATTTCTTATCTCCTTATTAATTGATTAAATCAGTCTCTGATTTTTCGTATGATTAAATTTTTTACTCTTAAGGAAAGATCGCTGTTCGTGGAATGGGTTAAACACACAAATAAGTGTTCGATTGTCTGATCTCGAACATCCTCGTACGCATACAGCAAGCGAAGCATGGCATGGTAAAAGATCTACCGCAGAACACGACCATTGACTCGAAACATTCGCGCTGTTTTCCGCCTCGTAAACACACCGTTCGGCCGCGAAAAGAGAGGCGCGGAAGTGACGCGTGAGAAGGGTATGTCATATACGAATTTATTTTATCGAAAGAAGGAGAGAGATAGAGGAGTAGAGAGGTAGAGCGCGAGTACTGTTCCAGCGCGACAACCAGAACCTCCATCAGGATGAATGCGAGCATGACTCGGGCGACCGTCTGGCAATTTATTTTGCGCGTACGTTAAACGCGTGTGTTTCCTTTCTTACTCCTGATGGCGAGACACAAGATGGTCATATGTTTCTCGTGGGAGAAATATAGTGCCGAAAAAGATATGGTTGCTTGAATTTGTGCCCCTCCTACCACCCCTCCAGTCGAAGGATTACCGGTTGTTTGTTATCGCGGCGCGAGGAGATAATATTCAATATATCGGTGCCCAGAATATTTGTTAGTAAATGGATATTGTTTACTCATTTTTCAGATGGCACCTGATGCTGCGAGCGAAACGGGGTGGACTCATATATCGCGGCGATCTTTACATACGCGCGTGGCAGCTCCAGAGCGAATCCCGTCGCCAGGCACATCGGTACCAAGTCAATCTCTGTCTATCGGTAAGTAAATTTCTTTAAAATTCTTACTCGAATAAATTTCCGTGTTGTTATGTCTTATAGAATATTTATTGTGAAGGCTAACCATTTCTTTCAGTTTAAGTGGTTTAAGTAGTATAAGTGGAATAAAGTAATCATTACTATTGTTACTCTGGAAAACTTGAAATAAGATGTGACACTGCTTCGTCAAAACTACTATTTGCGTAAGCATCCGGTAATTTAATTATTACCGTCTGCCTGAAATATTCATCACGAGTTTAATTGGATGGGGTCGAAAGTTCAGTATCAGGTTTCCGTAGGTATCGCAAACTCATCGTAGAATCTTCTTAATGCCCTGCTGACCTTGTTTCAGTGATATAACGAACGTATCGACACGAAAATGCGAGGAGAGAAATTCCTTTTACCGTTAACAATGTGAAGAACAATAAGTCGGAGCCCGTTACGGTCGAACAAAGATCGATCTATACGTTATAATGACGATACCATATAATAGGAAGTTCAATATCACATCTCGTCGTCGTAGAGCAATAAAAACGTCGATATTTCGCGTCGCTTCAGCCATGCGATCTGCTCGCCGATAAAATTGATCGGTCTTGTTTCATATGACATGATTGAGAGGAGGCACCGAATGTAATAACATTAATTCTTCTATCGAGTTTACGACATTCCCGACGCGATTCTACTCCGCGTTCCTTTGTCTTTGATCTGCAGCTTCGAACACAGTAAATTTCGACCTAAGCAAAACCGTTTCATTTCATAGATTGTACAGTTCCACGCTGTACTTCTTTTTCACTCGCTATTTTTTACTCGCTTAGATCGAATCTTCACTATTTCCTCTTACACATAGCTTTGTGTCGCGGTAACCAGTTTGTTTCGTTTTTAGATACTTTCTTCCACAGGAACACCGCGATAAAAGTAATTGTACAAATTAGTCGGGCTACGGTCGAACCCCAGGTGCTACGAGCCGCTTGTACTTCCATTTCGGTGCCCTCTTAAACTCTCCGGGAGATTAATTGAGATTCCTCGGTCACGTCGTATCGCCATAATTCTAATTAAATAGATTCAGCTTCTCTCGGTCTCCTTCCTGAAACCCTCGTCTCCTATTCAAGTGGCGTTCTCGCGGCACAGTTCGTTCCAGTCGTTAAAGGTTCAACTCGTAAAAACTCGAACGTTTTCGACCACGGTGGTTCCCCCTCTGGCCTTCGTTTCCTTCCATCTCGTCTTTGCATTTTTCGTTAACCTTTTTACACACTTGAGGAATTACGACGCACTCAAGAAAATACGAGCTTCGACAAAGATTAATATATTGAGATATGGTAATTCGGGTCCCATGGAAGTCATCGACACAGTTTTCACCGACAACGCCTTTAACCGTCAGCGATTTTGACTGACACAGTTTTCACCAACTCTAGATTTGACCGACAACAATATTAAATTCGTTGGCGGTCAAATTCGTTGTCGGTGAAATCTGGAGTCGGTGAAATATTGTCGAGGAAATCTGTGTCGGTGATTTCCATGGGACCCGCTACAACATGAAAGAAAACAGAATTTAAGTGCGGTCCTTCACTGCCGATCCGAAGACAGCGGCGCGGTGTCGACCCGCGCGGGATTATCCGAGCATGAACGGGTACATCCCTAAACGCGTGTTTGGGCGTGTACGGGTTACGAGGTGTGTGTTAAACGTCGTGACTCCCCTCAAACATGTCGAATTGTCTGTTGTAGGAGGGCCGCTGTTCGACACCGCGTGTCGCCAGTGTGTCGGTACAACTCGAGCAGGATAGCAACAAGTCGGAGCAGTTAGAGCGGGCGCCGCGGTGCAACGTACGTACCTGTAGACAGCCAAGGAAGGGAAAGGCACGTGTCACGGCGCCAGCTCTGATGGTTCAGAATCTTTTGGAAACGCTCTAGCTCCCGCGAAGCTTCTCGTAACTCGCCGATCCTCACTGTCGGTCTTTCGAGCGCCGGCTTAACGAGACAGCGAACGGGATAACGAGCTTCGGTGGATTCGAACCTGCCGCAAAGAATTTCTCCCCGAGACTGGAGAGGGCGAGAGGAGCCGAATCCGCCCCGGGCTGTCGACGGTCCCGTGTTTACCCGTGTGATACGTACCTCTTTAGTGAACGATGGACGGAACGTGAGGAGAATGAGGATGGGACAAACGCGCGCCGCAGGGATCATCCGACGTCCGGCTCCGATATCAGCTGTCCAAGGTCCGTGAGCTGTCGCCGTTGGGTCACCAAGACGCCGAACGGTTGCGTTTTCACGGCAGACGACCAAGCGCTTCGACCGGTTTCCCACGTGACCTACGAAGTCGAGGGAAACTGGAGACCGAAGGGGATATCGCTCGAGCATGACGGTGATCCTTGTGCGTGCCCCGAGAGCTGATCACCCGCCGCTGGTAATATAGTTACTATCAGTAGTGTCGAGATGTTTCTATAAATATTCGCTGTACTTCGCGTGTGCTTTCGACGTTTTCAGAGAAACACCGCTCGTCCTGTGGTACCCTTTCTCCCCCAAACCCCACCACCTACCATCCCCCTCCGTGTACCAATCTCTCGGTGCATGTTACTCGGCTAGACGAATTGGTAACGAGGTCAAGTCGTGTTCTTGCCCCCATGGGTCCCGCGGCTGTTTTAATGTAGTAACGTTCAGACAGAGATCTGTTGAGAGTACGGTGATCTATAGGGGCGGGCAAGAGTGACGGTCAGTCTCTAGTGAAGTGGCGTGCAACGAGGGATAGCGTAATTTCTTTGGGAGTATCGTCGTCGTCGTTCCAATTCCGAACATCATCCATATACATATACAGATCATAGTGAAGGAAGACTTCGTATAAACGAAAGAGGGGTTGCCCAGATAATATTGGCTTTTTCCGATTTATATGTGATGGTAGAACCTGAAAATCGTTTGACACATTCATCAGCCTACAATTTATTTAACAGCTACTTTGGTTAGAACTTGTTAAGTAACGTTTAGTTTAATGGTCGAACACCGATAACAACAAAATAGAATTTTTTTCTATCCCGAAACCTCGTAACAAGTGCGACATGACAGTTTAGAGAAATGTACTAAAGTAAGGGGTGTGAGAAATTCAAATTTTTTTCTGTCTCGTATATTGGTTTGTAAAGTTTGCATATGCAAATTACAAATGGCCTAATACACCACAAAGAAATATTCTTTTTCCACGTATATCTTTTAAGCGAATGCGGTTTGAAAAAATCTGTTTGTTTAAACGAGCAAACGTGATTTGCAATCCCAACAGTAAAAGCTATTTCCACCCCTCAACATGAATAATAATTATCCTGCGGATTTTATGCAGTTATGTCGCATGCGAGTAAGGAAAGTACAAGACAGAGAAAAGAACTTAAAATTATTGTCCTAATGAATAACTTAACAGAATAAATACGAAAGGGAATTTTCTATTCAACGTTTGCTAGAAAAATTTTATTTAGCATAAAGATCCGCAATTGGATTAGAATCACTAAGAAGGAAAATGTGCAAATATTTGTTGTGGGATTTACAAAATATGTAAATTTTGTGAGGGCAACACCCAGAATGCACGAATAGATGCCATGACTTTCCTCAGGGTGAGGCGTCGCACAGTGGGCATGGTTATCAAATCATTTCAATGAAAAAATGATTTCATTAGTTTTTTGTCAGAAAAATAGATTTTTTGAAAAATCCTGAAATCTAATCCTGAAAAAATTTACGAGCAATGATGTATTCAATCATGTATTTAAAAAAAATTTCTACGCATGGTACTGAAAAAGCTCAATTTTCTTGAAATTGTACAAGTTCAACGAATTTTATCAAGGTTAAAAAAAGTTCGTACTATAATCTCTCTATGTTCCCACATTCTACAAAGTTTCAGGTTCAATTTTTAAAAAAATTCGTCGCTCCATCTCATTTCTATCGAAAGTTCTTTGATTTTGAAACAAATTTCGTCCGAATTGTCCACTGTGCGTCGTTCCGACGAATACTTTTCTTTCATCTCCTTTCTTACGAGACAGTGGCGCTTTCGCGGAGTGTAAAACTCACCGAGATGTAAATAGTGAATCGTCGCGGTCCACGGCTTAGCGATTACACGGTGAACAATGCCTTTGAATGATTCGTGTTGTTGACAGCCTAAAGACCCCCCCTCCCCCCACCCGGATTCTCACGATCTCCGACAAACGTTGATATTTGTTCCGATAGAAGCGGGTATCGGTGAGAGGCACGGAACACTGCACGCCGAAAACGAGCGTCGAGCCGCTCTCGAATTTATTTTTCACACGACGACGAGCGGAACGACGATGCTTGCAAGCAATTAACGATCACACCGCGATCGTTCCTCCCGTGTCTACTCCTGATCCGCCTGACACGTGGATCTCGTTCTCTTTTTCTCCCTCTCCCAACCCCTCTCTCTCTCTCTCTCCGCACGTAACTACACGGTGCCAATCTTAGCGTAATGAACCTACCACCGATTTTGGCCGTTTGGTATGGCTTTTGTAAGAAAACTCGGCTAAGGGAACGATGAGAAGGTATAATAAGTGAAGTCATTCTTCGATGAGCTTTGTTCGGTAACGTTTCCGGAATGCGTTCCACCACGATTTACGAGATGCTGGAAAAACTTTACGCAATAGCTTCAAGCCAAATCTGTTTTTTTATTTAAATTTAGGAGAATACTGTCACCTTTTCTCACTGCCAGTAACGCAGGCATGGGCAACTTCCTCGCTGTCGCTTGACGACTCCCACCACCAATGCACCGACGCCCCCACTATCAACTATTTTATATTGCCCTTGCCATGCTTTGCCTCGCGTGACTGTGAGAATACGGCCTCCTATACCTTGTCCAACGAGATGAGGCAGTAAACATAAACATAGCCGCTCGAATTCTACAGAATTGATGTGACCCTTCTCAGGGAGGCAGCGAAGGACGAACGCTGCTACTTTACTGCCTCGTCTCGTTGGACAAGCTATACAGGGTGTACACGTTAAGTTATGTTACCATTTTTTAGGCATAAACATTTTTTAATTGCACTACAAGGCAATGCTTAAAATATTGTAACATTGTTTAACGGGTACACCTGATCTCACCAACCTCCTCCTACACTCCACAGGAGGTTAGTGAAAGGACCCAAAAGTAGGGAGAGAGAGGAGTCGTCTGCCGTTTGCGAGCTGCAAGTTGTCCAAGCCTGCAGTAACGGATTAATCATTTGATATTGTGAATGACAGCAGTGATGCCAACTTTGGTTTAACAAAACAGTTAATGTGATCACTGATCTAAATTTTCTGAGCGTGCATACGCGTCTTTCGTATACATGTATTAATAACCCGGTGAGGACGTGTAAATACGTATTTCGTTGTCAAAGTTTCGTCAGTTGAAACCTGAAACATTGGTTACAAGCAAGTAATGTCGCGGGGAACGAGATTGCATTATTCGACAATATTGTGTAGATCATAATTATACTGTTTAGAATATAATTATTGTTTCATCGAATGGACGTTAAATGAAAAATTTCATAACTGAATTACTCGATCTCCATGCGATGTATTAATATAATTGCAACTAGGTCAAAATGACCTGGTATCCACCGTGCAATGGCCAGACACTAAATTCTGTTAGTATTACGGAGTTGAAATTGCTGCCATTATGTTTGTCAATTTAGTTACTAATTTAACATGCTTTGAGGTGATCGCTCTTGTAGCGGAGACCGTTGAAGGCCTTTTACAACCAATGTTCCACAATTAACGGATAATCGCTTTTAATTTATGAGAGCGAGTAGACTGCCATAAAGGACAAGTGTAATCCGATCCGATTAACTCCTAGAACTAGATCGGTCAATCAGACACAGTCTATCGATTTCTTATAATCCAAAATTGTACATTCTCACATTGATTTATAATACTAATAGAAGTTCCACTATTCGAATGTTTCATTATTAAAACGGAGTGTCTATTTTGGGAAAGATATTCTTGGTAACTTAGAAGAAGATGCCTATGACTTATATTTATGAAAGGTTTACAAAAATGTTGTTTTCTTTAAAACATAGTGGGACACACTATGCAAGACTGCACCATTCGCATTTTGTCGTAACGATCAGTTTAAGAGAGAAATTGAGCAAGTACTTAGAATTACTGGAGCAGGAATAACGTGATCTCCAAATATTTATCTCACGTACCAGAAATTACGTATGTGATTTAAATTAAAACGAAGCTTGACTTGCAGCTGGTTCTTTGTGTGTCTTTCCGTAAACCGTAGTTTCTTGATCGAACGAGGTCAAAGGTGACTCGCAACCGTGTCCTCGTAAATCGTCGCTTTGAGCGAACGCGAAGCCGAAACGTTGCCAAAACTTAATGGAAGACCAATGTATATACCCTGTACACTAAAAACCGTTGAAACATCGAAACATTCGGCGATGCTTATTGAAATTCTCTCCTACGATTAACATTCAAGTAATAACAGAGTGCGCGTGGGTATATGTATGTGTGAATCTGTGGCGAGTGCTTGTATGCGAGCGTGTCACGGGCCTCGGACGGAGTGTTTGGCGTCCGGTTGACAGGTCACGCGCTCGAATCAGTCGTACCGAAGACATTTCGAAAATAGTCACACGTGGCTGCGGTATCGAAGCGCCAAATAAGATTCCAGGATGTGAAATACCGGGACGTGATGCGAATTTATTGGCAAGATTTGCGTTGCTACGTGTATCTACCTTCTCCTCCGCGCGTCCCCTGAATTTCGCACACCGCCATTGACGTTTCTTGCATCTACGAGACTGCTCGAATCGATGCATGTTGGTAACGATACGAAGGGGGCTGTCATTGGCTACGCGGATATTCGCCCCCGGAGCCGTTTCCGAACAAACACCTCCAAACGGTGTCGAACGTCGACTCGATCGAGATAAAATATTTTTTTAACTGTCGCTTTGCGTCAACGGCGCTTCGAACCGTCTTGAGTCTACAGGATCTTGCGATTAATTGCTATTTCATTCATGTATTTGTAAAGGGTAATCTGGGGAGATCTTTCTACAAGAATTGTACGTGAACAGATATTTTCCTAAACGAAGCATATATGTTCGAACGCAATTGTTTTGGAACGAAAGATAAATAAATAACGTTTTGCATACAACCGAGCCGTTAACGTTATCGTTTATGTGACAACGTAGCAAATGCATCGGTACGACTGAGTGTTCGATGTGCTCACCACAAAACTCCGTTCGAGACGTTGTTGCAACGAGGTCGATGTAACTAAGGATCCATCTAATTCCTCGAGACGACGATGTAAACGTTATTTTATTATCGGTAACGGATAGTAACGGAAAAGTATACATATAGCTATGCTTTACTACCTGAAAAACGGTAGAGAAATTGTTACAATAATTGCTCAGCGAATTCGAGGCGAGGTGACGAGGTTGTTCATCGCTTACTGTGTACAGTACAACCTACACGAATAAAAAGGACAGAAAAAGAATAATATAGATGTAACTATAATACTTTTCCAACCTAACGAGGATCTACGGACACGGAGATCTTCGAGATTCTTTCACATTCGCGTTTCTTTGCTGTATTATACGTTGACCGAATCGAGAGTCCGCGACATTCGTGGACTCTTGCGAATTTAACGATGCCCTGTGAAATAAACAGAACGGAAATAGCAGCTTCCCCTTTTTAACACATCGAATTATCGAAATTAAGTTTTCTCGATCGTAAATGTTAAATAAATAATTTGCGTTGCTATCAGTGCACAGGTTCGATCAAAATAAAAAACAGGTATCTTGCTATTAACAAAATCCCAACGTTTCGATCCTGATGTGGATCTTTTACAAGGGAAGAATTTTTGATGCGTCTGAAAAATTAATATCACCGCAATGTGTGTTAAAGAAATCAAAGTGTTAGTTTTGTTACTTTCATATTGTTTGAATTGTTTAATACATATTACAGTGATATTAATTTTTCAGACGCATTATAAAATTCTTCAAAGATTGCTTGTTTTTTTTATTTTCATCGAACCTGTGCGCTGATACCAACACGCATTGTTTATTCATCGGGTTATCGTTATGAATTGATTGATCTTCGAACCCAGTTTCGCTTCTACCAGTTTTTCGTTAAACAAAGTTCAGAAATAGCGCGGTCTGTAACAAAGTCGCCAAATCAGGAGAATTGATTAAAACCGAGAAGAAAAAGTTAACCCCTCTCTCACTCTATCAGTACCTGATGAGTCGCGTGACATTCTGAGCGTGGGGGAAATATCGTCGTAGAAGGGGAAGGTAATGTTGGAAGGCAAGTCTTAATCTGGCGATTTTGGTCTGCAAAGCTATTTATCGCATCCTACGTTTCGCGTTTTCCTTTTTGCCGGGCAAAGTCTCTGATTGGCAAGGTCGATAGCTCCATCAAGGCCGACGGTCGATCGTCGTCGGAACTCGACGATGTGAACGAGCGAGATGGAGATTCCGCGTCGATTGAAACGCGGCGAGATCGACGAAACAGCGCAGCGGTTCGATTCAGCTGAATACGAGCGGATCGACGAATGCTGTGCGATGCGACGTGCAAAGGTTCCGAATGACGGATACTGATAATCGACGCGGAATCATTGGACACGGGCCGCATATAATTAGCCGCAGAATTTGATTAGTCTAGGTTATTACTCCATAGACCACTTTGTACATCTAATTACAATACGTTATTGCGCATATTCATTGTGAATACGATGCAATTATAAATCATCATAATAAAGTGTATGTTTATATACATGTACGGATATTCGTTCGATTTATGCGCCGATACATTCGACCAACAGCCAATATTGCCAATCCTCTGTTCCTGCCCGCGCCAATCAATTAACCAATTTCAGTTCGTTTAATTGGGTCGTCAAGATTTAATAATTTGACGCGCGGTCAAAATTGCGGTAACGCCGATCGGGACGGGACAAATTGCTCGTCGAGCTTAATCTCGTCTAGACGTTGTTTCGTTGTACACTTCTTTTCTCTAACCCTTAGACCAGGGGTTCTCAAAACGTTACTTTAGGAGGGCCAAATTGTAAATTCCAAAATATTTCACGAGGCAAAGAAAATGTTATAGGAATAGAAGGATTCTTTATTTGAGCCGTTTATTTTGAAAGTGGCCTAAATCTATTTAAGTTTAAATTGAGATATTTAAGAGTTTTCGTTTCAATGAAATGATAAATATACATATATAGGATACCACTGTGTGGTATCTATGTGTGCACTTGAAGGAATTCGGAAATTGGAGGTTCTTGATTGGACTTGAGGAATATTAACAAAAAACACAGACCAATCAGAACACGATCTAGACTCTGATTAGTCTGTGTTTTTCTTTAATAGCATCGATCAATTATCATACTCGAATAATAATAATAATAATAATACTCGATCATTCAACGCTCTAGAGCAAGACTCGGGGGATCCTAATCTGTGAGTAGTCGATTTGAATTCTTACAAGGATAGAGTGTTTGAGGTTTTCGTTAGTCGATTGACCGATGCTCGAGACTTTCTTTTGCTTTCACTGCTGCTGATTTTGTCTCGTCCTCGTTTTCATCGGATCGAAGAAACGCTACTGGCTAGAAAGAGGAATTTTGTATTGGTCTTGGCTTGCGGGCCTTGATTTCTAGGTTCCCGAAGATTCCTCTCGGTTTCGCAAACATTGCAGTCTGCTTCATCAGCAGCAGGTTGACATACCGGAACTGTGAAAAGTCAGCAAAAAGAATCTGCCGAACGTGGCGATCGTCCGCAATTCAAGATCAACATCATTAAGGGAAGCTGGAGTATACGTAACCCCGGAGAATCATTCGCTTGGAACAATACCGTGCTGTATGGTTTCTTCATTTGCTAATCCTGCTTCAATAGTTCCTTCCACGCTTTAGATTCTCGAAACTTTTGAAATTTTCTATGAACTACATGTACACGTGTTTTTGTACGAAAAATGTTTCTATTCA
Source organism: Lasioglossum vierecki (assembly GCA_028455595.1). Lineage (NCBI taxonomy): Eukaryota > Metazoa > Arthropoda > Insecta > Hymenoptera > Halictidae > Lasioglossum > Lasioglossum vierecki. The sequence continues at coordinate 1,501,567 of CM052339.1, forward strand.
AATTAATTTTTTTTTTCTATTCAGTTAAAGTAAATCTGAAGTAAGATCGGAACGTGGAAAAAATTATTGTGGTAATTTGTAAATAGTGTTTATAATTATAATTATATACAATAATTATAAAACTATTGTTAGCAAATAAGAAACCTTGTGTTTCGCTAGGTTTCGAAGATTATACGGCTGAGAGCGCATAAAGTTTCGTAACCTGATGATTAGGGATGCAATCGCTTCTTGCATCCTCGAGGAATCGTATCAACGGAAGCACAAGCGAGCCCCGGGCTCCTCAAAAGTTTCCCCTATGTGAAACAAGTATAACAGGCTGACGAGAATCGCCTATTCCACCGAATCTGTCGCTGTATCCACTTGGCTTACACCTGAGAATATCTAGGGAGTAGCGTGTTCGCGCGAGCGCGCGCGCAGGTGGTTATAAAGGGTGCCGGGCATTATGCTCGGCTCACAATGAATGCGTACCAACACGGCAACGCCTGGAAATAATAGACTCCCGTCGCAATGCAGAGCTTCGGTGCCCTGGTAAGTATCGTGTAATTTTAACGGTAATTGCTGGCGGTTTAGCGTGCCACAATTGAAATAGCCCTTATTTCGTCGCTTGTATGGAACCCCCGAGGCTTGCGCGCAGACCACCGAAGGGTATGAGCATGTCAGGTACGCTGAATTCCACGTGATTACGCGAGGAAGTGCCCTCTTCACTATTTCCCCGTCGCGGGGAAAACCTCCCCCTTCACGGCCGCCGGAAGAGAAGGGGCATAATATTCTTATTGACGCAGCAACCGCTTGTCGTCGCTTAATCCTGTTACCTGCTAAAGATTCATTACACGGGCATAGTCTGTTCACCGTTCTCATTGTTCAAATTCCATCGAGTGGTCGAGCTGCAGGGTTCACATAACAATGGGATCCACTTTTCCTTGCTCACATCCAGAGCCGAGTACATACATGCACGAGTTCATAAGTAATTTTTTTTTAAAATTAATTTATCAGCGCATGATTCGATCAATTTCTGCACACTCTATTGTTTTATGTATCGGGTTATGTTTGTCGGGAATTTGATACAAACCCACCGAGATAATTGTTGTACGGAAATTAAAAAATAAATTCTCATCGGGAATGGTTACCGGCGATGAAAAAATTGGTCGATAAATTGTAATTATTATTGGCAACCGAAGAGATGTAAATCGAAAAAATAATCGTTATCCTGCGATTTTTGTTTCGGTTTGATTGCAATAGTTTCGGTCCTGCTTTAATTTTGTCGGCTAATGTAATTGCCGCAACGTCGAGAGCGGCTTATGGGCTTTTACCCTGGGCCGAGCAGCGCCTGTTCTTTGTTTTCCGTTTAAATAAATCCAAAGGCCAGTTGAATTAGAAATACACAAACAGAACCGGGACAAGGGAAAAAGTACAGGTGCACGCGGCACGGCAGCCGCGCCCGATTGATTTAACCGTAACTTCGGTTGCGTCTGCCGAGCGCCGCGGGATTATCAGGAATTTAACGAACCATTGAAAAAGTTCGTCGGCCACGCGTTATTTAATTATTCCCCCGTGTACGGCGGATTTCGCGTGAGCACGCCCCGACCACTGACCGAATGAACGATAGAAAAACACACGGTTAACGCGTCCGCTAACTCCCGGCTCTACCAATGACAGTTTTATTTAACTGACTGTGCGCAGTATTAACAAGTGTTTTTAGGAGAATTCACGAAAAGTTAGCCGGCTGCGCCGGAATAATCTATTGCCCCAACCCATAACTTTCTACGAATGTTTGCGAAACTCGTGTTCTGTCGATATTACCACGCAGATTAGTTATACAGAACACCCAATTTCAAAAGCTTGCCGAAAGTAGAGAAACTCGTTTAAAAATTATAGCAAAAAAGCCAAGAGAACTGAAAATTGACTGGCAGAAAAAGGAACATTGACAAATAGCACGGTTAATTAATTTTAGGAAAAATTGCAACGTCTGATTAATTGCTAGGTATTTTTACAAATGAAGCATCAAGTTTTTCTGACACACCATGTGTTTTCTACTGCTCTCCAAGCAAAAATGCAACGCAAACACGAATGAAGATTTATGTTATATGTGGAGAGGACTTTCCTGGCCAATGTATGAGTGCGAAATGGTTTTCGCAATTAGGCAAAAAATTGCTGAAGACAATAACAAATGTAATTCGCGTAAAGCCTGTTTTTATTAACACATTCCGTGCGACCTGTACCACCAATGGTACATAATAAACTATCCATTTAGAAACTGTTTATTAATATGACACATTTACATAATGGTTCAGTCTAGTTCTTAATATCATGGAATACAGTGACACACGTAAACGTTGATAATTGAAAAATTATTATCGACAACTGAAAAATTATTTTATAGTTATTATTGATCTTGCGAAACACTCGGTACAACATTCAGTATTTTTCAGACGCAAAATTTCCCTTGAAAATGATCCTTTGTTCCCTTGAAAAACGTTGACTAGTGTTAGCGTGAACACCCTGTATAGTAGCACAATACTATCTCGAATTTCCAATTTCACGAGTGTTTAAAATCCGCGCATTAGACACAGTACTGTGTGTATAGTGATCGATGGTAATCAAAGCCTGAAAGACATCGTTTACAGCGGGATTGTAAAATGCCTCCAGCGGCTCTTTATATGAGCGATTTGAATCGAAGAAGGATTCCATCATATTTCGTAGCTTTCCGAACCTTGCAGGTAAGGATTTATAAATATTAATGGCCGTGAAAATTGTATATACATCGGCGAAATATCTCCATGAAAATGGGGCGACGGGCTCCCGTAGACGATTTATACAGCAAGTGGTTTGTATGTGAAACTCGCAACCACTGCTGCAACCATTTTCATTGATATGCGACGCGATATTTCGCACCGGCTATTTGATTCCGCGTTCACCACAGCCGCGCGACCTGCTTACTTCAAAATCTTTCAATCGTTTTCCATCCATCGATCATTCTTCCTTGACTTATACCTAGGCATAATTTTCGATTACTTAGCAAAGAGACGTTCGTCTATAGGGTCATTCAACGAAGCGAACCATCTAATGTACCTGTAAAATGTTTTATATTTTCTATTAACGGTTATAAATGGTTATTAATTATATCAGTTATGAGCTGCGTTAAATTAATACCATTTCAATATTATCTTCTTAGTTACACATGTCGTCGTTACTGATACAAATACTTGGCTTTTTCATGATTATATCTGGTAAGATTATATCTTTAAGGCTGGTCGAAACTGTAGTAGTTTGTGGTTTATATAGCTGTTGCCAAGGTATGTATGACAACGCGTGTTATTAGACAGAAGACATATATAACTAAACTGCGGATTTTATGGATTTGTGACAAAAAAGGGTACGTACAATTTTACACTTTGTGTCCGAGAACGCATAAAAACCAACCGATATTTTTTAACGACGAAATTTGTTCCGCGGGACTTATCGACTTGATTGCATTTGACAATTGACAGCGTTCCTCCGTCGTCAATGATACCCGACAAACGCTACAACGCGAACAGCAACTTCGCAACTTTGTCGCCCGCGCTGCTACTACGGATTTCAATTATATTCGATCTGGGTCACCGATACCGATTCCCGCTCGCAGCGTTCGGAAGAACCCGCCGAAAATTATTCGAGATACACTCGCGTCGTATTTGGCGCGATTCAGTTTATATTCGACGAGGTGTACGTGTATATTCGGCAGCCACGAACCTATCTATACGCAAACTGAATGGGAGCACTCTTCGTGAGAGAGGACAATCTATCGAAACAAGCGGGAAACACGAGCGAAATTGCGTGGGCTACGTTTGGAAGAATCGGGTATTTGAAGTTTTGATAGACAATTCTTCGACAATCACACGACGAAGTTAACCATTCGCTGCATTGTGTATCATATCTGATACAGTTAACAAATCTGGCATATAGTAAAGCAACAATGTGTTTTCTTACTATTGGATATGGGTGTTAATAAATAAAAATGAATTAAAAAGAAAACACTTTTTAAAAACGGAGTAAAAAGTATAAAATAATTTTTCCTAGTCCATTATAGATTCCTAACCACGTACAGATAGTCCTGAAAATTTTCGATTGTGAATTTTGAATAGCTTTGAAGATATAGTATTTTTCCATCTAAGTCCGCAATACGGAGCTGCCGAAGGACATTAATGTGTCAGGGACACTATTCTTTAAAAAATTAAATAAAAAGTTGTTAAAAATGTCAAGATCTATAACATATGTAAATTTCATCAAAATCGGAGAGGCTACCTCTTTCGAAATAATTACCGAAGCTGTTTATATAGTGTGGTAGGATGTAACAATCAGTTTTCATATTTCGGCTATTTTCAGAGAAGATTATGGAAGATGATCCTGATATTAACGATGCCAGATAGAATTCCCCTATAAATTATTCGCCGGTTTATTGTTAATGTAAGAGGTTTCGGTCCTCGGTTAGAGGATCATTAGGCAGAAGAAGGCGTGAGTCTGGTACACACCGGATCGTTCGATGAATCCCGATCACGTACGCGCGTCCGTTGCAGCGGAACGCACATCCATTTCGGGTTACTGAGGAGCCGCGGCTCGCCAGGATAATGTCCGGATTCGTATTCCCACGTGGTGCCAGGATCATGTAGATCCGCTTGCCATTATCGGGAAATCCGCCTATCGAAAACGTGATACCCGTCTTTTGCGGCGCGTAAATCAAACCACACACCGCTGCGCCGCGGGGATATTCCGGAGCGCTTTTACATCGCGCGATATTGCCGAAGGACGGGTTCACCTATGTTCCCGACCGATTGCCCACGATTTCAAACACTGACGAGCCGAACTCGAAAAAGATTGTTCCATCTCGGACCGCTCTTCAACGCGAGTAACTTCAAACTCGGTGCTCCACTAATGACGCTTACAATTAGTACACAGACTGGGTCACTTAACCTGACCATCTCAATTATTTTCGTTATTAACCCTTAGCCGGCGACGCGAACCAAGTGAGTTCCAGAAGAATTCTGACTTTCACATGTCTTCACTTCGAATTTTTAGTTGCACGTTCAATTAGAGCTTATAATAAGCACATCAGAATTTTCTCAGATTTTTAAAAATATAAAGAGTCAGGTTATATCCAGGTTTTAAAAAATGAAGTTGATCTTGAGATTTCTAAAAAAAAAAACAATAATAGCAAATATTTTTATAGCATTATGTGATCCACATTGAACTATTCAACATTTTCCTTATGAAATTTGACGTATATATGTTTAAAGACTCATTCTGTATTTACAGTATGCGGGTTCAGTAGAATTCAGCTAATATTCAGTAGAATATGCCAGCTTTGATCAGACATTGATCTTGCGTGCTTCAACGTACCAACTGCTTCGACGAACTTTGTACATTTGCATTGTGCCATGCATTATTCAAAACTCGTTGAATTTGTCTTATGTCTACTCATTTCATAAGAAAACAAATGATAGTGTTATATAAAAAAAGCAAAGATGTAGAAAACTTATTTGAAGAATTTATATGTTTGGCAGTATCAGTATTCTCAAATAGGAATGCATATTTTTATTATCACGGCGTAAGATCTGTAATCCACACGTGACTTTGAGTGTACAATCATGACAAACTTTCTTGAATATTTCACACTCGATGTCACATGAAGATCATCGTGTTATAATTCAATAGATTGGTCTTGATACGAGATATCGCATCTTGATGATAAAAAATTATACCCGCAACGTTCGTTTCAGTTTCTCGAATAATCCACGGTAGAAAAGTAACATTCCGTATGCTGTGGATCTACTCTTTTCCCGATATATATCGAGCGTAGCACCAGCGGGCCGGTCGCCGTAGCGTAAAACACGGGAAAGTGAGGCCGGGTTTACGTTCCCGCGATAAGCGGGAATAAAATTATACAGGAATCGTAAGCCGCGCGACGTTAATCCTGTCACGGCGGTTCCATCGTAAAACATTACGACTACGTGCTGAGAAATGGTCAGTCCTTTCTCGCGGTGGCATCGACGTGGCCTCGTGTATGCAAACAGTGCGCGTGGGAGTCAATGTTTACTTTTCGTTAACTGTAAACAGGAAACGGGTGCGGCGTTCTCTATTGAATCACAGTCGGAACGAAAATATCAACAACGAAGATCGGGTTGCTCGGTCCTATCGTAAAAAAACAGGGAGGGGGGCAGAGAAAGGAAAGCTCACAGAGCCGCCACTGTAAAAATCGTGACAAGCTTTGCTACCGATTTTTATCTCGCTCGTAAAGCACCATACGCTCTCATCCTGTAAATGTACACCATATGTACGCACGCAGGATACAGTAGGAAAGCAGAAGACGCTCGTAAGGAATGAACGGTTAATAGATACCGGGAAGAACAGGCGGGCAGAGGTATTTCGCAGTACGTTCCTGGGTGGGGGCAGACTCGAGTTATTACCTTTCTTTATTACCTTTACGTTCGTACGTGTATCGAATACTCACTTTATTTGCCGCTTCATGCGCTGCCTGGATTTTATTTGCTCGTCAGTGTTCTATCATTTTCGATAGGGAACCAGATTCGTGGTTGGGCACAGTCAGAAAAATTTCTCATATGAAAAAATGTGGCTTAAAAAACATTTTTCCAATATTTTTGTGCTACTAGGGTTGGATGTGTAATGAGTGCGAGACTGTTGGTTATATATACTTTACTACAATTGCTTCGCCACTTATTGATAGCAAAGTAAGATTGTAGACACCTAACTCAAAGTAGTCAATGCCGACGGATGAAACCACAAGGGTTTGCATCCTCAAGTTTCTTGCGGTGCCGGTACGTCTTCGTGTAATTAAACTTCCTGTTGCTTGGGAACTTCTCAAGATCAACCAGACACTGGCTAGCAAACGCCGCTGAACTCCTTTCCACGGGTGAAGACTATTACATCGTAAATACAACCTATAAAATTTTAGTGAGAATTATACTACTTCCGTTGGAATTAAATCCCTTCTTTGAAATATTGTCCAACATTGGACAATAATGCAGGGTGTCCCAAAAATGTAGTATTTCCTTGAAACAGATGATTCCTGAAATAATTTAAAATAACTTTTTCCTTTGGGAAAATGTACCCTGTGGTTTTATTAAGGAGTTATTAACGAGAAACTCGGGCCAATCGGCGCGTGGCTACAGTGCACAGTGGGACATATCGACGCGCTAGCTGTTCATCGTTCAAAAATGAAATTCCTCATACCGATTTTTAACGAATGTACTCGTATAATGCTTTTTAAATGTCCATTACATTCGCAAACGGTAATATTAATAATAGTTACTAAAAATTCTCGTTAAAATCAACGTTCAGAGATCCAACTTTTTCAGATACCGTGTTTTACCGAACGAATTCGTTTTGGTCGTAATGATGCCCAGGAAAATTTATTGATATACCGTTATATGTTTATTTACGACGCACTTGGAATTACAAATGTTTGTTAGTAATTTATTAAAAGGATATACTATATGAACTGAAGAGAATCGTTAAAGTTTTTTTACTGGTCATAACGTTTACTTGTGATTTTATGTAAAACAGTTTAGATTTCGACAGTGAAAAACATCAATCTTGTCATTTTTAAAAAGGAATGTACCAGTTACTTTTAAGGCTCAGTAGGTTTAGTGTAGTAATAAATAATTCGTAGATTTATTTTTAGCTTAATGATGTAAGCGGGGCAACTAATCGGTAATAGGAACGTGGCCGCGAGTAGGGACATTTATGTACCTTTCATAGCATGTCACTCCAGCGCAAATGGTCAAACCCATTAAACCCGTAAATAGAGGTTTGGCGATCAACAAATGGTACCATAACAGTATGAAATTGACACTTAGGCCGCATTATGCAAATCATTAAACGTCTCCAGCCCCAGCAATTTTTTTCTCCACCAGTTTAAACAAAAAACGATTACATTATTATTTCAAGCATAGTGTTTGTTATTTGTGTATAGAAACATATCTTTCTAGTATTTAGAGATGTCAACGACACAATCTCACAGCGTTAGAAAATATTTCGTTGCATTTTCGGTGGACCACTGTGTAATGTGAATGAAACTTTATCGGTGAATCTTGTCGATAACATATCTGGTGAAACTGAAAATCTTTAAATCGGTTATTTATTTTCTACGAGGCTCATACGTTCCCGATTCAGGGATACCGGTGAGGGTGCATGATAGGGGACAGTGAAAGCAGGCAGACCTGTGGAAGAATCGCGTTCCAGTGAAAGCGATTTCGCCAATTCGGTTGGGAATAGGCCTGGCCTCGAACCCGTGAAAAGAGCGAGCGCAGTTGCATACAGGTCGGACAGATGAATGCTGGCTCACTAATGAGCCGTTAATGGTAAATAAATGGACCAGTAAGCGCGCCTGCATTGCGCCAACCCGTGGGACGTGACGTCAGCCCCGCGTCACCAGTGATTAATGAGCGAGCTTTGTTCCTGCCGGGTCAATTACATACAATTCAGCTTCCAATTTCGCCGGCACCGTGTCACTCCGAATCTTCAATTCCACTCCCCGACGCGTCGCGTCGACTCGCTCGTGACTTTGACATAGGCGTTCAGAGGCACGGGGACGTCCAAACCTGCTAGCGCTTCCCCTCTCGACGCAAAACTTCGACGGTCAACTCTAACGCCAGCAGAACACAGTCGTTTCGGCCAATTTCTCGAAAAGCTGGCCAAAAAGTGTTGCTTGTTGTATACGCCAAATCTTTTAATCGAATTTTAAACAACTTTCCTTATTAAAACCATTGTACAATAATATTGTATGATAATATTCCAGGAGGGTATCTGAAATCTCTTTCTAACCACTCTTTATTACGATAAAGAAATTTTGATTCTTGATGCATAGCCTAATGTGACGCGAAGACGAGGCAGGCGTATTCTCGTCCCTCCAAGAGGGTGACAAACTGGTCCATTGGAACTCGTTTGACTTACTCGAATTTAATTGAAGTTAATCGCTTCGTTTCCACCCAGGCTAGGACTTTTAAGTCGCCGCTGTGAAAAGAAAGCGGTCGAGTTGGCACAAATGAAGGGGATTCTTCGTCGACGAAAGTGGTAAGTTCGGGAAGTTTTCATTCCGAATGAATGTTAAAAGTTCGATGTCGAAGGGGATTTTAGATCGTTCCTGATTTTCTTACTTTTACATGGCACATCGTTTTTTTATGCGACGTCTGATTGGAGATGCTTGAAAAACGATTCGCTATTCCTATATCTCGTCTGTGGTATGGGTACTACGAGGTGATTGAAGGTGGAGGCCTGTAATACAGTTGATATAATACTTATTAATATAATCAATTAATTAATTTTATTCTCGTGTTGTTTCATGTAGCTCGTAAAAAGATTAATTCAAATATATATAGTTAATTAAAATATATAAATATATAGTTAATTAAAAAAACATTAATGACCTTGAAAGCTACAAGATTAAACAACATTTTGTAAAACAAACCATGCAGGGCACATATTGTTTCCGGTAATTTCCAAAAAGTTTCTTGCATGCATGCCTGTATCGATTACGTCTCTACGAACCAGTTCGTGGACAGATCGAGAAAAATGAGTTTCCGGTGGTGTGCGTGTAGCAGTGTCCGCGATAAGAAAGGAAGAGGCGACAGGAAGCACGGAAGGAAGAGGAAAGTTGCAGCGTTCCGAGTCCGCTGCACTGGACTAGATGGCAAACCGATGTTCTACCAGAGTGTAAATCCACTGCTATAGGTTCAATTCCGGCTGATTTAGTTCCCTCGGTTTCAGGGAGATAGGTTGTCCGCTCGGTGCACCATGATTAACTATATTCATCCGTAGAATTTGTATACTCTACAGTTTCTAGAAAAATTACTTCTTCTTCCTTCGCTTTCCCCAAATTCGGAAGTCATACTGATCAATTTTACTAACTCTGTTCTACGACATATCTATTAGCACATTATTTATCATTTGTATTATTAGCTATTTCTATTAGATTCAACAAGATCAACGTTCATCTGAAAGAAGCAGATTCAAAAGTATGTAAAATAAAATCGATGTGTAATGATTTGCAAGAATAGTATCCGCCTTGCCAGGGTTAAGAAAGGATTGAGATCTTCACAACCGGATCAAGATCAGATTTTAAATATATGGTTTGTAGACGACATGTAGTTGGCACCTAAATTCCAGCGGTCATTTATCTTCAGTGCTCACCATTTTTCAATACTGACCACCTGGGTTCTAGAATAGCCCAGATCCATCAATACTCTCTTTCTCTCTCTCTCTCTCTTTCTCTCTATGTTAGTGGTTGGCTCACTAGAGCCTTTATCTCGAGGAAACCTTGACCACAAGAACCCATCAGTGCAAGGTTGGCCAGGCTCCCATGTCCTCACGCCCCTCACGCCTCGTAATTCTAACTTTTTAGTACTGGGCACCTGGGTTACATTGTCTAGACCACTTCTATACCATGAATGCTTTCCCACATATGGGGACTCTAGGTTGGCTCACTAGAGGCTTTGTCCCAAGGACCCTATAACTCTAGACACCTATCAGTGCTAGTTTCAGTGAACCATTTTCATTCAGACTTCAATAATTTATTTTTATTTGAAACTAAATGCCAAGTAACGTTAGAGATACGTTATCAGACAATATTTTACAAATACGCACTGCGAAGTATGATCAATTCATAATCCCCCTTTCACGACACCTTTACATATTTCATGGAACCTCGTAACATTTCTTAGCTTCACGGCTGTACGGGCTGTTTTCCTGTTTACGAAGATTGTGGATCCGTGTAGCCGCTATGTGTCTCGTGGATCGTTGGATTTTACGTAGACTTCGAGCGATTTTACGGTTCGATATAAAAATAAAGCTGTGTAAAGCACGCAAGTCTCGCGGGAAAAACAAATTTACAACTCGCGCGTGGCTAGAGGTGACCGCGTTTCCGAAGTATGGTCCGCCTTTGTTTTGTTTCCGAGTCAATCAATGCTCATGAGGCTCCAGGCATTACAGTAAAACCTTAAATACTGTCCGGGATCGTTATCGTACACGTTGTCTGGTGTCTACTCACTCCACTGAATTTAATAAATAAATAAAAATAGCAAGTCATTATTGAAAACGCTATCTGTCACAGAACACGTCTGTTGGACAGTATTTAAGGATTTACTGTACTTCATAATTGTCGTGCGGAAACCCTCCGTTAACTAACTTCACGCGTGGTTGGATAACTAGCGCGCGAAATCGATATGACGGGAATGTATTCGCCGCGTCGTGAAACTTAGAAGCGGGCATAAATCAGTTGGCAAGGAAGCAGCACACGTTTCTTGTCGATTCTTATACAGGAACCTCGAAAGCTCCGCCATTTGTTCTCGAAAAAGGGGCAGCTTTACCCTCACCTCTTTCGACCCAGGTCTTTGCTATTGGGATCTTGTTCCCTTTTCTTTTAGAAATCGGTATCACCTATGTAAAACACGCGACAAAACTTCAGTGTGCCCCAAAAATGTACTTCTTTGAAAAAAAGTAATTTCCGAAATCGTTTTATATTTATTAATATAAATTGTTTTTTTTAACATTTCTAACCTTAATTTTTTTAAATTTCATTTCATTTAATTTTTTTTAATTTGATCGATAGAAGGGTTGCAGTACGTACCTAAGGAAAAAGAATTGCTAGCGCGTAGCCCGCCATTCGTCATCTTCTTTATTCAGCATAGCCTACATAAATATAGATCAATATAGGTAATCCGTTACGTATACAGACGGTACACAGTGTACCGTGCAAACAGGTTGATCATTGCGGAAATGACAAAGTGTTTAAACGATGTTCTCTGTAAAAACGTGTAGGGAACACGTTGCCACGAGAAATATTCCACGGGGATATCGTTGGAGGAGAACAAAGTGTCTCCTGCGGGACGGATAGAAGCAATTAAACTTCAATGATGATGTTACAATCGAGCACTCGATCCGCATTTTATCATTATTCGTGGATGTTTACTCGTGGTTCCTCCAATAGACGAGGAACGGGCATGAATTATTTATGTCATGAATATAGAATTCGTCAAAAGTTTCATCTAGTTCCTAGCGTCTTATCGCGGACGAACCTCTATCAACTTGTAATTAGTTCTGCGTCTCGTTACGACGATGATCACAACATGAATATGTATTTACGTATTAAGGACTCTTTCGGCCCGAGACCATTCTCCGGGAATACTTTCGGTTTTCCCATAATCCTATTTGCATGAACAATCTGGCCCAGTTTGCCGCCTCTGCCGCTGAATCGCATCTCGTGAAAAATATTTCACAGAATCCTTTTTTCTTCTGAATATATTTTGTCTTGTTTCACATCTGCACTGCAATCACTCACCTATAGCTAGAGTTTATATAATGTGCATAACATAATAGCTTAATCAGAACTTTAATGGTGCTTTAACATTATAATAATTAACGCGTGACGAACATTTAAATACAGTTATTCATTCGACCGTAAGTTATAATACAAATCTAGGTCCTGTTATTGTACAATGTAATATATATAACTTAGTCAGTCACTTTTAAAAAATGATTCATTTATTGTTTCTAGAAATTGCAAAATATTTCATCCTCTTCCGAGGGTATTATAAATTAACGTGCTTCTCTGAAGTATAAAGATAATAAACTATAATTTGTTGAATTAAAATGTAAAGTTAAAACGGTTAAAATACGAAGCAGGGATCTTTTGCGTAAATTTCTACTTCTCCGCAGCGTATGAGAGCTAATACAGGAAAGTGCTACTAAATTATGAACTGCGGCGTAAGTGTTCTAATAAATTTACAACTATTCTTCCGGGTAACTCAAACAACCGGCTCGCAAGGAGATCAAAATGGCGGAAGACAAATCCACCATTGTATATTAATTCACAGCACGCTGAAACTCGTGTAGAGTAAATGCAAGTAATATACAGGGTGTCCCAAAAATGTTGTGCTTCCTCGAAAGGGATGATCCCTAAGTTATTTTTTTACAGATATTATAACTTATTAATTATTATTGGCTCGTAACACTGACAAGATGTGCACTCTAATGCCATTTAAAAATTGTTGAGAATGTTGAGTTTTAGAAGATATTTAAATTCTATAAAAATCAGAGAGGCGTAAACTTTTGTGCAGGATTACCGAGAACTCTTGTGTTGAACTTGTTACGAGTAGTCACTCTTGAAATTAGATGTTCGATGTTAGCAGCCCTTAGCCTGAATTTTCCGTCGACAGTTTCAAAGTGTAGGTTGTCGCGGCCGCGTACGCATCGACAGCGTGTGTTCGTTTCCTCGGCATGGCATCGGGAACAGGTTTCCGTCAATGTGAAAAGCCGGGCACCCGGTCTTCGGTAACATTTTCCAGCGAGTCTCAGGAGGAAATCTGTCGCGTGAATTTCACGCTTGCCGGTTCGATCGAGCCGACGCGACGCGTTCCCACGGCGATTTCGCGTCGCGAAACTTTGATGGCTGCCACACCTACCATCGAACGATAACTTGTCCAAGATCCATCGTTCAGCGGCAGGGAGTTGTATAGCGAGTTTGTTTTATCGAATTTTCACCAGGCCTGTACACCGTATGGCTTCGAGGCAGGCTTTCCTTCGAACGATATTACTTTTTCTTTGGCGTGGCCCGCCGGCGGCGCCACTAGACGAGCAAAATGAAAAGAAAATAAAACCAGTATTACGGTTGACCGAACGGAACGCCAAAGCACCCTCTCCCAACCCCACCGGCCCCCACCACGACCTTTATCGTTCCACCTAACGTTATAAAATGCATAAGATAAACGCGTTGCTATTGCTCACCGACCACCGGGGAAACTCGATGGTCCATCAACTTGCCGGGAAATTTTAAGAAACTCGACAAGCGAGGCGTTTGCGCTTTGTTTTCCCTCTTCTCACCGAGGAACACTTCTTCAGCGTTTCGGAGTTTGTTCCGCCGCGCAGGAACGGGACACATGATTTCTTTCGAGCAATATTTATGGTGCGTTCGTTGATATCATCAAATAGAATTTGGCGGAAAATTTAAAGCATAATTGTACAGCAAATATATTTGTATTATTTTATTTATATTATATTTATGTAAGGAGGAGACTCGAAACGACGTCTTTATTCGTTCCTTGCTCATTGGGAACTGTTAGTAATCTTTATTTTTGACACAACTAAAACGCTACGCACATTTGTTCATCATAAACAATTTCGAAGAAGAAGTTGGGTGTATAAATAATTTGTAAAGCTATATAAAATATGAAAACCTTAATTGGATGGAGTCTTTGATGGAGTACTTTCGGCTGAAACTTACAAATGGGATGCGATCCTGCGCTCCACCTCAATTAGAACCTGAAGCCGGACAACAAGATTGATTAGCGCTATCATTGAAAAGTACGAGCCGTGTATACAGAATTAGCAATATGTTTCTGCCACCGTTGGTAATGTCAAGTCTCGCCGATTGTATTTTTTCTACGGCTCGATGTTTCTGAGGGTGCATCGGAAAACACCGAGTGCAACTGAAGTACAGACAAATCGTGACGACAATTCTAAGAACTAGAAGGGACACTGCAAGGCCAGTAAGTGCGCAAGGAATGAAACATTAACTGCACATGACTGCGTTTAAGTACCTAAACGTTTTAATAATAAATTTACATCCACTTAAATGTAACTGTTTCCAGGGAGACATTAATTTTTCAGAAGGGGTGAGGAATAATTGAAAAATAAGCACTCGTGGGGTTTTACTTGGAGTTCAACTTCTGAAAGAGTCATCAGGCTACAAATCATTCATTATACATTGTAATTCTACAGGGTGTAAACTTAAATTAAGTGGACAGGTTTAATGATAAAATAAATTAATGCAATTTGAAACATAATTTTAACAAACCAGATTTGTATGGAACATTTAAGTTAACAAAGTGTACTTTTGTCAGGTAACCTCGATAATACATTATTTTCGTAAGGACCGTGCTAGCGATAAATGTAATAATTCATACGGTTATCAAGTACCTCGGACTCTTACTCCGCTGTGCCAGAAATCTGGACCCATGGCGGGATGTAAATGTATGAATGTGAATTAACCTACAAAATTACTAGTTTAATTCGGAAATAAAGCTGGATGAACGCCATGCAGAAGGAAACGCAGAGACGCGAGTAATATTGTAATTCAAAGTTTCACCATAAAGACACCAATTAAACATTATCCTTGCCCGTTGAATTAAGCGTAATTGTTCAGCAGTTCTGCTTCGCGTTAAATATTAAGAAAAAATATACTTTGCGTACTTTCAAGCAAGTACCACTTTTTTAGACTCCCTGTATCGATAGACAGTATCGTTTCTTCTCTTTCGCATTTGCATATCTTTCTATTACCTTCTATAATATATTCTATAATATCATTTATTAAATAAACCAACGAAGGAATCTTCGTGTAGCATATTGCTTTTAATTAAAATGAAATTATGAGGACGATAAAAGTGGAATGTATGGAACTCGAGCTGAATAATAACATAAATATTCGTGAGTAATGCAGATTCAATTTAAATTATACGTTAGCACACAGCAGTGTAATTTCTACGCGAACGTTCCAGCTATTTCAATCCAGCCAGCCCTAAGCTAAGAAAATGAAACGTTGATACGATTAAATTCTGTGTACTCCGAAATGTGAAAAAAGCCGATGCATTTGTAGGAGAAACGCCGGAGGACCAGGAAATTATGGGAACACACGCGTTCCGGTGTCGTTTAACCGTGTCGCGAGTTTCCCCTTTGATCAAGTATCGGTGCTTCATTAAATCAGATTCGGTGTTTGCCATTACACGGACACTTCGCGAGCGTTTTCCATTGTAAAACGCGATAATCGTCGGGACCCCGCACGTAACACCGTCGCTGTGCATTATTAATTCCCCTCCCCGGCGTCATGTAATATTCCGCGGCCAATAAACAGATCTCGTCGCAGCGGCGCGCTAGCGGGCAAGCGCATCGCGCGCTGATAATCTGCCCGCGGCCTACCGGCCTCTTCGGAAATCGGTGCATTTTGTATGAGCTCGCAATTTTCATTTCCCGGCTGGCTGGACGATTGCGACCAAATAACCTGCTCGGCCCGTCCAAGGGAACACCCAGATTATGTATTATTAATTTTAATGGAATTACCTGGACAGTAGTAACGGAGTGTGTGCTCTACCCTGTCTACCCACAATCACACTTCCGTCGTAGCAATTCTTTCTCGTTCTTTTCTTCTTTCAGAATCCCCTCTACTGCTCGTCCACCAGGAGGTGGCAGTGAGAAACTCGTTTATAATATATAAAGAAAGAAAGAATAATATAAAAAAAGAAGCTTATAATATATAAAGAAAGAAAAGCTTATTCTGATTTAAAGCGCATGGCACCAATTACGAGACTGACTGTAGACATTTTTGTGGTACGCGAAAGTTTGAGAACCCCAGCTGTAGACCATTGTGCGATGGATCAGCGGCGAATGTGTCATTCAAAATGCAGCTTGAGACCGAAGGATCCCTTTCACGAGGACCTTAAGTACAGTTTTAAAATCCTTACATCAGCAGTGGTTGTCGAGATACGAGGAAGGGCGAATATTGGAGGTATTATCGATCTAGGGTGCGGGACTAGCTAGACGATCATAGAACCATCGTATAGCTTCGCAGTAGAATAGGCTGCCCGGCGCCAATGGACGTTAGAGGACATGTATAATACATGAGGGCTCTCGATCCGTGACGCCTTCTGGTTTCTTCTAGCAGACCCTCGGGCAACCTTAGTCATCGTCCGATCGGGTTTACCTTATAAGCGACTATTTTTTCATCTGAAAACCGAGCTAAATATTTCAAGGCTTTTATCCGGTTATACGAGCGAAGCAGACATACGACTCGCGTTGTAAACGTCGCCGACAGGAAGTCGGAACTGCGGGATGACCGACAACGATGCTTTCCACCCCCGTGGGTACACGTGCAATAGAATTACATCGGTCTCGCGCCAACGGACGTGTCAAGGAATACGTCGTCTAAAGACACTGCACGGCTTTAGTCCTCTCGCTGTTGGCGCACAATGGGAATAATCGGTGTTTCACCAGCTGAAAATGTGAAACTTTTAATCGACAAAAGATAGACATTTTATAATTATTTATTTATTTGTTTAAATAATACTTACAAAAGTACAGTCGCATTCACTTAATAACAGGATGACGATTTTAACAGAAATTCAACTATGAATTTGTAGTGTAACGCAATCTCATAATCGGTATAAATATAAAAATATAGAAATATTTTTTAACACTTAAACATACTTCATTCAGAATTAATCTATTATGTAACGTCGTAATGAAATTCTGAATAAAGATAAGTTTATGTATTATTATTGAACTTGAACGTCAAGTTTCAAGAGAACAGTTAATTCTTAATTTATCGATCCTCTGAGAAGCTTATTCCCCTCAATGAGTAGAATACGAAATAATTATGAAATATTTCACTTTAAAGAACTTCACTGATCCTGAGGTGTAGAGTAACGCTGTAAAGGTTTTTACACATCATTTCTTGACACCCTGTACGTCACCCAATTTGACAGATTCGAATCGCAAACTCATCAAGACTAAAAGTAAGAAGCGACGTAATTACTGCCCAGCACCCGTCGCGCCGTGAGGCAAACGGCACGAAATTCATTGTAGGACTCCGAGGCAAAGACGAACGCCAAGCGCCATAGTGGCCAGGCAAAGCGCCATAATAGCTTCAGCGGGCGAACGAGCTTCTTCGCGGAGTCATTAAAACTTTGCATTATTTAGACATTCGGATAAATTACAAGATACGTGGGCCTCGGTTATTCCACGAGACGAGAATAAAAGGTTAAAACGGGTGGCAGCCGTCTTTGCTGATATTCCACAGGGTACATCGGACGCCTCTGCAGACGTTTCTAATTCCCCGCCGATAGAATATTAAAAATGTCGGCAATTTCCATTCAGATGAGACTTATCAGACCTGCACGGCCGCAATCTCAACAATCTATTCGTGTATTCTGCGACGACAATCGCTTTATCGGATTACGTCCGCATGGATGCAGCCCTCACGAAGCCATAAAAATTTCCCCGCAAGTTCCTCGGGGTCCGGCTCCGGTCCCACGCCTTTCGGTCTATGTAATTTGATCATGCTCGCGTTTTCTACATACTGAATAGGTAGGTCCTTAACTGAGGACCTCCTCAGATTGCGTCGAATTAAATTACAAATGTAATCCTTCTTTCACACTTGTGTTTCATTCAATAATTTTTTTTTATGTAATTTTTTATATATGTTATGTGTCTGACAGGTGATGAAGATTCTGTGAATACATTTTGATAAAAATATATGTTAATAATTTCGCGTACACCGAAATAAAATTCTATTTTGGTTTTGTTAATATGCGGCTATTGGAGAACATATCGAACTACAATTTATATAAATATTCTCTTTTTTTAGGAAATTACGATCTACAAGGTATCGTACATATGCAATTATTTTTAATGCTGTAACGTAATGAGGAAACCCGATATGAGAACAAAGTATTATTATCTTTACTGGGATTGAAATGAACGATCTTCATTATGTCTGCTTATTATTCATTAGGAATGTAAAGTTTCTGCATTACCAATTTTATGAGATGTTCACAAGTAGACAGTGCATTCTAAGTATTAATGGTAAAACTGGGTAGGTGTAATTAAAAACGGTAAAACCGGTAGATGAATTTTAGAATACTTTTATATTATTTTCAACCTACTAAATTCATCAAGAAAGAAGACAGCTTGTTGCAATTGAGGTAGAACATTTTAATTTTGCATAAAGATCCGCTGTCGATTCATGTATATTTTACTTAAATTTTAACTTTAAATATCTCGAAACACGATTTTAGCAACTACGCCTTTAATATTAAGTCAAAATCTGTAACAGGTTGACTGCTAACTGGTTGATTTTTACTTATTTTTAATGAAATTTTCTCAACATATTTATAGGGTTGAAATATGGATTATGTATGTGTATTAACGGACAACTAAATACATATATAACTAAGGTTATAATAACAGAGTATCGTAAATAATAGAACACGTCAGTCATTATAGATAAACACGTCAGTCATTAACGTTTGGTTAACCCGGATAATTTATCCGTGTGCCCAAATATAAACCGGCTTATCCTTACGGCTTTTCCTTACATATTTTAAACATTTTCTGATTAACCCGCATCTGTCTCTCGTGTCAATCTGACACAGTTATCTCGAAATAAATTGTACTGTTTTGATATTTGTAGATAAAGTCCGAAACTCGGTGACCTATTCTTTTTTTATGCGAAACATATTTACTATATATGAGAAGCATAATTTATAATTTATTATGTTCACATAAGCAAGTGAACATCTCAAAACATGTTCTTAAGAATTAGACTTGAATTTTGCAAATTAATGGAGCCACAGCCAATTAGCCTAGCTAAGTTACTTGTAAATTATTTGGTATATGAAAAATGGTTGAAACGGAAGTGATATCATTTTAGTAGTAGCATTTAGCATAGCATTATTATTTTAATTATAAAGTGTAATTACGACAGAGATGCGTGTGCGCAGGGAATATTTAATGTTGATTTTCTCGAAAACGAAGTCTCACAGGAAAAAATTTAATTCGACATTTTCTCTTTATTTTTTCACGTAGAATTGCCTAGTTTCCGGTTGTACCACCAGTTGCCGGCCATCCTGTATAACAGATTCAAACAGTTATTTTCGAAACAATTTCAAGCCCTGGTGCTGAATCAAGTCACGCGCGCCTCGCAACCTGGCTACGGGAATTTCATGAAACATTTTTGGAATAAATCCACAACAAAGCGGCAAATGAAATTTCTGCAGCCCCTTTAGTTTCTCGTGTAAGGCACCAGCCCGGCCATTGTTCGCTCGCCATCGTCTCGTGACCGGGCAATTTTTTCAGCAGGGCCGCCATTCATTCCTCACCTCGCGTTATTAGCGACCTTATTTCCTTCGCTCAACCACCGTACCATTCTTCTTCGCTGCCTCCTCTGTTCTTTCTCGCCGTTAGCAAAGAACGCTTCTCTTTGAATCTCATCCTACCCCCGGCACGTTCCGAAGCATTTTCATTGAACTTCCGAAGAGAACGCAATCTGCACGACCGGGAGAATAGAGGGCAGAGAAGAGGACATTAATGTCCGGATCGTTGAGAGTTTTTTAGCAAAATAGTACGAACCTCCGAGCAATTATATCGATGGAACTTTCCGGAGGAACGTGTTTTCCTTTTTACCTCGAACGCAATATGCTGGCTGTTCTATTTAATTCTACAATTTCAATGGATCTATTCGCGAGGATGACGTCGAAGGAAATCTATAGAGTGGAAGTTCCTCGACGCATTTTATAGAAAATTTCCGATCGTGGGATTCTTTAGGGGCGACAGATGTTGAACGGATCGAGCGAATCAGAATCCCCAAGTTTTTCTATGTTAATGATATGGACACTAAAGAAGGACCTGTGATTTGAAAAATTCTGTAAGAGATATTGAAAGAAAGGAAAGTAGCATATACAGGGTGTTTCAAAATTATTGAAGAACAAAAGTGAACTATTTTATTTTACATGGCTACAGGGTATCCCAAAATTCAAATCCGACTGAGTTTCATACCATAAACAATTAAAAAATTAGAAAACGACAATTGACTTTTTAAACACACTAAAAGATCCTCGAAGTCGTGGATGGTTCCATTTTGGTACACATTCGTCTCTGCCTGTAGCAATTGACAAAAACAATTTTTACCTGTCATACCGATGACACGTGATCGCACCACTTTGATCGTCGCATACTTTATTTCGCGAATTAGATCTTTTGACACGAGCTCGTTAGCTGTACGCACCCCATTTCCAATTACTCTGCAATTATTACCATTAATCAATTTCCCTCGACTAATCCCATCTCTCGGCAAAGCGTTCCATCACAATATTTACGAAAACCCGCAACGTCCTTTCTTCCCAGCTCATCGTCAATCAATATCAGCGGCGTAATCGAAGCGGGGGATAGACGGGCCAATCTAATTAACCAACATCCACGGCACTTTATACACCGCAGCTGCATCAAAGTTCGAGACTAGTCATTATGGCCGTCCAGTATGAGGCGGGAGTGGTTTGGCCGACGAGCGGCAAGATCCTTTTCGAGCTGATCGAGGGGCACGAGCAATGAATACGAAATTGTTGTCACGACGAGAAGTGGCTGGGTAAAGAGCAACGGAGAGGAGGCGAGCCAGCCAACCGTAGACGGGAAAGCGATACCTTCGCTGGTCTAAGCCGTTGGATGAAGAATGGCGGCGTAATACATATTCATACATATTCATTCGGAGATACGGGCGCAAACCTCGTTAAACTCTTATATGTGAAAGCTGGGCCGGCCAACACACGTGACGCCTGGCTCGTATGCACGGAATGTCGAGAAGGATGGAATCAAATCCGCGCGCTGCTCGCCTGTTTATTGAACATTGCGATGTCTTCTCTGGCACGGTGTGTGTATCGATTTCCGGTCCGATCGGCGTGTCGCCCACGCGGCAACCGGGATTTCCTGTCTCTGATTTATCTCCGTAACGTGGCGTCTGCGGTGTTGCACTATAATGCTGATATCGACATGCCTTCACTAGCTTTTTCTACATACCATTTCGGGTCCCTTCAGTTAACCACCTAACACACTGCACACGCTGCGCACCATCACTGTAATACCATTCCAATATTTTCGATCTCGTGTCTAGAACTTTGACCACCTTTAATATTTCTGTGCAGCTGAAGTTGGATAAGTGCAGATTTATGTACACGGTGTATAAAAAGTGATGGTCATCCGTCCTAGCGGTGTCTTATTGACTTATAAGCTGTTAAAGTTTTTGCAAAATTTAGATGTGTCGAATGATACACATGGACAAAAATGATCCTGTGCGTGGATCATCTCCATAGGTGTAGATCCACCCCAAGGAGGGATGAGCATTACTTTTTATACAGGCTGTACAGCAACTCCGTGCTACTGTCAAATACATGGCAACGCAAAGTACTGATTCTTTCGGCACAACGGCGTTAACTATCCCATTTAATCAACTTCTCGAAGAAGGCGAGGAAAGTTCTGGCAGATGCTTTGGCTGCAGAGCAGTTTCTCTGTTGCTTGGATGGCGAGAACAAAGTCTCTGCTACATAGGGACATCTGTCCAGGCGCTATTTACAGTGCCTGGTAGATAGAAAGTCCCGAAAGCTGTTCCCTCGAATATTTTCAAATAAGCAGAGGCACCTCGATAGAAACACGAGCCGCGACTAATTGTAAAATATCGTCGAGTTCCAAGACAGCGAAGAAAGAACACCGCGCAAGGACGGATGGAAGATGGCCCGGAGGAAGTTATTATTCCGGCGAGTGGCGCCTCATTGCAGATCAGCCGACCATAAAAAACTAATTTATCGCGAGGAAATGGAGACGAAGAGGAGGGTTGATGAGGTAGAGAATTGGCACGGTTGACCGAGCGTCTTGAATGGCCCGCGCTCTGGTAGGCTCTGTTCGTTCCCTCTGTTCCCTTCTCGGAACGTTGCATGGCCACCGTCGCGCTACCGGTTATATCATTTTAAAGACGCGCCGCGAAATAAATTTATAAGTAGTCTGCCGAGAGTTCTGTCAGAGCCCGGCTCCCGTCTAAGTAGTTGGCAAGTAGTTTGTGCCGACGGAGTCAAGCCCCCCTCGATGTATTATTTAAGTGCTGTAGTTCCCGCACCTTCGCGCCCTTCTGTTTTCCTTCCCTCCATCTCTCCGCTATCATTTCCGCGTTTTCTTTGTTCTTATCATGACTTTTCCTTTTTAATGATCATCCACCCGAGCCCAACGCGACGCGCGCTCATCCTCTCAGCTCGGGCCTACTTTGCTCCATCAGTCACACTTCTGTCGAGTGGCGTCTCTCGCACTCAATATCGTAATCTCTCTCTCTCTCTCCCTCTCTGACGAGGGTGTCAGGGAAACCGGAAGCTTGGAAAGTTACGAAATTTCGTGTGCAAGTAGAGTAATTGCAGAGCGGAAGTAAAAACGTCTGTAAAGACTACTGACGACACCAGCGTTCAATACGTGTAACTTTAAAGTATGCTTAGGCCTAAAATATTTACCAGAACCTGAAGAAAAAGATAATGAAATTATTCATCTGTCTCTGAATACTGTAAAATTATTGATTTCTTTCTGTTCAGGTTGTGAAATGAATTTCTTTAAATTGTGGAATTACAATGGTTAGGTGATTTTATTTAAAAATCAAAACTGAACGAAGAATTATTTGTACAACAATTTTTGAGGTACATACAGAAATGAAATCGATAACATGTCGCGTATGTATTCGTTCGTTAATATGTCATAGCGTATGCTACAATTTTATTATGATTCGAATGAATTTCTATGGATCACGTTTGAATACAATTTCGAACGAAGTGGGGACGGAGCGAATTTCAATCCTGAAAATAATTGTTTGTGTGTGAGAATTATTATATTTTTTAAATCGAAACTGCTCGTTGTTCGGGACAGACTATAAATGGAATTAGCTTGTACTAATTTAAAAAACAATCGCGTTCTTCAACATAGGTGTGGCCATTCCCTTGCGAGACTAGGAACACTTGCGTCAAACAACTTAACTGACGCAGTCTTATGACGTGGTAGAAAATTAAGGAAAAAGGTACTACCAGCTGAGGGAACGATAACACGTCGTTCGTTCGCCGCCTTTAGCGTAATGAAAACAAACGATGGCCCACGCTACGAGACAAGCTTCGAGAGCGAGGTCGATTAAGGCGATTAGGTTCGAGCAGCGTGGAAGCGTGGCTGTCATACCGATCAAAGAAAATCGGCTAGTTGAGAACGCCCTGAAGTTCACGCTGTGCAAAAATAAGTTCAACAAAGTTTTGCTTGACGAATGTCAATAAATTAGACATGATTAAACACACACGTAACAATAGCAAATTCTCCCAAAATCTCTTCTATGAATATTAAACCACCAAGAAAATATATATATAAATACATTTAATATAAAAACTAGAATATTAAAAAATTTATTATTTACTTTCTTATTCCTTTGTCTGTCGGTTTATAATTTCTAGTTATTCGCAGTTTTCAGATGCAGACCGCGACACCGAGTCTTAAATTTACAGCTTTGACAAGATTTCAGGTTGCGGCTGCTGAGATTTTATACGAGCGACGCTAAAAACTTTTATGAATACGACGACGGTCAGAATGGTTGTGTAGTCGGGTCTGACTTGCGAAGAAATATGCATTTTTATCTAACTAGACCGCGTTAAAAGGCGTTCAAGTGTACGTACGTTATAAAGTTGGATATTGTAATTATGAGACAGCATGATTCGAGAAATATATGTATCTCTTTGTGCCTTGATCGATGACGTGTTACTAAAAATTAAATGTAGATAAATTCTGACAGCGATTCGAAAAGATCCAGAAGGGGGGTGTAGGCTCAGCTAAAGTGTGTATGACTCGCCTTAAAATGAATAGAATTTTGCAGAGTGACAATGAGGATTTGGCGTGCGGCCATTTGGCCGGACTTTTATTTTGGACATGAAAGTCTAAATGACGGGCTGGCCGGCCCTGAGATTGACGCCGTTCCCGTGCTTAAAAGCACACGGCCGGAAGTGAACGTGTACTCGTTCATCGGTGCAGAACTGACTCGTTGGCCGATCGTAAATCACAGATTGCTGAGTTCCGTTGCGCGTGGTCCACCCTCGTTCCAGTGGCTATCGCCATAAACTTGTGCGGCCTGTAATGGCCGAAATTTTTACAACGCACGGGCAACAATTACATCCCGTTGGTGAGGAAAGGGGAGGAAAGCATGTACGGGCGGAAACAACATCGGAAGCAACGTGTTTCGCGCCTCGACAACGACGTGTCGCGCCGTCTCGTCGTTCCGTACCTTTGACACGAATTTGCCAGCGAAAAACGATACACGGTCGAAGTCGCGGCTGCCGAGGGAGGAATTTGCTTTTGGTCGCCACGCCGAAGGATTCGCCTACGGGGGATTCAAATATATCTCTCCTTTCTTCTCCCTCGCTACCTGATCCTGCGACTAGAGTTTGTCGATTTTTAAAAGAAAATTATGCAATTCGAAAACCGGGTTTTTCAGTAAGAAAGGTTCAGAAAGATTTGTTTTTAAAAAATGACCTTGACCCATTTTTCAACTCAAGCAATTTAAGAAACAAATCGTGTGAAAATATTAAGTATAAACATTATATATTACAATAAAAATATTACGGTATCTATTTAGCACAGCAGAATATACATTCAAAGTGTCCAGAATTGTGTTTTTTCATTTTAATGAAATAGTTACGGAATGTATGTTGTCTAATATTGCAGTATATTGGATAAACAAGCTTCGGGTGAGCACCATGTGTGCCAGATATTGAAAACATGTACTGCATATATCCACGGATGGATATAATACAAGCTGCCACTGTACGGAAGGTGTAACCTGAGAAAGGTGAATCTACATGAAAAGAATTGAACAAAAATAGAGAACGCGAAACTTTTTTCAATCTCGCTTCTTTTTCACGAAAATTATGATTGAATATATCGGCCAAGCTCGCGCGCTATCGAACGAAACTTGGCTAACGTCAATTTATTCGAAAATGGTACGTCGTAAGAAGGAATATTTTATAATACTGCACCAACGATTTTATTGTAGTTTAGAACTTTCTACCAGATTTCACTTTTCAGCAGTATACATATTGGACAGGAATAAACGTAAATTCCAATATTTTTTTATTTTATTAAAAATTCTAGAGAATTCTGGAGAAATACAGTCTTATTTCTCATTTGTTGAGAAATAAAAAATGTTGAGAAATCAGGAACACTGATAACAATACATCTTAATCGTGTAGTTTATGTTTGTTACATTCCTGTCATCTTTTACAAGTGTGTTTGCGCTTGCGAATGGGGTTCGGTAATTTATCGAACATTGGGAGAAATTGCGAGAGCTTTGCCACTAGGTCGATTGGTAAGCACAGGGCAATAAATATTTCCATTAGTGGTAAGAATTCGAAATTGGTGGGCTCGTAACTAGAAGGGTCGAATTTCTCTTCCCGGTGCCATAAAAATGAACGATTGAGCGGACTATCATTCCGGTAGATCGGGGAAGGAAATATAAGTACTTCTTCCCGTGCCGGTTCACTTATAACCTTACTCGATATTGCTTGAATTATTGTGCCTGCCCGTACGAAGTACTCGCGTGCTCCGTATCGAGGAATCAAGTTACAAGCTGCGCTTCCATTTTCTGCAATTCCGTTTGCATATAGACACGTTCCTTGATAACCACCGCCATGTTGTGCAGGATTTACGATCCGGCCCCCAGTAAATGTTACCGGAGGCAAGGTTCATCAGGGGAATATGCGCCCCGGTATAAACACGAATCTTAGAACAATTCCGCATCCGGCTCCGTCCCTCAGTGCCGCCGCGCCGTTCCCCTTGTTGCCATCGGGTATGCAACTTTCGAATACCACGCGATTGCCACGAAAGTACTTGTGTCGGTCTCGTCTCTGAATCCAATTGCTCTAAATACTGTTTAAGCCATTATTTTCTACATCTTAGATCATGCAGTTCAACAACATTAGACAGAATAACAATATACTAATTTAGTGGATACAGAGAGAGTGAACAGCCTTAGGGAATACAATAGAGACTTCCTTATTCGAATACTCTAATGTACATATATGTACATTGATATGTGTATAGTTTTTAGTATTCAATCGTACGAATTTTAATCATACCAGATAATTTAGTATGAAGCTAACCGTGTACTAGGGTTTGTCGATTTTTAAAAACCTCTTTTGAAAAGATATTATCAACATTTAAAAAAAGGGACGTAGAAGACTATTATTTTCAAAAGACAAATGAAATATTAAATGATAGTTGAAATATTTATTTCGGCAAATATTAGCTTTGTGAAAGGTGCATCGCTGAGCGGCGTACTGCTACGCCATCGATAATTGGTTATTCGACATCGAAATCACTTCGACAGCGTCACGTGGCACGCGAGTTACATCAACATGAAATCAACACCCACCACGTCGGCCTCGCAGAGCTAAGTTAATCTGTTCGAACCTCCTCTCGCATACTAAACAGCCTCTTAACGCGAGCAAGGTGTTTTACCAAAGTGTCTTCGCGGCAGCTACTTACGTATGTAACGCGGCATCCCGAGTTCGCGCACGTCTTTGACACCAACCGGCCGGAAATACTTTCGCGAGATCCTTCTGTTGATAATGTTTCGCCCTCCGAGAGTCACGGGAAAACGGAATGATCAAGAGGGGTAATGGAACACAAGATCTTCCAGCGGAATTTCATAACAATCTTTCCTTCAATCCCCAAGAATCCTAAACCCTTAAATCAAAATGTACTTCAAAAATGCAATCCACAAATTATATTTAATAAGCAAAATTTCATATAGATCCACAAATCGTTATATTATTAATAGTTATACGTTAAATAATTTGATAATTATTTACAAAGAGACTATTTACAAAAGATTATTTACAAATTCAACATTTTGAACAAATTTTTTTGTAAAGATTAATGACGGTCACCCTGTATAAACATATTGTTAGTAGGTATGATATGCTGAAGTTATTTTTCCTCGGAAATCTTATTTTGTCCCGTTTTTCTCGAAGACATGCGAAAGTGTTTTCGATTACAGGGAAAGCAAGGAAAGATTTTTGCGGTCCGTCGCCACAAGGTGCATCGTGATCAATCTACGCTGTGATGAATAGAGAAATCTGGAAACAGAACCGTCCATGGTCCGTGGTTTAGCGCGTGCATGGCAGCGCATAAGACTGATCATGATGGATCGAGACGTGAAAAGATTCTCCTGGAGTTTACATGAACAGGAAATAGCACGTCTTGAGGTTTGAACAGATTCTGCTAATCGTCATTGCTAATCGTTTTCGCACGTACAGTAAAAAGTCAGAAATTTACAACATCGAAATGTTGAGGAAAATTTTATGAATTGCAAAATTGTTTTGATTTTTTGGTTCGAACTTGTGCGCCGATATCATAAACTAATTTCTATTAATTCGAACGATCGACAAAACGGAATATTTATCGAATTCATCATTTTAAATACAACAAGAAAATCAGTAGAACGATGGTTTAATAAATATTATATAAATAAGTTTTTCTGCACTGCACTGGGAGGTGCAGATCTGTTAAAACAAATAGACCGCAACTTGACCTTAAGTAGAAGGTCCATCGATGCAACTTATTCGAAAGAGAGAAGTTTACTTCTACCGAATTCTGTTTCCCAAGAATTCACTCTCGACTTTTCACTCGGATATTTCCCAAAATGGCGGATAGAAGGGCTAGCCGTGTACGATGCCGTTCGCCTAAGAGGTCTGGCTCGTTCCAGAGTCAGAGCACGTTTCAGTGCATGCTAAATCGTTACGTGAGTCGGATATTTCGCGGCAATAAAATCTCATACTTGACGACACCGTCGTAAGCGGGGGTCAAGCCGAGAACAAAGAGCGAAAAGGAAAAACCAGTGGAAATGCGGAGAAGTAAATAACGATCGCGCGGAATCTGTGGGCGACGACTGAATCGGCCCCGTCGATCACTATATTTACTCGCATATTAGCGGACGATGACAGCGCACGAACTGTCGCGAACCGAATGCAACAATTTATTACGGGAACAGGGGCCGATTAGAAAAACAAGTTCCACGAGGAATGCGTCTCGCTGGGAACACGACAACTTGGTGAATAATTCGCACGTGGAAACGTGTAAATCTAGATCGTCAGGTTCGCGGAATTCCGGGCCGTGTAATGAAACGTCAAGCATCTGATAAGGTGCATCGTTAGATACGGTTTCCAGAAAATAGAGTGGGCAAAAAACTAACACGTTCCGTGATCGTTCCGATTTCAAATCGGACTTCCGTCTAGCCCCGTCTGACGAGTCAGGCAACGATTTCATTGTCTTATCGCGCGCGTCGCATTTTTTTCACGCGATTAGCGGCAGTCCGCCATAAAATGTCCCCTCAGATCCAACGGATAAAAATTAATTGCCAGAGAATACCATTGCAATTGAACTGAAATTTAAGCAACCTGCTTGTCCGACGTGCTTCGCCGATACATCTGTATGCACGCTTGTACTACTCGACTATTTTCCATAGTTACGATCAGACTCGCCAGATCGGGGAAAAAGTTACCTTCTATCTCTCTGCCAGTACGCAGTTTAGTCACGTGACATTGCGACACATGCACGACTTTAGAACATATACAGGGAGGTCCGTTTAAATAAGAACACCTAAATATCTCTTCAGGTTATTGTGATGCAAAAAATTGTTATAATATATCCTTCGATAACAGTTATCTGAAATAATTTGAATAAAAGTCAAGAAATGACGAGCACTCGTGAATACAGAATTTTTTTATGCTTGCCTGTGCATGTTATGTGTCCAACAATGTCCGTGATTAAAGGTGACTGCAACGGCGAATGGGCGCCACTCCAACGCAGGTACAGGGATCGTTTGAGCAAACACGAACCAACTAGTGAATTTGGTGTACCACGAACCATTGACAAGCAAATGGCGATCCGGGTCGGTTGGTGTATTTTTTTACACGTCGCCCTAAACCCTCTCTATAACTGCCATTCGAAAGATAGCCAGTCGTTGTTGTTCCGTAAAAAATTGTTTGGGGATGCAGCAGTTTATTTAACGACTGCATTGTCGCGGTTTGACCCCGCTGCGTTTTAATCTCTCCTATATGCTTTCGGTATGTTCAACCAATCACTGGCCAACCGTCTGACAAAAGGCCGTGGCGAAAAACATAGAAACGATGGAGGCTATGGGGAAGAGCGGGATACGCGAAATTTTTTCGTCACGTTCGTCTCTTGCCTTTCATCGAATATAATAGGAGACACACGCTGCCCGCTCGGAATTCTTTTTTTTTTCGTGTGACTTCGCAGTTGTTTTTTGGAAATCGAAACCGTGATGTATGGACCGTTCGCTCACGATTCCAATCGGACAACCCTTTCTCCAGGATTAAATGTTTTTTTCTCTCTTACGAACCAGGTCATGTACTCGGACAAGTCGCGTTGATACGTTTAGACAACGCCATTCAACTCGAATTTCATTTGTTTCAGTTATTATCCGTAGGGATGATTTCTCGAAATAATTTCTTCTTCGGAAATATTTATTTAGGCAACTCTTTTCTATCGAAGGTTAAACTTTGAATGGTTTCGTAGTTTGCTAAAATCGATACCTTTGGTAATAAAGTAATGTCGGTTTGCGATAGTAGACCGTGCTGAGCATAGACTGTTTGACAAGAATAGCGACTTTACTGTATTTTATTAGAAAAATATTGTGAGAATGATCATTTCTTTAGCTTCCCGACCTTTAGTCTGGATCATTCCCTTAAGAAAACAGTAATGGAAAGCCGTTGTCCAGATAAATGATGGCAGCGAACGCGTCAACGTGTGGCGAGTGCGGTTACAATAATCTCGGCGGTCCTACAGTCGGAAAACTGTGGTTGTAAACGCGCCGTGTATTATACGTAACTTCGAATTGAAACTGTTCTGCGGTTGAAGTAATGCTGACAACGACGGAACATGGATCGATATAAATCGTTGAAGGTAATGGAGGTGGCGGTGATGAAAGGGGAACGGTGGAGGGTTACGATTGGCGATGCGAGAATTCCAGAAATCAGCTTCTTCGTTAGGGGTGGTTCCGTTCACTGGAAGACAATAACGATGGCACATTCGGTGAATATGGGTCAGCCATTGATCTACACCCTTGAAATACGAAATCGAATTTGCATTCCCGAAATTCCCCTTGATTCGACTCACGTGCGGAATATATTGCTCAGCCGGCACAGCGCGCGGCGCGCGGGGCGATTTGGCGAATTCACGCACCCATTGAAGATTGAACCGGCTCTAGGCTTGAGGGATGAGGGATCACCGTTACATCGTATCGTTATAAATGGTGATTTACGGACCATTAATATTACATTATAGCTGTCGGTTATACACAGCTCAACGGGATGCAGGTATTAATTGGCTAATTGCTCAGAATCCTCCGTATTAATAGCGCAACTTCCTGAGACGAAGTAATAACACGGTCGGGGTATAGGAGTAGACCAATCATCGTATGGGGTTTCATGTCCCTTGTTCTGAAATGCCCACATCGATAAAAATAACACGATTTCTTACGCCATTTAGCTGACAAACGATAAATGTTGAAACCAGATCCACGAAAACGATCAAGTCTAGTGAAATAAAAATGACTAACGAGTTGGGTCGGTGATGTTATTGTGGACGTGTGCTGCAAGAGTAAGATACGATTAAAATATATTACAATGAATAAATAAATTTATTCACTGGTCGTATCACGAGACCAGTAGCAAACGATATGCGGCATTAGTGTAATTAATTGTTCCGCTTGGTCCATCGCCTTGGTTCGTAACAAGACCATAAAATTGATTAACAACGACGCTGCCGACACAAGACACCATCGTTCTTAATTAAATTTCAACAAATTATCGCTGAAATCCGGAGAACCGCATCGAATTAACTGGAAAGTCGATGAGCTGAATAATCGATAAAGGTATCGGTTATGAAGAGAATATCTCGAATTCCAGGAAAGCTGTTTTTCCGAAGGGGGCAATGATGAGGCGACTCGTTTACACCACAGTGTATGCGCATAGATGAAACTTCCGGCGAGCAGGAGAAAAGACAAACACTTTCCCGATGTAACGGGAATTTGGTATTCGAACGATGCACAGATTATAAATTACATAGAAATCGCATTCATTATCGATGGAACCGCGGAGATACGGGGAGGAGTGGGTTGAACTGGGAATGCGGATCGGCTCGCAAAAAGAAATTCTATCATCGGCGTTGATCGGGAATCGTTAAATTAACGAGTCACCGTGGCATGCAATCCCCGTCATCAAAACCCGACCCGTTGCTATGTCCTCGGCTCATTAACGAGATTTGATGAACGATAAAATCCCGAAGCCTTACGCTGTGTTCCGTGCGACGCCGTGCGGCGTGTCGTGTCGTGACACGTGTCAAAGCACGTGAAGCGTTCGCTGCATACCGGTGAAATATTGTTGCCAGGGAATGGGAAAGCTTCTACGAAAAACAACAGTCGCTTCTATGGGGATGTATGGGCGTATTAAAGCGTAATGCTGAAATATTGCAATTACCAGGACGCGGCATATTAATGGCGGGCAAAAATGCCGGATGCATTTTCTTCGGGAATTTCGAGGGACACGCGCTTGCAAAATGCACCGCGTACTCTGAATGTTCGTCGGGTCATTTGCATTTTCTGTCGCCGTTGCAGACATTGCACATCGATGTCGAGGAAGATATGTGTCGTAAATATTTACGAACATGGGACTCTTCAGAGATTTGTGTGACCTTGATGGTCAGTGAAGGTTACCTTCATTTTATAAAAATAATGCGGATAAAGAAAAACTATACTTATATACAGGTAGATCTACTTTTAAAAAATGAAGGGGACCTTGACATCTTTAAACAAAATTTACATAAAAACAGAAACATCAGATATGATATACTATGCAGCGAAGGGTTAAATTATATTATCCCACAGCAACAAACTGGAATAAAATAAAAATTGATTTTCTTCCCTAATATGTTTCATAGGTTGAAAATAATATAACAGTATTTTTAAATTCATAATAATAAAATTCACTGTCTAGAAATTTAATTATTCCAATATCGATGGGACACTGTCCACAGGCTTTTTGAATTATACATGCTACTGATAAAATCAGAATAACCTAGTTTCTTCTGGAACCACTTCAACAGAATATTTTGAAGAGCCGATCGCGTGAGTTACTATGCTCGCAAATGAATGGGAACACGAGAACTTCATTCCAGGTATTTTAATTAAAGAGGCGTTATTGAAACTCTTTGTTGACGAAGCACTATTGAATTTCACAAAAGAAATGATACTGCAGAATATTTATATGTAGTACAGTGCAGTAATTAACAATATTCCACGATCAAACGGTCAATCGATGTGAAGGAGACAGGCTTATTAACTTCGGAGTTCTCGAACTCTTTCATTTCGCGGGCCAGTTGACCGCTGTGTTATTAAACGCCGAAGCTGATTAATCTTCCATTATAACAGAGAAATATAGTATACGGTGTTTCATAATCGTGGAGCTCATTTCAGTGGTATACGGAGACGTCTCTTGGGGAATGGTGTGCCGTGGACTCCGCAGACCATTCTCCTCGATACAAATTGATTTTTCCTCGTTTGAATAAACACGAGAAGAGATATTTAATTTGCAGATAATGAGAGAAAAGACTTTAGAAATATTTTTAAAGTTTCTATTAGCTTTTGATAATTTCACTGAAAAATTGTTACGTTTATAAAACATTGTTTCAGCGACATTCTTATAGCTTGTTCCTATATTTTCTGAAAAGCTTCCTCTCGTCACTTCAAAATTTGCATTCGACGCCATCAGAACTTTTCAATAGGTTCCATTGAAAACGTGGACCATAAAACTTTTTTTAGAAAACGGTTTCATAGTGTAAGTTCCAATAAGGACAGATAAAGGAAAGTTCTTGAAAGTAAACGTTTCAATTTCAATAGAACTTTTGAAATATGAAAATGGAAATTCTACTGTAACAGAAACAGGTCATTGTCACAAATCCTGAAGACTATTCATTGTATGGTATTCTGTATTTAATCATGTTATAGAATGTCAAATACTTAAAAACTAAAGATAACTATTTATTTCAAATCATTTATATAATTGGTGTAACAAAGAATATATTAAAAATGGCTACAGTAACAAATACTACTCACATTTGTTTAAATATCGGAATTACATGTATGCGTGATAAAAAAAATGTTTTCATCATTTTGGAATATACAGTCAGTCCAGAAAGTATCTATGAATCGTTTTAAATAAAGTTTCATTTTTCAAATTGTTTCAATGTGTGACTTGAGATGTTTCAAGAACCTAACCCATCTTTATAGCATATAAAAAAATCTCAAATCGAATGTACCCATTTTTTAAAAATTATTCTGTTTCAAAGGTATTGCGAAGATTTTCTCGACTGACTGTATTTGTACGAGTTTGCCGAAATGTTCAGGAAAGCATTTTGAAATGTTGTTGAATCCCGCTCGCAGTAGGATGTTCCCCCGAGCGATTTACCCTGGCAAATTTACAGCGACATAAAAATTGACTAATGCAATATAGGGTTACTGTTTTTCCAAGCGTTTCATGTGCGTTTTTTCGTACATTTTCGCCATCAGTACATTGATCCTTCCGCGCCATTTCGCGATTACAAGCGTTCATTCACGCCGAATACACGGCACGAACATTACTCGTCTCTCGTCGAGAGCATATATTACACGGGAAATTCATTACAGCGACGGTTCATTGATCACCGATGGATCGAATATGGAGAGGCAGTTTTCTCGAATTGGTGTACACGGCAGCACTAACGATTCGATGATTATGTTCTAAATAATGCACCGAGCTGTGCGTGTTTGGCATTAGGCGAAACGAAACCTGTTCAATGTTTCACCGAGCAAACGCACCGCGCATCAACCGCGCCGACTATTTGCGTGCGTTCCTTGAATAATTGCTGAGCACCTCCTTTCTGCGATTACAATGCAGCTGGGAACCATGCACGATCGAAAGGCGCATCGGTTTCGAAGCGATGGAAGGTCAGTTGTCCGTCGCACAGGAACCGTGGTTTGTTCTTGCGAACAATATTTATGATATGTACGTGCGCTTTTATTGATTTGATTTTTACAAGTGTGCGTTTTTCTTGAACTTTTTGAGCCGTAGCTTTTCAACGGTAGATTTTAAGAAAAATCTCGGAGTACCTTGGCGATTGGAAATTTAATTGCGTTAATAATCAACCAGGATTATGCTGTGAAGAAATGAGAAGAAGAGAAAAAAAGGAGGGCAGATGGATGAGGGGGGAAAGAGAGATGGAATTTCTTCGTGGAGAGGGGTTGGACGGAGAAGGAGATTCTGAAAATGTTAGAGGAGGGCAGGAGTCCATAAGCGAAGAAATAGTAAGGAGGAAAAATTAAAGCAGAAAGAAGATGGGAAAGAAGCCGAGAACACGAATTATAATATTTGGTATGGGAGGATAAAGGATGAGGGGTTATGGGATGAAAGAGAGATAAGTAAAATAAGATCGTCAGCTTCTAATATAGGAATAGCCTCTTGAATTCCAAATGGCTGGTTCAAAGCGAATCTAATTAGAGGATATGGAAGACACAATAAAATGAAGAACGATTTTCCGGTTCTCCTCAATTCTAGTGCATCGTGATGAAGAGGATTCTGCGGTGGCAGAGGGTTGAGCCGAAAAACATCAGTTCCCAACTGGCTGGCAGCTCACGTACACGCTGTGAGGCGCGTAACGAATGTCTTGCGCGTCGTTTGCATAGGCGATGGAAACGCGTTTCGCTCCGACCAGCTCTAATTCGCACGACCTTGGGCAAATACTACAGAGGTATCGGCTGCCGAATATTATTTGTAACCAGCAGGCTGACGTTGCCGTTTTCGCTGCACGCTGCACATGCGCAGCTACGGATAATGCCCAGCTGGAGTGCAACTGCTGCGGATGATATAATATCGATGATTAATTACACCGTCCGGGAAGTACCACGGCAAAAATGGCCGACCACACGGACACTGAAACGGGGGGATTTGCATGGGCGAGTATCGTGTTCGTGCGTTTTCGAGGCTTCCACCCGGTTCTATCAACGTCGCCGCCTGATTATTAATAGAAAGATAAGAAATTAATGCTGCGTGTTGATGTAATATTGGAAAATTACGCTGGCCTTCATGCTCGGATGCTTCGTGCATCATTCTACCTTCCTTCCAAATGGATTCACAAAAGATTTTAATTTTAGTTAGGATTTAGGATTATAGTTAGGATTTATGCAAAATCCGACTTTTTAAAAAACTGGTTTTCGGATTTTAACTTCTACGTGAAATTGATTTAAATCGGATTCGAATTTTTACAGATAAAAGCAACACATATGTACAACTTGAAATAAAAGTTTTTATTTCAAAAGCTACGACGAAAGCAGTTTTTAATTAGAATCAAACTGATTAGAATTCGTAATTGAGGATGCACCTGCCTAGCTGGACGTCGTAATTATTGTTTCAGTTAGATGCAATCGCTCTTGAGTTTCTACGACGAGCAAGAACATTCTCCGCGGACAAATCTTCCTCCGCGGTCTCCGTCGTCTAGGAAACAAGACTTGTGTCTAGAATTAATGCCGTGTGCATTTAAACGTGCGACGTTTATTCAAACAAGATCCTCGCCGAGCACTATGACACCGTGGCAGACGAATTAACAGTGTGACATATCGTTGCGTTGAACTTCCAACGACCGAAGAAATTCCCTTTTACTTACCAAAAGGTATATTTAATTCTTAAATAAATAATAATTGTTTCGAGATGGATGTAACATTTTCAAAGTTTCAATTCTTACAAACCATCCAAAGTTTTAAGGTTTTTAAGATTCTCAAGACAATGAAGACTTTCGAGACGACCAAGAGTTTCAAACTTCGAATTATCTTACAAGTGATTCGAATCTTTTGTCGTAAACATTGAATCGAAGGGATTCGAGGCGATTCCGTTCTCATTACTAGTTATAGGTACGTCACCGATCACGTCGTTCAGCATCGTTTTAAATCCAAAGTTATTTGACATTCAAAGGTGCATGATGGGTAATGCATCGCAAACTTTATACCGACGACACCAACTGTATACAGCGGCAGCGGCGTGGAGGGTTGGTATCGAACGTCCGTGGACTCGCGTCTTTCTAGAGGATCTGGTTTGTTGATCCGAACGGAAATTGGCCACATCTGCGCCGCACTCGTTACGACTGCCATTGAATCGGTGTAGGGCCGGCAACTGCTATCGGCAACTTCGAATTTCGGCCCTCTCTAATTGAACCGTGGAAAGCTGTACTGGATACCAGCCCCCATTGTTTCCGCGCGACAGGCGCGAAAGATAATAATTATATCACTGGAAGAAAAATGTATTTCAGCGGCCGGACCTGAACACTAAATTTCGAATAGTACGTGCCCCAGCGTGAGATACAAGCATTCCATTCCCGTTCTCGACAGGGTCCGCGTATTCGGTCTCATTTTTCATTGACTCCTT
The DNA here is from genome assembly GCA_028455595.1 of Lasioglossum vierecki. Classification (NCBI taxonomy): domain Eukaryota; kingdom Metazoa; phylum Arthropoda; class Insecta; order Hymenoptera; family Halictidae; genus Lasioglossum; species Lasioglossum vierecki. The sequence goes on from CM052339.1 coordinate 1,538,682, forward strand.
TCACTGCGAACGTGTTCTGCACGAAATCTGTAAGTGTATCTCGCCGAGCACGGCCGAGCGAGAACAATCGCACGTGTAGCTGTACTCGTAGATAATATTCGATTTTAAGGAGCGTGTAATCAATGCAGAACCGTTTAATATTGTTTCTGGTTTATTAACAGCTAGTCAATGATGCAACAAAATATATTCCTCTTGAGTATTATTAATGTATTCCTCGTATAGATTATGTATGGTAAATTGAAAATTAAATATAATTTAATATTTACATAATGGACAAACGGAAGTTATATGATGCGGAATATAACTCTTAAAATGTAATCAGACCAGTGAGAGTCATGCTGCATCAAATTGGATGTTCACTGGTGCGAATAAGTCAAATGCAACTCTACTGTGAATTCTACAGTAGATTCAGCCGTATCAGGTCAGACACAGCGAGAGCTAACTATGGGCAGGTTGGATTCGTTGCAGTGCAACTGAACCTGGACTAATTGGATTGGTCAGTTTATGCAGTAATTTGTCTCCGTCTACAATTGGATCAATTGAACATATGTTTCGCCAACGTGACCCGTAGGTCCAGTATAATTCAGAATATTGTAGATTTGCGGAATCAAATCTAGATCTATCCCATTACAATTCACTGTATCCTCGAATCTACTATCTTCTCTAAACCCAGCAACCTGTGTAGAGTACATAGATGAATTTCAACAATTTTTTAACTTTATAATTGTACTGCAGATCTCTATGAACATTTTTTTACCATTTTATTGTCTTTGGAACCGCATTTTCTTACGCTAACTTGAATGCCCCCTCCTCCTCCGGCAACTGAAATTCCATTTGAATTCCTGCGTGCGCGAGACTGCTATTGGGTAATTGTACCGGTGTAAATAGTAAGCGAAGGCAATCAATTGACAATCGAACGAATGGTAGCGGACGGTGCATCGACACACGACGTCACCACCGCAGTTATCTGTCGACCTACCAATTCCATCACGCTCAACCAACGACTCGTTGCTCCATACGCTGCGAGTATTTCATTCGGTGGTCAACTCGACTAGACGCCTGTGCTTCCACCTCTGCCTCCTCCTTCACCCCTGTTCCACGCCATCTGCCCACCTTCGCCGAAAACCCCAGATAATTGTACACACCCTGGCTACTGTGTGATCAGCCCCGGTATAACTACACGGTCGCGCATGCCTGTGTTATCAATGCGACATTACCACGGTTTCCCGACACATCCATCTGCGCTTGGGTCCACATACGCCGCTGCACCGCCCGGAATTCCTTTCACGCTGTTGCATTGTTCCATTCTTTTCCCTCCGACGGATCTTTCGAGAGCGCCGCCCGCGTAATTTCCCGTTACCAGAAAGAGAGACACGAGTGAACGTAATACAAGCCCTGCTCTGTCAGCTACGTGATCGACGACACAATTTGGAGAAACGGCGCAGCCCGCGACCGAGACGCTCCCGAACGCCTCCATTTGTCAACTTTCCCCGCTTCGAAACTTTTAAAGGGACATTCTAGTGTAACAGGTACGGAAAGTCGACTTTCTTTTGCATATATCGAGAGCACAGCATTTCAAAAATATGATCCCAAGAATTTTATAATAAAAACTTAAGACTTCCTCTGTCTGTAACTTTGAATGATCTTGAGTAATTTGAGCCACACTGAATCCCTAATGAAAGGGACTATCATCGTAGGTGTGGAAAATGGAGTGGTCTGTTTAAAAAAGAAAATGAAGGTGACCTTGATATCCTTGATCACAAGAAAGATGACTGAAAAAGTTACTATGAATTACCACAGTAATACAGTAAAATGGTATTAAAATCTCATAAAGACTGGTTCAAAGCGTTAGTTAGAATAAATTCTCAACGTCGTTAATTTTCGAAATTTTCGGCTATTTATGTTGTCGTTTACTGCTGCCTCGTTACCTGAAATTGCGTTGAACTATGTATTAACGTGGCTGAAAATTCTTCTTGAATTTTTTCGACGTTGCACCTGCAGATTATTCAACTGTTTTCGAGGGAATTTTTCGTTTCGGACGCTGTTTCCGGGAGGCATTCTTTTGCTTCAAACGGGAAAATGAAAACTGTTGTTTACATTCTACTGCATGATGGGGTTTTCAACATTTTTTGAAATAGATGGTATTAAAGCCAATTTAAATATTTTGGGAAGCTTTTCAGTGTTCGGCATTGAAAAACAAATGATAAAATAAATACTACAAACAAACAATCTATACTTAGGGTTAGTGTCAGTTTAAAATATCCGTCAGGTGAAAGGTTAACGACTTACGTTTGAAGGTAACGTCTTGCATTTCATATTCTGCGAATATACAAATCCGTTTTCGTTTCTATGTTACGTATTTACACTTTCGTTATCGGCCGTTCGCTATTCTTGCATGCAGCACCAATTTTCTTACGTCTACATTTCTTATTCCCTTTTTGCCCTCATTTTTATTTTCTATTTCCTCGTTAGAATTTTCCCCCGCCATTCTTTTCTTTCCCACTCCAATGTATTTACTAGCCTTTTACCCCTATTTCTTCCTTCCTACCATCTGCTAGCTTGTATATCTCTTACCATGCTTCTCCCTTCGCCTTTTCTGCCTTCCAACCTTACACCCCTCACCCCCTGGCCGGATTTAAGCATTCTTATCTCGTATTCTAACGCCGCTCCCCTATCCTCGACATCGCCCGGCTGCTGGGGTGGCCGCCCCAACCCTCGTCCAATCGTAAAGTCACGTCAGCGCAACGCCGGGCCACAGTTTATTTAAATACCCGGACGGATTGGTGGGATCGTAATCATAGCCTGATGCCCGATACTATATCTTTCCACGGAAAGATGAAATGTGTGTCTGACCTGACAATAATTCTCTCCCCTCCACCCACTTGTTTATTCGATCATTTATACTTGTCCGATTATGCCCACCTTATACATGATGCTTCAGTTGTCCTTTACATAATAAATCACGCGACACAGCAATTTTTACTACGTAATTTTTATGATTTTTTTTATATAAACGAAATTCAATTTCCTTGGCGAGTGAACGATTGATTAAAATAGTATTATTCGGCTGTCTCAAATTTCGCATTTTAGAGTCCTTGAAAAATAGATTGGTGAATTTCACGAATTAATCAGAATTATTTTTATTATTTCATATTTGTTATTATAATTTTTTTAGCGTATTAAAAGTATCGATGAATTTGGTACGCTTGAAAAAAGCAATCAAAGGTGATTAGAGGGAAAATCCCCGGGAGACGTCAACGGTTAAATAATTCTGATTCATCATCGCGGACACTTAAATGAAATATTATTATGCCCTTATCCACGAGATTAAGCAACGATTTTCGGAGGGACAAAGCCATTAGGGACGCTCGAAAATTGCTATCATCGAAGTAACGAGGAGCTCTCGCCACCGCGCACGGTGGAGAAAGTTCCGGGCGAAGCCAACGGAAGTCGAGAGCAATTCTGGAGGGTGGTGACTCGCAGTTCGCGATAGAGACGGGGGGTTCGATTTAAATGAGATCTTATCTGCGATGCTATTGATCACGTGCCCCTACAGAATACTTTGGAAATGTTCATGATTTCTTCCGCGCGCGAATCTGTGTTTGGCAAGGAAATGGCGTCGCGGGCCAGCAAGTTCGCCCCCGCGAAGACAAACTTTTCCTTCTGGGCGATACAACTTTCCCCGAGCGCTAAACTACTTTTATAGTTTATAAATATGTGGTGGGCGTGCAATTAAATCTCTCCCAGCTTTTCTTGTTACACTGAAAAATTTTCTGGTCGGGCTTTCGACGGAAGAAAATCTGACGACCGAGGATGATAGTGTTTCCCCCGGGGAATTTAAAAACTAGTTTGCCGTACAATTGCGGACGAAAAATCTGCAGGCGAAGTTGAACGTTGTAAACTGAGAGAAATGGTTTCCAGACAAAAATCGTAGAAACGCAATGCTGCGGCGGAAACAATGGAAAATATTTAACTATTTTACCAGGTTTTTATTAACCCGCCTTCTTGTCTGTCTGTTTGTCTAAAAAGCAGAAAATAATTATTTAAATAATACAATTTTTTGATATGTCACGTTTTTAAAACGGATTACAATGTGTAACATTATTTTTCCTGACCTCAAAGTCTCGCAGCAGCAGATAAGAACTGGAAGGTTAGCAAAGAAGCAGCGAATGAATACCTTCCATGAGAAGAAGCGGAGGATGTGACCGATACCTGCATAAAGTTCCGAAAGTACGCGTGTTGCACCTGAAAACTCGAAGCGGTATCAATTGCAGGGCTCCCGGGAAGTTAACATGCTTATTCGTGACCGTAATTTCAAAGTTTCCACGTAACATCGATTACGGGGAAGTTGAAAAATACAAAAAATAGACGAAACAAGAAAGTAAAGAGAGGAAAGGATGAGTGGGCGAGATGTGGTGGGGGGACGAACGGGCAAAGTCGTGCTCGAGTAACCAGAAGAAGCCTATCGCCTGCGTAAAATACGAAAGTAGGCAAGACATAGAAGGCCATTCGTGCAGGGAAGAAGTTTCCGGGGCTCTGTTCTGTTGTTTCTTCGTGAAAGTTTCCGCGCTCGCCCGGTTCGCGGGGAATGCAAACGAAATGGTAAGTATTTCGAAGCTTGCGCTCGTGCACGGCAGATCAATAATGTCGCGGGATAAGATCTCATTTAAATTAAGCCCCGACCTCTCTTTAAACCGTCGTTTCCCCCGTGAATGGTCGCCGAGCCGTCCCAGCCTCGGGGGTCCGTTGCGAAATCGGACCAGCCAGCCGAGCCCTCGAAGCGCGGAACACTGTTTGCAGGAATGGCCTTATCAGATCTTAACTGCTTAATACTCTATTACCGGGACAAAAGCAACGCGAAACGCCCGACAAGCTTTAAGGAAGTCGACGCTTTCACGTCGACTGCCTCTAATGCTAACTTCGTCGACGTAGCGTTCCGCGTGTCTCCTACTAAGTATGACAATGCCGAGGCGAGTGTCTGGTAACTAGCCCAAATGTAATTGCGAGAAAATGTCCCTGAGAAAAGAGGCCGTCGCTCTTTTTATGAATGTGAAATGACTGCTCGCCACTCCCGGCTGCCCGAGGAACGAGTTCCCCATTGTCACGGCTTGCCTTCGCTGACGAGAAGATGTTTACTATTATTTCTTCTCTGTCCCATTAAGAACAGGATTCTTCTTGGAACGATCATTTGCAAGTGAAACGAACAGTTTCCCTGTTAATGATTAAGGGGCCGCCGCGTCGCGCCGTATCGTTCTCAAAATTCTCTTCCTTTCTGATGGCAGACTCCGCTTTTGGCAGTAGCTGCTTTTACACTCTTTCCATACCATATTTTCTTAGCGACAGTGATCATGAAATTTTCAATGACTTACCTTTGCTTATTGTGCCATTTCCGTACTTAGTTTTATAAAAACAAACAAAAAAGGAAAGAAAAATCGCCTTTCGCGAATGAAAGGTTTTTTGCAAACGTTCAAAAGGAATATAAATATAAATGCATAAGGATCCACAGTCTATTAATAACATTGATTGTTGCTAATACAAAGAACATAAAATGCAGAAAATTAGTGTAGCAGTGAATGTGTACGTAGAAAGAAACAATTGTTAAAGGATTTCACGGAAATCAGTTAAAATTAAACTGTGCGCATCAGCGAGAAATCCTACGAGAACTGGTATTTGTCAGAAGAATGTCAAATACTTGGGAAATTAAATTCATTTTGAAACGCGCGGCTGGATTCCGTAGCAATTCCATCGAGTGATCGCGATTAAGCGCGATCATTTCTCAGCCGGCGCAATCTACCTTTTTCAAGAAGCCGGCAGTTAGATCATTTTCCACTAATACACGAGCAATTTGTCCCGTGAAGAAACGACGAGAGCCGTTTCTCAAGCAACGCTCGGCATTCTCCGACGATCCGCCTCCTTTAAAGCGCAATCTTTTGCGCAAATGGAGCAAAATTGAAACGCTGAAAATCAATAGACGATCGCGACGCTTAACATATGACGGGGATCACTTCATATGCACCTGTAGTCGAAAAATAAATTTCAATGTAAATTATCTTTCACGTTCGACGGAATATATTACCGACATTTCTGACTACTCTGCAGTCGACTCAAGTCGACTCTTCCAGAATGCTGATAATAGAAAAAATAATTTGATTAATTTATTATTTTTATATTATATTATATTTGTATATATATATATATATATATATATATATATATATATTTAAATATTTTATTAATATTTAAAATTTTCTCCTGCCAATAATAAAATTTCTTCTGTATACAATACTTGTGCGTCCATATATGAGTCCCTCGTTAAACATATTAACGTGTCATGAGAACAGATCCGATAGTCTCTATGTTCTCTCCGCTAGAAATCTTTGAACCGGCAGGTTCGGTATCAGCAGCGATTCCGTACGAAGCATAAACCACTAAGATCCCATCGGCGTATTTACGCCGTGCTGAGCGGAGTGCGACGTTCGTGGAACAGCCTGGAGCGGGCCTGACGCGGGCAGCATTAACCGTATTAAATGTACGGTGTGGCCAGGTTTCCGACAAACTTCCGACTGGAGGCTGAAACGGTAAATATTATCTCCGGAAACGGGAGCCGGAGATCTCGTATCTATCTCGAAGCTGAGAGCTCCGCGCTCTGCTTTCCCGTTTGGCGCCGCGCTGAGAAATTGTCTAACCTTTTCAGATGAATGAACCTGAGGATATTGAGATGCTCCACGGCCTGTGTCTCGAATATCGTAACTACCGGCATGGAAGCTGGAGTCGGGGCCGAGGTCGGTCTAACTATTTACGAAACGTCCTGCCGCGACCCGACGTGCTATCGATAACACTTCGAGGGCTTTTGCCAGGGTATAGAACTTTGCATGACACGCTCCACGGGCCAAGATGAAATAGGACCTCCGGCCACCTTTTCGACTTTGCTATACTCGCCGGCTTCGCTTCGGTATATCCGGCAGAACTGCATCGAGAGGAGCGGTGAGACCGATATCTTTTCTCGGCCGCGTCCTCTCCTCGAGTGTTGGCCACTTTTTCCTCTTCTCCGACGTTTCGCGCAAAGATTCCGACGGCCAGGTCTCCTGTGGACTTTGGCCAGCCGAAGAGAAAAAGAACTTCTTCATTGGTACGTCGCGACCGAACTCCCCACCCGCACCCCCAAAGGTTGACGCGCCGCGTCGTGACCCTCGAGCCGAGTTTTCCGTCTGCTGCGTCGTCGCTGAATTTCAATGCGACATTGCGCAATCCATCCGATAGTACGTATATACTCTGTTGGATTTCAGTTTGCCTGTAACTTATCTATTGATCGTTGACTAGACCGACATCAAAGCGGGGTCACCTTGTGAATATCGATGTCGAGAGCACTCTTTAAAATGCACTCTCACTGGTATCGACGCGACGATCGTCCGGTCTATGCACGGTTCCTTTGACCGACCCGATGTCCGAGTATGAGCGATTTTTTATCTTTTCAGAACTCGACGAGGAAATCAACGATGTACAGGGTGGCCCCCTTACCTCGATAATGTCGGGATATCTCCTGCGGGATTATTATTATTAAGTCAATCTTATGCCAACGAATTTTTAGCGAATTTTCTCACAATCCTTATCCTGTTGTTAAATTTGTTGACAAATATCCGACTGTCGCATTAATTCTTCAGCCGATTTAATTCGATTTCGAAAATGCCCATAACACGGCCCGAAGCAGCGTATCTCGACGCGGATGACAGTCGAATGCTCATTAACCCAGAAACGTCCTAATAAATTTCCCGTGTTTCCCATATAACTCGTTGATAACACTTCCTGCTAGCCGAGCGATAAAAATGCTTTTGATTAACTTCGATCCAGTACCCAATTTAGCAAGACATTTTAATGGTAATACATTTTAACGAGAGACATTGAAATATGTATCACCGGCTACAGCTTGAATTTCGGACACGTGTTCTAGAACAATTGTCGACGAACGTGCGAGAAAGCACACACGCTAATTAATTGTCAATTACGGAACGTACGCTATCAATCTAAAATCAGTTCGATCGAAGCGACTTCATTATGTCCTTCAGTATTCATTAATCCTCGATAATACTAAAGGCTAAGACTTTCATGCGTCAATTACAATTCAGAATTTACCGGTCTGCAAAATAATTATCTTTTGACAAATTCAGTACACTCTTTTCCGATAAAATGAGATCCCGACTAGAAATTCAATTTGGGAGACATTAGGTCCGCATTAGGCTAGTCTAATTTGGCTGTTAGCCCCTAATGCGGCATGTAACGCGGAATATCAACGACTGTCTAATTGGGAACGCCGTATGAGTATTGCATAAGGAAACTCGTGTTAGGACCACATTAGGTTTAACCAAAGACTTTTTTTTCAATATCCACAAACAAAAGACACGCGCTTTCTATTTAAAAAATAACTGTTTGTTGGCAGATGTCATAAATGTTAGGATTGAATTGAAAAAAAAAGTATTTCTCGCGAACACCATCCCATTATAAAAAAGTAGTTGATTGCAAAATAGCAATGTTTAGAATTGCTCGTGAAAGCATTTCCGTAAAAAGATTGCCAGTTTTGAAGGGTAGTTTGCAAGACTGTAGCAGATACCGTGTTGCGAACAAGAAAAAACGCATCTTTTATTCAGCATACGGCCGTGCAGCGGCTAAACCAAGCAGGCTTTTCGGAAAAGCGAACAGTTCCACGAGTAAATTCTCATTTCTCGCAAGAAACAAGGGGGCGAAAGTCGTTTGAAGAGCCAGCTGAAAGATACTTGGGCGAAGTATAGTGGACCAGTTCCTGTTCCACGTCGGTAGAATTTTCTGTACCCTTCCCCGATGAAGTGAGATCCCTGCCTGTCTAAGCACGATCCTCTTGTTCCTCATTGAAAGGCAGCATTAACCAGGACAGAACAAAACCACGTGGTGGCGCTGCGCCGCGCGCCGAGGCCAAGGGAGCGAAGCTGCCACGATTGCGAAGTAACAAGCATCGCTTCTAGTTCCACCCTTTTTCCTACCTCTGTACGCCAAAAGTGGTTAAGCTGTCAAGGATGCGAGCCCGGACCATCGTGGTCATAAAGCTTTGGCTTAATGCCGCCTCGCGGTTCTCGTATTTCACGACCACGCGGAACGGAACGGGGGAAAAAATAGTGAAACTGATGCTTCCGCTCATGTGAGCAAACAAGAAATAAGCTTTATTCCGTGTACTCTGTAACGTATACAACGAATTACCTTCTGCCGCGGTTCTCTGCTAGTTCTTGCGCATCTAGAGCAGAGACACCGCAGTGAGTTGCGCCTGAAATACACAGTTTCAAAGGACTCTTAGCGAAAGACAGGAGTTACTTATCCTCTATAAAATTACGATTATCCTTGATACGTTTGCTAGATCTTAAATCGTTTGCTTCTCATTTCTCAATGATACTACTACCACTATACTCAATAATAACACCACTCCGCTCTGAGGTCTTCCGTGTCTGACGCACAGCGACACCTGTTGTGTTATATAAAAAGCGTTCTTCTTCCCTTTCTCTTTCTTCTCTGGTTACCTGAAGCGTACAAGTTGCGTTAAAATTAGTAATATCTCAGCGCAAGTTAAGATATATAAGAATGTCCTTTTAGGCCAAGATTATAGCTCACATTTACTTCATCCTCCTATTCACCCGATTAAGCAAGCAATAAATTTTAATTATTTCAGTTATAACGACTGATATAAATTTAAAATCATAGTTTCCGTTGCACCGGCGACCGTTAAAATCCAGTGCGCAATTTCAGAATGCTGGCTCTCTAATAGGAGCGTAGCCTTCGTTGCGTCTAATTTGCCTGACGGTAGTCGGAACAAAAGTTTCTAATGATGAACTGATAAATTCTATCTCGTTCTCGCGGAGGAAGATGAACATCCGGTTTAATGAAGGCGAAGGGGAAAAAGGAGCATAATGAAACAGCTGGCTAGGCTATCGATGAAAGCATACCGGAAGTCGAGGAAGATCTGCACGGGAGTTGCAGACTTTACGAAGCGGCAGGTTCCCGCGTCTAACTTCGTCCGTGGCTCGTTTATTTGCAGCAGACGCTGCCTTTGCTGCCTCTGCGTCCTCCGCGTCCTCTTTTTCGTTCCCGTTGCCCGTCGCCGAGTCGCATCCGCGTCGCTTTATCAGTATGCTAAAGCGTGCACGCCGCGATGTCGCCGTCGAGCTTACGTTAATCCCGACGACGCTCCGCTATCGAACGATGAATCGAGGTCCCGCACGTCAGAGATAGAATTAGTCGATGTCTCCGCCATTATTGAATAACTCCCGCATGCCATTCGCTCTCCTATTGGCACATTGTGTCCATTTAACGGCAGATTCACGCTTAATCCTTTCCGCAAAGTGGCACAAACATGGAAAACTACTATTCAAGATCGGAAGTTATGCTACCAGATTCCTATCGTTTCTCAATATATTAGATAAGAGAACATATGAACGATCAACCCTTTCACTATCGATGATGTTATACAGGGTGGGGCAATAACTATGTTCACCTTGAATATCTCCGTTATTTGTAATAATATGGAAAAATGTTGTGATACATTTTCGAGCTGTTAAGAGTTATGTGGGTCACCCTGTATAAGACGTAAAAGGAATAGAACAGTAATGTGCAACTGCAAAAACTGCAGTGGATGACTACTCGTGTCTACAGTCGGACGCAACCGTTCCGTAATTAAAACAGAGAGTAATCCCCTGTTTCGTTTATTGCAATTTAAAAATGTTAAAATTAAACGGGAGTTTAATTCTTTTTTAAAGGAGCTCTGCAAGCATGTGTATCGTGATCCTGGTACGTCGTAAATTCTACAGGCATTCGTTGAATTAATTTCGTTTCAGAATGATTAGTTCCATCTCTCGTCGGCCCTAAAAATCAGTTCCATAAACTTCATGGTTTATCCTTATCGAATCGCAATCAAACCAACGACAGTAGTTACGGTCAGACCGTCGTAAAGTGGAGGGTTTCCAGTTTCCGCGAGTTGTGTCGGTTCGGGAAGGTTGTTCCGTTCGTCACAGATTATAATTAATCTAACGAGATGGATCATCGTTATCGAACGGAGCCTGTGGTTCTCCTGGAAATTGTTGACCTTCGATTTACGAGTTGGACCTGTCTTACATACGTAAATAATTTCGCGAACATTAAATACCCCGAACTATTCAAAATGTGGATCAGGTTTACTCACCGCGCGTGATTAAACGCGTTCGTACACCGATAGGAGAGGGAGTTTGCAGTAACGAGCAAAGAGCTCTATTCAAACTGTGCTCGCACGCAGGCTTCTCTGTTCCGGAATCGATTTTTACCGGACGCTAATAACGTCTAACGGACGGGAAATTTAATTTCACGCCGCGAGCGAAACGGTCTCGGGGCCGAAAGGGAGACTATTCCGCGCGGAAAAGGGAGAAAAGGGAGAAAAGGGAGAACCGAACAGTTTTCGAGAACATTAGAAAGAATTCAGTCGTTCCGAGCGAGCTCCCTATTGCACGAAGCAGTCTTTTCAAATTCATTTGCCGCTTAAAATTGCGCGGGAAATCTGCGCACCGCCATTCTGCTTTCAAATTGGAAAGCCATATTCCCCCTGCTCCCACACCTTCGTAAGCTACAGAGCGTGCGGCGATTCGACTTCTCGATTGCTGCGTGTTCCGTTCGTGCTTCTTGCAATTCGACATGCGATTGCACGCGAAGGGCGCAAGATATTGCCAACTAGAAGCTAAAAGGCCCCAGGACAGTCCCAGAGGGACCACCGATAAACTTTGGGTCTATAAAGCAGACCTAAGGTTAACTGCTCACCGACCTGTAAACCGTGCACCACCTCTAGCAGGGCTAATCAGGAAACTGAAGTCTTGGGACGTTCCTACAACTCTAGACAATAGCTTCGAGACCCTGCAAGGGAACATTTACGGCGGGTGAAATGGGGATAACGGGTCGAACCGAACGGTTAACCCTTCCCACACGAATGGAGAATCTGAGGAACCACTAAAATTCATTTTTAATTTCTTTACGAATTTACTCAAAAATTTGTTTGGTTCAAAGAACTAGCTTTTCTCTCTAGTTTAATGTAGATTTACATTACAGTTTATCACAATAATATTTGGACACTTTCAAAACGTTATATGAAAAGTTTTAAAAATACGCTTTGCAGATCGGTATAAATTATAAACATTCTGAAAATTTCATCAAAATCAATTCAAAAAAATTTTTTCCACTTTTTAAAAGTGTACAAATATTACTATTTCACATTAATGATTTTCCTTTCGGCGTATTTTTACATACATCTTGATTCCACAACCGTAATTGGGTTTCCTATAAAAGTAATGGGTGTAACCATAATTCGTGTGATTAATAATGTTGAAATTTGTCATGACCATTATCCTCTGCCATTTGTAACTGATTATTTGCTAAATGAGATGAGATACGAGGAATCCCGATGTGATTTAAGCTTAACGTGATCATACATTTCGCATTGCGATTTATATCCTCTGTATGTTAGTAATGCGTAATGCATTTTAACAAGATACGCATGGGAACCTGAAATTACGTCGCCTGCGAATGAGCGTAATAACAGTGAAACAACGCTCATTTTTTAAAATCCAATTTAACCTTATTTTACCCAAAATAAAGTAGCCACCTGGTCAATTATCTTAACGTAGCGGTGATGAAACTCTGTCTGTCGAAACGGATATCTATCTTCATTTTTTCAACTTAGAATATTATAATATTCTAAGAGTTTTCGCTGATAATAAAATATTTTTTAGCACTCATCTTACATCTACCATTAACAGTATAAATTGGTAATGCAATAGTTTCGATAGATTTTAAAATTTTCATAAAGCTGTCGCGATATTCCCATAGAATAATAAACACGCTGAGGTTAGCGATTAGATTCTGTCGGTAGCCGCTCCTCCTTTCCTCAAAATAATGATTTAATAATAAGTCACGGTGACACTTTCCATCTCCGTAGATAGTAACGAAGTCTCGTTGGGAAGATCGTTTGGGAAACGACCGATAGAGTCGCTTCGATGGAGAGACGAGCGGATTAACGAAAAGAAAATCGATGGTACAGGGGTTATCGGTAATAGGAGGGTCGGTGGGTGCGGGAGGTGAGGAGGGTTGGCAAGAGGTACGAAGTGGAGCGAAAGGGAAGGAAAGAGGGACGAGGCTCGAAGGTCTGTAAGGATTGGAAGTGAGGTGTAACATCGTGGAACCCCGAGAAGTTAGACCCTCGGAACCGGCCGGATCGTGCTGGAAAAGTGTTTAGAGTCGCGAGTTATGCTCGACTGCGCCGGCAAATGAGATCGAGTGAAAACTCCTCGCGCACCGTTCGAACCAATCCTCCCGCCGGAGTGTATCACTCCGGTGTAGACGCGCGTGATTAATGGGTTTCTCATGGAAAAGAATCTCGTTTACGTCGCAGAAAAGTATGGTGGAACCGATCGGAGCTCGGTTACAATTGATTCAACCTATTGGAACCTGTTTCCCTTCAGTCAGCGGAACACTTCCAGGAAACTTCTTCCAAGGATCGGAGATTCGTCAGCTATCGATACCGTGTAATTTCCGGCTCGATGCTATACTCCTCGAGTTCCAGGAAAATATCCCGAAAAGAATTTACTTTAACCACGCAATAAGTAAAATTTATAAAAGCACAATGAAGGAGATATTTTGCTTTTTCAGTTTCGAAAAATCGACTTTCCTTCACTTTCTTTACGCATCAGCGGTGTGGAATATCTATGAAAAAGGATTTGTTTGAATTCGTAGAATGTAAAATTAAATACTCACAAACATGCTAAACTAATGTAAAAACACACATATAAGAACACGTTGATAAGGAAATGACGACATCCGAGCATGAAACATTCCATTATCGGCGAAGAAATCACGCTTACCGAACAACGCCATTTTCGAGTCTCTTCAACCCCCATCGAGAGCTTCCCGCGAGGAGTGAAAGATCCAGTGTGAAAAGGTCAGCGAAGATCCACTCTCAGTCTCTTTCCTTCTCTCCTGCTCCCGCTGTGTAATATTAAAAAATTTACGAAATGTTCTCCTTCTGCATTATTAATCCCTCAATTTCGCGGAACTATAGCTGAGTGCGAAACTCAATTACCAATGTAGCGGCACGCCGAAAAGTTTCTGCCTTGTCATGGATCAAATAAAAGTTTTATGAGGAAAAACGGTTGATAAAGAGGCAGCCCGATCTCGGGAAAAGACTCTCTCGCGGTCGGGAGAGTAAAATAAGCTGAAACGAGGCATGCATCCGTACACAAGAAACAGGGTGAAACAGCAAGGAGATCAAAGTATTGGTGAACATGATAGAGGAGCGTGTCCCGAAGCAGCGGAGAGCTAGGGCCAGCTCGTTGCTCACTCAAGAGACGAAGATGAATGGCATCAGCTTGAATCCCGACAGAATCCATCCACCTCCGACTTACCAGCCTGCAGGAGCCATTTTCTTCTTCTTCTTCTTCCGCTTCTCCTTCCCGTGCTCCTGGCGATTACCTTCGTCCGGGAATTTTCGCCTCGATTTTTGCGAGCCTTATCGAGCGGCCGTCGATGAATTAAGATTGAGCGGACAATGTTCTCGCGATTACTTTAATTTTTTAACTCGATAGACCGCTGTTGGGTCCTTTGTTTCAAGTGTTAATGAAGGTAGCCAGACTACAAGAGCTTGCTCAACAAGAAACAACCAGCCTGATAAAACATTAATATCTCCCCCACGAAGAAGAAGACATTGGCATCTGTAATTAAAATTCTGTGATTGATGGTGCCCAATGATCGTTAATTTCTGGTGTACACGAAACAATTTTCAAGTGAATCATTTTGTTAATATAAGCGAATCCGGGTTAACAGGGAGGAATAGAGAGAGTATTAAAAATCGGGAACATGATCAACTGGGATATCTCTCGAACTGCGTTCGAGGCACTACCACGTAATTATGGTCGTAGCGAAGCGGCAAAAAGAATTTCGCTAGAGCGCATCTCCGGAATTTAGTTGGAGAGAAAAATTGGAAAGGTGTTCAATAAAGGGGTGATGGGGCGCGGAGGGAAGGGGTGGATGAAGAGGCGGTAGAGGGAGGGAAATGCGAATCTCGGAGGCTTTTAATTAGCTGACCCTCCCTGTTTGAATGCAGTCTAAGTTGTTCCCGTGACAGGATCCGAGATTCAAGTCGAAATTGAATTTCGCCGAAGAATGAGATGAGTTCTTCGGGAAATCGAATCAGGGCCAGACCTCCTGACACCTCGTTAGGTGGAGAATTTCATCGAATATCAACGACGACGAAAACGGTCGCACCCTCCCCCCTCCCACAGGTTGTTACGTTATCTCCGAAATGTACAAAGTGACACAATTCGTTTTAATATAATTGCAACCCCCCCGGTCCACATCGTAAAAATTTATATTCTCCTAATCGGTAGGTTCTCAGAAAAGAAACCGAAATTTCACAACGATAAAACGAAAGATTACGGATGGCTAAATGTCCAGTTTTAATTAATAACACTCAGATAATTTATATAATATTGTTCCTCATCTAGAAGGTAAGACGGGTCTATCGGGTAGCGTTCACTGTAAATCTGATTCTAATTTCATCATTTTCCAATTTCATTATTATCTTCAGTCTATGAAAAAGCTATAATGCCAGTAGAACGTGGCTTGCTTCAATCTTGATTACTGGAAAGGGGAGAGATAATGATGAGTTAGTGGGAGCGCACAAGAAACGAGCTGCCACCTAATAAAACGATCTCAAAGCCGCTTTCAGTGCTCTATATAATTTCGTTGAGAATCTTAAGTGCGTAACTGTAATAGCTGAACACCATACTTATAATCTAATATTAACAGCCCTCTAAGAACTTAAGAACGTTCCTTAGTTTAAAAGCTGCACTGGGTGTATCGAAAGTTATTGTAACGTTGTCATGGCGCTTCGTAAGTATCTTGAGGTTGCCTATCAAAAATCCTATACCCATAGAACTCGATAAAATACTCTTTCAAACATTAATCAATAAATAATTGATTAAATAATCAATCACTTTTATTTCAGCCGAAAATATATTTCAAGAAAAAACGCGACTGGACTAAAACTAAAATATTCAGTTGTTATAATAATTTTATTTAAAAATTAAGGCCGGTCACCCTGCACATCGTGCAATTAGAGGGCAGTCAAGAGTTATGGGACTCTTGTCCTCGTTGTCCGATCTAGATTGATAGCAATCTAAAACGGATTGAAGGGCCAGTGCTTTACCGTGGAGAGCGAACCCTTCATGAAATCACTGTCAAAGATGTTTAGGTTTACCTTTATCCTTAACGAAAGCCGAGTAGATCTCTGAAAATGGCAGGAGCCAGGAGGATATGTTGGAGTAACAGGGTCGAGCAGAATACTGCGTGGTCTACGACAACATGATCGAGGCGAAGCGAGATAGTTCTCGAGGGAAACGCTCTGTCGAATCAATTTCCGCTGTCTTTTATTAGATTGCCCGTCACCGCTGTGTTAGACACCACAATATGTTTGATCGCTAGCTTTCCGGCAGGCGATTCCGAATCTCTTCCCAAACACAGAGAAAACGTAACACTTTTATCGTGGAAGAAATGTTCACAAATTTTCCGCCATCCTCTGTCCCTACATTTTAGTCTGATAGTAAATATGAATATGGTGTTCGTACGATAAGTTTGCTATTTAAACAATGATTCCTTTGATAAATCATTTGATTGATAAATAAAATATTTTTTTATATTATTAAAAACTTACCCTGTAAAAATTCACCCTGTATCTCGGTCTAAATTGATTCGAATAATTGATGCTGTAATTGATAATGGAACAGTTTTGTAATAAAATTATTACTATAAAATGTTGATTGAAGAGATCCCCGGAATCCATCGGTTCGATGTGAAAGTAATCGGAAGCCTTACATTTCCGATCTTTTTAACGCGATTACAATCGCTACCAATCTGTAGAACAATCGATAAAAGTAGTGTTTAATCTGGAGGCAATTTACAGCGGTTTAAATGAGCCGAGATCGATACCTCGAGGGACACTGCGGCGACGGTGTCCGGACCAGTTTCCTCAGAATCCAATCAAGCTTTAAGGGGTTTCAACGTGACCATTCCGGAGATTGCGCCATGGTAATTTCAATTCGTCGCCCTGAATCCCTGATCGTCGGATTTCCGTACTTAATTGTTAATCATATGACGATCCTATGATACCTTCGTCCGCAGGGCTCACGTCAAATATCCTCTCGATCTGTCTGGTTTATAACCGCGAGAAACCGCCACGTATCTATGGATCGAATGAAACGATAAAGAACCGCTTGCCAAGCAAGAACCAATGGGAATAGGTTAGCGACGATGTGATGCGATACAAATCATTTAGCGAGGAAAAAGGGTGGATGGTTCGCACATTTTACCGCGACATCGATAGCCCCTGTATTCTCGATGTACGTCTTCGGATTGGGAGTTCGGGGAAGATCCGAATGTTCCCCGATAAAATCTGCGGAATCCTTGCCAGAAATGAGGTCATTCGAGCGGAATCGAACTTCTGTATCTCCTGATTTCCTTACGCGATTTATTTTCTCGATTTCTTGCAAAAAGAACGGAACATGTTTCACCGTTCCCGTATTATCTTCCACGCGACGCCAAATATCAAGACTCGGGGACCGATAAAAGCGTTACCATTGGGTGTTCGGGGATCGTTCGGTTTCATAACTCAAATCGTTACACTCAGTGCCCGGCACCTGCTCCAATGAGCCGATAAACTTCAAGCATTCCTACTGCTTTAAACTTTTCATACTCGTCTTCCATTTTATTTCAATTTACCACGGTAGAAACTTGCTTGTCCGAACCAATACGGAGACAAAAGTATTCAGAGAACATTTTTTTGTGATTTTGGCGCTAGGTTCGATCATTAAAAACTCCAGCAAGTTTGTAAATTAATTTAATTCGTTAATTTAAATTAATTTAGTTCGTCGAGATTTGAAAATACTTAGTAAAGGCGGCAAAGTTCCACGTCAGTTTTTGACAATCCCTTCAAACGAAGTATAGGAAATTGAGGAGTTTGTACCAGCAAAGAACTCGTTGATTAATGGGCATCCTTTATCCTGTTCTCGGGGAATGACAGGGAAAAATAAAGCCTCTCGGGATACGCTTTGATAAAACCATGCAGTTCATTTTGCAATGCTCTCCGATATATCGATGATGTCGGTCCACGAAAAACCTGGGTTTTATTTATATTTATCTTCACAACGGTTTTCTTGTGTTTCGTGAGATTGATGGGTACTCGTTAGCGAGGAGTACTGGTTCTGCTCAATGAACAATGTTTTACATTTTTCTTTTGGGACGCCAAGCGAGTTCTATCTCCTCCGGTTTCACTTAACATTTCAAAATCGATCTGATATACAGAAACGCTTCAAATTCTAGAAAAATGTCAATACAGTTTCTCTTAGATATGACACGAGGATGATTCTTTCGAAATAAAAAATCGCTATCCCCTCTTTTCACAGGTGCTTTGATATTTCATATAAAAAAAATTTATTAGCCGCTTTCCAATGTCTCATATGTGCTCATATTTATGAAAATGATCTAATTATAAGTCAAAATTTAATACAAATAGTTTATCACAGTTATCTCACATCACATTATTTTAAACTAAATTAATTAAATGTAATTTTTTCGATATTATCGAAAATGAATAATTATTTTTCAGAACAAGTAATATATGACTTGTTAGACTACTTTGATAATTATGGGCACATATGTTCATACTACAACTCCGAATGATTTAATTGAACTTTATTGTAGTATTCGTCAGAAGATGCTTCGAATTGAAATAAGTAGGTACTTGCATACAAGTAGCAAGTTGATAAAATCTCACCTACTGACACGGTTGGTTTTCTTCTGAATGTGTATAGACGCACAGCTAAACAATGTTCATGGAAGTTCAGCGAAAGGGTTTGTAACATGTAGAAGCAGTTGGAAGTGCATATGCAGCTTTCGCCAACAATGGCTCTGCGAGACAGTAACTATGCTGAATGGAAGCAAACATGGTGTCTACTCGATGCATAGTACAGTCTTAACTTCTGATGACGCTGTTCTCTCCTATCCACTAGCTGTCCTGGTACTCTGTTCACAGTAACACTAGCATTTCGTTCTAATTTTCATCCTTAATGTCAAGAAAATGCGAGCATGTGACAACATGAAAATTTGGAATACTTAACCAACATTCACAATTATTAATTATTGTTTAATGGTTCATTTTTAATATATTCATTTACCTACATATAAACAATATATTAATATATGTTGTATTTAAGACAATTTCTTTGACTGGCTGTGGTGTTTTGGCTGAGACTGGCCATAGGTGATAAATTTTTTTAATTTCGTTTCACATTATCGATCAACCTTGCCCCCATAGATTATCCCGTCCGAATAACATCGAAAGCGAAACAATGGGCACGCGCACGTTGATTGTCGGCGTCTCGTTGCGCGATGAAAATTGGTGGAACGGAGGGAGCAAACAACCGGGATGAAGTGACCGCGGGTTAAAAATTGTGCGTACGCGTACGAGGGGAAATAAAAGACGAGAGTCCGAGGGGGCCGCGTTTTAAGGGGAGAGCAGAGAGCGTCGCAATTTTCACGAGCGACGCTTTATTAAAACCGCTAAGTCCGTTTCAGTGTAATGAAATTAAAAGTAAACATCGCCCGCGATTTATCCTCGGCTGCGGCCGCGGCCGCGGCGTTCTACCCGCTACATTTTCTCGCCTGGGTAGCTCGGCGAGCCAACCGAACGGAAAAGTGGGGCTGATCGAGCCAGTTCCCATCATATAAAGAGTGTGCCAAAAATATTATACTTTCTTGAAAAGGATGATTTTTGAGGTTATTTGAAATTACTTGTCCCTTTGCGAAAATGTCCTCCAAAATCACTGCCAATTGCCAATCACAGTGTCTCGACCATTGTTGCGAACTACGGTTTTTCAATTTATACGAGACACTTTCATATTATTTTTACTTTGAAGTTTAAAGTAAGCGGTATAGAATCGTATGTTGAAGAAGTATATGGTCCACAAATTATACTCCTGGATCCAGCTGCCTCGATGTAAAGTGTAAACATGCCGCGTAATCTGACACGAGGTCGCTTACAACATTTTTGAGTCACCTTGTATACTTTGTGGCTCGCAGTTGTCGACGCACATCTCGGAAAAGCGACAGGCATTCTTGCAAAATAACGCGAGGCAACTGCCTTGGATCTATTTCTCATAGGTGAATTCGCTACCCTGACATGAAGTCACCAGCCATATCGGACATCTGCATGCATAACGACACGTGGTACGTCGATACTCGAGGCGCCGAATACATTAGGTCGTCTACACCGCCAACAATCCAACTGCTATCGATTACACACGTCAAATCTCCCTACATACCGTGAATATTTCGCACCCGGCGAGATTTACTGCTCGCTCAGCCGTAACACATTTTAAGGAAGCCCACCTTCGCTTCCGAATCCTTCGCGGATCTCGAGTACGCGAGTTCCTCGCGATTTTCCGAATCTATTGAAATCTTTTCCATCATCGAGAAACGTTTTACCGAACGAATGTTTGCGACTTCTGCTGGATTTTCATATTTCGGATTCTCTTTGTATACTTCTTTGCTAGCAGTTGTGAATTTTATATCACGGATCTGCCAAAGGAGACCAAAGAAGGTAGTTATCGAACCCTGTTAATTAAAAAAAAAATTATTTAGGGGGACAGTTTTTCTCAATTGAGAAAAAATTTAACATTTTTGTTTAAAACTCTGTTTTCTACAATGCTTTGTTTTTAGATAGTTTGTATTTACACAATTTGTTTGCATAAACAAGTTACAACAAAATATTCAAGTGTGGGGTACACAAGTGACTTGGTTAGAGTTTCGCATAAATTAAGGTGATACGGTTGATTCCTCAGATTCAAATGCAGCCTCTAATCAAGACTAATTGTAAGTGTAATAGTGGCAGAAAGAACGACGGTCTTAGCACGGACAAGATGGCGAGCCGTTTCGGGGAGTTACATTTCGTCCAAGATTTTTAAATTACCGGATTATCTCGATGGAAAGTAGCTGGCGTAGCAACCATCCAGGGCGCTTAACGTCGGCTTGCGGCGAGCGGTTCGCGCGGTTTTAAGCTCGATTATGTCGACGCCTCTGACGCTTCCATTCTTTGTTCCCATCCTCCTTTTCTTTCATTTTTCCGGAGGAGAAGAAGAATTATGCTCGTGGCTCGTCGGATGACTGAAATTCCCTTGCCCCATAGACTGCATTCCTCGTGACGACATTTTATCCCCGACGAGAATGATCCCGAGTCATGCACAGCATTCAAAGTAGAAATTCTTAGTAACTACATATTGAATTACTCGAAAAATCATTTCGCTTAGCGTTGTAATACAATGTTTACTATGCAGGGGGTTCACGGTAACAATAACCAGCATTTTTCTTGCAACTATATAGAAAACATTAGAAAAGAAAAACAAAATAAAAGAGGAACAAGTTATACTGTTGTTTTGCAAGTAATGGCGACTGTATACAGGGTGTCTAAAAATTTTTCATTATTAATAATAATGATTTGGTAAAATATACATTCTATTACCATGTCTTATGGAAACGCAAAGAAACTTAGGGTGCCCTACCTTTTTCTCCACGATTGCACGATTACGAAGTCGGTGTAACCGCTGGTTTACTTAATTCTCTTCGATCCGGCAACCGTTTCGGAAAAAAACGAGCAAAGAATGGTCATTCGCGTAACAATCGGCCGTCTGAAACGTCTCTGACGGGCGTGAGACAATGCACGAGGCCGAGATACCGTTTCGAGGCGGCGCAAGAAGCCTTATGTCAATCCGTCGCGTTGATCGCAAGAAGCGGGAACGCTTTCACGCCAGGCGTTATGTCACCCGATTGTTGTGCCGGTTGATCTCACCGGAGCAAGACGCCGCGCCGCGCCGTGCCATCGTCGAAAGCGTGAAATTGCTCGTGCGGCACGCGTCCCGCGTCCCGCGGACACAATTCATCCGATTTAGCGGCCGTTCCTTGTTTCCCCAACGCGACAACCGTCGAATCCATTGACACTCGACGCTTGCCAACTCTTTTCATCGGAAGAACGAAAACCTCCATCGAGCGGCTCCCGTAGAAAGCAATCTCGTTGCGACAGAAAGTTTCGGTGTTGATACGTGATCAGTGCACACACACATACACACGTTTGGTAAATTATTTCTCACGATCGAGCGGAAGAAATCTTTATTTCACGTTCATTCGTGCGTTATTTTTTAATTTATTTAAAACGAAAGAAATTAAAACGAAATTTTCAGAAAAATAAACATAAATAAAAATAGTAAGTTAATTGTTAATTGTATCAGATATGATACAATGTGCAAGAAGTTAAGAAATAGCACGAAGGAGAGTTGTTCGTAACAATGAAAATAATATGTTACTGTTTATTGTACATTGTCCGCTGTACCAAATTTCCAATCAACAAAACGCAATGATTTATTCGTGATGAATTTAGGATTTAAATTCACAATAGTCGGTATCAATTAAACATGTTCGAATTTTAATAATTGGAATGTTTCAGATAAAATACAACCCGTTAATACATTCTGGGAATACGTTCATTATACGTACAGAATTCTGTGGACTCAAATACGCTTTGAATATATGTATAATACAGTCGTTTGACGTTCCGTGATTCATATAACACAAAAAGTAATATGTAATTTCGTGAAAACTGTTCGTACAATTTCCCTTCGGTTTATCTTCAACGTTATTCTACGAATTGTACTCGTGCTCGCACAATTCATGCCAGAAATTGCACCCAATTATGAACCGCACAGTAACGTTCCGGTCCATTGAATCAAAACACGCAATTAATTTGACTCTTTCAAATTAATTTACCACATTTACCAGATTCGCATCGTCACGTGCGTTCCACATTCTCTACATTTCGATAGAGTCCGCATAATTCAACGAATAATAGCGTTTCTAATATTAACTCTAATTATAAGTGATTTTAAGCACTTGATGCCCCCTTTAATCTATTTAATATATTTTTATTTACAGTAAAAGTCTTAGACCATTTATATTATAAAATTATATTACGATGTATTGTTTTATACGAAACATATTCTTCAATTATGGTATTGTAATTGTACCACGAAGGTATATTTTTTCTTATACCAAAACCATTATTTCTTTCGGACAAGATTTATGATACGAACGTGCCTAAACAACTCTTCGAGAATCAAACAAAGTAAGGTCATTTGACGACCAGTCAAGACATCTGTTTGATATTTAGTTTTTCTGGTCTCGAATTTCCTGGAAATGTTGCGCCGTCGACCGAGTAACATCTCGCCCCACTCCTCCTCCCTAGGGCCTCACACAGAACTACGGGAAGGAGGTCCTAAAGGTCAAAGTGTGTACTGATTGGGAAATACAACTTTCTGCAGGAACCAATCGGTGCGTCCTATTTCTTATCCGAAAATCCAACGAGCGTCGCGCTAGAACTAGAAGACAAAATCGCTCAGTTGAGTTTTACGCTCTAACGTCGTGACTTGTCAAACGTTCATAATAGTTCAAATTTAGCATCACGGTAGTTCATTGTCCAACGGTCAGGACATCCGATAAAAACGGGATCGCGTCGATCAAAATCCCTCGCGAACCGGATCGAATCAATCGAGATTCTTCGTGTGCGTTTAATCATTTTTTTATGTGAACTAGCTGTCCAAGATTAACTTGGCGGGCAGTGATCCGAAACATTCGCGAGTTTACGGTCCCGCGACTTAACAATTTGCAATAAAAATACTATTGCAATAGTGTTATTAATACAAAACGGTTCGAGTGCTATTCGAATTTTTAAAAAAATAGAACCAAATGTAAAGAATGAATTTACTCTCGTCGACGAACGTGTGCTTAAACGGTGTACCAGAGAATTAAGTATTCTAAACAAACCCGCACTCTAAGCGAGTTTGTCAGCGAACGCCAAACTTTAACTACCCACGAAACTTCCCACCGATTCTGCCACGACAAACAAATTCCGGGTAGATTTTCGACTGGCCCAATTTGGGCAACAAAAGTGTCACAAAGAAGCTAGTACACAGTCTATTCGAAAACTCGGTAGCAGAAGTCGTTGCGAAATTTCTGGTTTCTCCGGCATGTGCCTCGTCATCCCTTCTGCCCGGAAGAAAATTCGCGGCAGGGTCGAGTGGGAGACGGTGGATAAAGCAGCCTCTGGAAAGTTAGCCAACAAACAATCGAGGTCGATATCAGTGAATCAGGATCATCGACGATATGTGGCGTCGTCTGATCTTACTGGCCCTTTTCGTTTATTGCGGTTCCGCTTTCACTGTGAACCTCAAACACCGGTCACCTTCAGTGTCATCGGCCATCGCTACCGAAGTGAAAGACCTCCTTGGCGAAGGAAACGCTCCAAAACAAAAACAGAAAAATGCGTCCGGTATGTTAAACATATTTAAAATTATTAATACATTAATTATTATATTAATACATTAAATATTAATGTATTTATACATTACCAACATTAATATATTAATACATTAAAATCATAATGATGTTGTCCCTTTTTTATCGTGTAGTTTGTTAGAATTACTCAAAATATGATGATTTCTGATTACTTTAACATGACTTTTATTGTATTGGCTGAAAGTACGTACACCTCTTGATTCTTATCTATGGAGTTATGTTAAAACAAAAGTATACTCGATTTGTAGAATCACCCTGTATAAATTGTCCCTTAGAAAAGCAAATAACGAAGTGTTTACAGTCGAAATAGAAGCAAAAAATTCTTGATTGTTCGTGTTTCTCGAAATTTCGTTAAAGTTTTGTCCGAGGATAGTCGAGAACACTGGTGATAGTAATACAATTCGCCGAAAGCAAAATTCAACGGACCTCTGTTGAGATTGCAGGAGGGCGGCGCGGTATCGCGGGCAATAATGAGGACGAGTAACATGGTGGTTTTAGGGAAATCGGCCGAGGGAGGATACTACAAGACGTACGGAAGCGACGCCGAGGACGAGAAGGGTTACATGAAGGAAACCTACAGTAAGGGGAATCATGGCTACAAGACTCTCGACACCTTCCACAAGCGGGACGGCGACAAGTACGCATTCGAGAAGCACGTTGCCTTCGGCAAAGCGCGGTCTGACAAGAAAAGTAACCACCACGGCGAGGATTCTGGCTCCAGTTCACATAGAGGCAGCCATCACTAGAGTGCAGGTATAATCTTACTCGCAGTTCCTTGTTTCCATTAGCAATGCTATAATTGTTTATAGCTCAAATGTCAGTTAGTTTTCACTCGTTGCTAGTTCTACAGTGAAGGATCAAAGAAAATTAGTAAGGACGGGGGAGGGTTGTTTTTTATAATATTTCAACAAATGTTGATATTTAAAGAAAAACATTTACTACATCAGCTGTGTCACACTGTCGTCTATAAAATATTAAATTTAAAAAACTATATTCGATACAAATGGGGTATTTCAAATTTATTTTCGGGGCATCTTGTATATGATGCTGCAAAATAATATGCGAATTAAAATGAATGGTCGAGGAAAATTATGCAGTCACTTTTTAGAATACGCCTATGGTAGCTAATAGCAAGACCAAACATTTCTTTACACCCTGTAGAATGTATAACGGATAACAGTACGGAAAGCAGGGTAGAGCAACGGGATGAAGCTGGGAAGCGGTGCTGCTTGCTAATTTACGAACCCGAGAACATGAATTTTTAATTGACCGTCCTTAATGATGCTGGTGAAGTAGGATCAATTTAGCCCAAGGCTCTACGCTTGCTACCTATTTGAATTCTTCTGTATAAAACACACTGCCACACGTACAATACTATACGTTTCATGAAATCATTTTGTTAAAAAATTCCTTTATTTTTCCAAAATGGAATTTGTTAAAACCAACTTAAAAGTGAGTTGTACGTACATTACATATAATAGTAAATGTAATTTATCCTGGAATTTTCACGATTTTCATGCCGGTGTACGTTTCATTGTTAAATTGCAAACATTCAGTCAAATGTATATTTACAAACACTCTTTTTCTGCTGAATCTTAGTTTTGTAATTTGGTTCATCATCCATAATGATGATTTTATTATGGGTTAATGCGATGGTTTTTGCAAATTACAAACACTTCCGTGAAATCACTTTTGAAATGCATGACTACTTCCATGAGAATCACTTTCATTTATTCGTGATCTAATCTGTCTCGTAGGTATCGGTAAAGAAAGTTGTTCTTTAATTTCTTTCGAAACATGAGTCGTCTGTAACTAATTTAAAAATTGCACGGTCATGACGAGGAACTGCCTTCCTCTTCCTACCCCTTCTTACTTCATTATCTGGATCACCAGAGTTCTGTATTTTCTTAAACCGTTTTTAGATATTACAAATTTTTATGCAATTTGTTGCAGACATTTCCCTTCCACGCTTAATTGCAGGTTTTTTGCCCGAGATTCTATATACGGTAAATGTTGGATGGACTCACGGCTCTCGGCTAGGTTCCTTTGCATCGTTCGGAAAGGATAATGCGTGTAACCGGAGACCACGCGCGGCCGAAGTACAGCAAAAAATAGCCTACTGATGAGACCGCTTCATGCAATAAATAAAACTTCTTCGTTTTTACTTATTTTTAATAAAATTTTACCAACATATTTTTAATGTTTTTCCGATTAAAATGATACCAAACAAGATACAGTTTGGCCAATATTTATTGAACCAATATGTGAAGCATAACAGTAGTGGGGATAGATCTGGGACATTTACAGGTCAGACTTTTGGGACATTTATGGATAAAATAGTATATCTTTCATACGAGAGAAGGTCCCGCTTCGTTATTTTGCATAGAGCCCCGCAAAATGTAGCACCGGCCCTGATCGCGAAAAATTTGCGACCGCTTTTATTAGGAAAAAGCAATTTTAAAAAGTGCCCTTTCAATCAAAGCCTTCGCGAGAATCCGATAAAATGACTGCCGCCCTTTATATCGCAATAGTTCTAAATGAAATTCCACCGGACAACGTGAAACGCTGTACAATGAAGAACGTTTTATTATACGACACGCCACAAACGGCCGATTTATCGAGGATCGCATAAATAGGAAATTTGTTCGGATTACAGGGCGACAACGATCCTTGGCAAACGATTCAAAGCGTTACGTGCTCACATGTTTTTCCACCTGCCCGGTTCTCGATTGCTTATCCCATTTCGCAGAGCATGACACGCGTTGTTCTCTGCTTTCGTGCCATTACGTAGACGCTGCCACCCACGCGCAACACCGACTAAACGCCGCGCC
The DNA here is from genome assembly GCA_028455595.1 of Lasioglossum vierecki. Lineage (NCBI taxonomy): Eukaryota > Metazoa > Arthropoda > Insecta > Hymenoptera > Halictidae > Lasioglossum > Lasioglossum vierecki. Next base: position 1,565,993 of record CM052339.1, read on the forward strand.
GCGTCGGTGCTGTCCTGTAAATTCTAGCACGTGTCCGCAACGGTACAAGCGTTGCGCCGCCCGGCAGGTGTAAATACAGCCCTTGAAGTGGGAACATACGTGGGACGCCGACAGCTGGATAGGTAAATAGAAAGAAACGCGATGGAAATGCGAGAGCAAACAACAGCAACGCCATTAATACACGGATCAAGAAAAATTGATAGAATACGTCGCCATCCGATACCAACGCTGAGAAAAATTCTACGATGATTGGTACAGGGAGTTTCAAAATTCTATGTCACGACTATGTGATTCTACACCTCTTGATAGGTTGAGATTAATTTAAAAAGTGGACCTTGAGCCACAAACAGAATATTAATATAATTATTGATTTATTTCTTGAAGATTCAGACATATTCTAAGGGTAATAAATTATTCTTTGCTTTAGTACAAGGTTTTAATTTATAAATAAATATCTGCTTCACATTATAGTTTAGTATGTCAATAAAAATAACAGAGATCAAGATCAAAGTATTATTAAATAGCATTGCGTCGCATTATACAATGAAAATTCTTCTGTTGAAGTTTATAGTCGACACGGTAATACGCGCATAATGTCTCAACGTGTAAAATCCAAAAGAGATTATCGAAATTGGCCCACTAAAATTCATTACAACGGTCCTGACTGCTGAGCTGTAAAATGAAACTCGCGAAGCAAATCAATCGACGAGATTCGTTAATACTCAGACAACATTGTTACACTTCGGATTCGTAATGTGAATCGCGTGCAACCGGCGTAAACAAATTAGAGACATCGGATCCGATCCGGCCGTACCGTATAAATGCATAGCTTATATTATAATTGAATAACGCAATTACATGCGGCTTGGCCTAGCGAAAATCCATCGAGCATGTGTTATTTATCTGCAAATTTAACCGCGTTAACTCGCAATACGCGTTTCCGTCGAGTGATGCATTAATATCCGGAAATCCAATGAATCGGTAACGCGACTGATTAAGCTCTGTTACCGACTTTCTAGGTGCGCGATTGAAATCATATACGGTAGCTCACGAAAATGCTCCAGTGCTTGTTGCTATTAAAACTTCGAACAACAATATATAATAATACTAATATATAATAATATAATATACAATATATAATATAATAATATAATATACAATATTAAAATAACATTATATATAGAATAAAATAATATAATATATAATATAACATGTGATGCTGACTCCCTGCAGCATTCAGGGTGCAGCGCCGAGTCATACGCGAGATTCCATAACAAGAGAAATAATTTATTATTTACGTGCTCCGTAGAAACAGGTTATCCATCTTTAATGAAGCGTGATATAAAATAAAAGATTGGGCGTGTCTGTGTTCGTAAGTGCACACACACACAAGAACCACGGTGCACCGGAAGCGTGTTCATTTTGCGCATAGCCGGAAACAGCATTCGTATTCCATGGGACGGAGTTGAACTTAACCCGGAGACCGGCCTCGCAACATTAAAAAATCCTGGGGTTTCGTCCGTAACATGAAGTCATATTCCATAAATATTTTCGTACGTAGAAACAGCAACTGCATTCGTCGCGAACAAAATTCGAGAAACACATGTATGCTAATTAACATTTTGTAGAACGCCCCATGTGCGACGCAATTTTATGGAAAATTATTCTGCGCGCCTTCGTTCTTCGCGCTTATAGTAATTAACAAGTTGAACAGGGGAAACGAAGCATTTTTTTAGGTGAAATCTGATGAGTAATGCTTTCCCGGTTGAGCGATATGAATGTTACTAGACGAGCGTGAGTCGAGAATAAACTTGCATGAATCGAGACAGGGTAGATAAAAAGAGAGCACATCGATGTGTAATTCTTTTTTCCTTCGGCGCTACTAAACCAGTCTGTACGTGTACATAATGTATTTATACAGTGCTGGGCATAATACATGGATCCACGATACATTATTTCGCCGCCGCTTTAGAAAAACTGAAAACTGACAGTTCAGTGAAATATTTGAGGTGCTAGACGCGGAGGAGTGTAAGTAACCTTCCATTATAGCTATTGTGATAGATTACGTGCACACTGCATAACTGATACAATGTTCAAAGGAAAAGCAGCGTTACATAAATAATACCAGTCTGGTTTCACGCATTAGAACATAGTTTGGTTTTGTAAAAACAATAGTTTATTTATTCATCGCTTAACCAACTAGCAACAACACGGTTACAAAAACCGAAAACATTGGACTGGTGCAAAACAAGATAGACGCATAACATTTAGAATATAACGAAGCTCCATCTCTCGTATTTAGCCATGCCTGTTCAGCCCTTGTGTCCCTTATTGTATCCAAACTTCTTCCCAGAGTGGTGGTCACTCTTCTTGCCAAACGAATCATGATGGCTGTAATGCTCGTCGTGGCCATGTTTCCCATGATGACCCTTGTGCTGCTCGTCGATATGTCCTTTATCGTGATGCCCCTTCTTCCCGTGATGGTCCTCGTGGTAACCAGAGTGTTGGTGCCCCTCTTTCTTGTGCTCGCCCTCTTTCTTCTCGTGGTGTCCATGGAAGTCCCCGTGCTTCTTGTGGTGTCCACCTTTGTGGTAGTCGTCGTAGAACTTGTGCTCCTTGTGGTACTCGTCCTTGTGGAACTTGTTGTGATACCCTTTGGTTTTGTGGCCCTTCTTGTGCCCCTTTTTCTCGCCGAACTTGCCACCCTTGTGCCCCTTCTCCCCTGCATGGTGCTCCCCGTATTTCTCGTGCTCGTCATGGTGGCCCTTCTTCTGTCCACCGTGTTCCTCGTGGTGGCCGGAGTCATGGTGCTTGTCGTGCTCAGCTTTGTCGTTCTTGTCGTGATGATGATGGCTCTTGTAGCCTTTCTCACCCTTGGCCCCGTGCTCCTCGTGGTGGTCCGCGTGATGATTCTCGCCGCCGCCGGACTCGTGGTGATGACCGTGATGACCCGAAGCAGCCGGCTCGAGATCACTAGAAGAGTAATCGGTTGGTGAATCGGAAGTCACCACCGGATGTGCCTGGTGACCGTTGGTTTCCTCCGTGGCCTCCCGACGACCACGCTGCACGCTCAATTCTCGTGCGTAACAACCCTGCTGCACCAGCAGGCAGAAGACGAGGTAACACACAAGCCGGAGCATCATCTCGACCTGGTCTCGATCATTCGACTGATGACCGACACCGTCAGAAGGATACTTAAATATCCACGGTTCGAATGTTCCGTCACGGGGTCGGCTTGATTCCACTTTCATTCGCGCGACCGCAAAAGCCTTCCTCGACTGCGTGGGGAGGACATTTCACACTTTCTCGCAATTGTAACGAAATGGTTTAATGTTTTTTCATCTAGGTAATTTGCGAGATAGATAATTGAACGTTGGTCGATTGGTGGATCGATGACGCAATTGGGATCGTTGGTTGAAGAAGCCCTAGGCACAACAATATTGTATGCACATTCGTGTAATATTCAAATGAGATTCAATCTGTTTTTAATATTCAAATATACATAGAATATTTATTTGACATTAAGTAACAAAGTTCACATTTTTTAAAAAATATTTACTTTATATTTTTTAAATATCTACTTTATATTCTCTGAATATATGGCTAATATTTTTTAAATATCTATTTTATATTCTCTGAATATTTAGCTTATATTTTCTAAACATTCAATTTACAAAAAATATATATCCAATATTTTTGTGCTACTAAGGAGAACGCTGCTTGGATGGGCTTTGATTACAATATTAATTTATATTGTTTTATACTATTTCTACCCATAAATGCTTTTTATTATTATTTATTATAGACAGACTGAAGCCAGAGTATCCTGTAACAGAGTTTCTCTGCGAAACGAACGCTTCAATCACAATCGTCAGTGCGTGACCAGGTTAGTGGTCCAAATAGTTTGACCGTTGCAACTTTCTAAACGATAAAATCCATCGGGTTGCATAATTTACAGAAGCAACCTGTGGTATCGATCGGGAATTAAGGGTCGAGCAAAGGCTTTGTTGCGAACGTTCGATAAATAGAAGCCACCCACAAAAGCTCGTGAACCCGATCGATGATCGAACTTGCTCAGCGCACCAGGTGTTCGTACAATGAATTTAATTAACGGCATGACGAACGAGCAGTATCGCGATCCGCGCTACAACGATTTCCTCGTGTCTTCGTGGAGGTGCGCGCGTCGATAAACTGCCTAATGTCGTCGGTAATCGCATTACACGCGTCATAAATTTACATCTTTCTTTTTACGTGCGCGCGAAAGTAGCACTGTTTATAATGAGATAAGCCAAAAAATAATTGATTGAATTTTGCAAATACCGGAGCTTCGCGTATACATACATACATACGATATATCACTGCACGGTGACTGTACCTATTCGTCCCTATCGCTTCGCTAACTGTGCGACCATTTATTCTGGTTCTGCTGACGGTTTTATCGGGCGACTTTGCAAAATCTCGGGACGACTCAATATCTTTAAAATATTAGCCTCTGGTCAGCGTGTATCTTGGCGGTTAAATCCTTTCAAGATTTAAATAGATTCAACCTAATTTACCGTTCGGCTTTTAAATGTCAGAATACGAAAGTACCGACTGACGCCGCATTAACGAGATTCAATGTGCGAATCCATTGAGAACTCAAAAACAAATCGACATAAGTAGCCAAATTAAGACTTGTCTCAAATTTCTTGTCTGAAATGAATTTTCAATTTTATCATTGAATTATAGAGTTTACACAATCCTTTAAGAATATTAGTGATAGTTGTTCGTTTTAAGAAATTTTTTTTAATTGGAATACTCTACTCTTTTAGCTACAGACATTTTGGTCTCGAGAATTTTTTAGTTGAAATGGATTACCTGGATCCATCAGCCGGGCTGAGCCAAAGTCAAGAGGACCGTAACTATAGCTTTAAGTGGTAAAGCCACTCGTAGAGTACCGAGACGATTAACCTATACCTTCATCTGAAAAAAAAGAAAGCTTGTGCACAACTGAAAGTGAACGAGTTAAATAAATTACACTGTGACTTTCTAATTGATTCGTCCAGTTCAATCGAAAGGTGGTGGACCTCATTACTTCATAGACTAATAATTAAGAAAATTGTCGATATTAAGAATATTAAAATAATAATAAGAATATTTTTGTTGCATGTATGAATAAAGTTTAAAACATTCATGATAAATTATTTCCTTTAGTGTGGGCGATATTGACAACCATACTAATTAAGAATCAATTTTGTTTTAGTCACGAACTGTATGACGTATTCGGTGCCAAAAAGGTTACGGCACAAGTAGCATCGCACGAAAAAGATTCATGAAAATTGAACAATCTATAAAATCCTGTCGAGGTAATTCGATGCAACAAAAACGAGAGGTTCCAATCGAAGCTCGCACTCTGACTCACAAATCAGGAACTGAGAAATTGGAGAACCATCCCAGATCGTACGACGAATCTTCAATACTTTCGGTGCTTCGAGCAAAAAAGTTTGATACGCGAGAGAATGACAAGAAATTCAATCCCCTAATTGTGGTGCACGGTAATTAATCAATACCGGGATCGGCTAACGAATTGATTTCACCTTTTTCTCGACGTGGTTCCAGTCTACGGTGATTAAAGATATCCGTAAAATGCCCGGAACTAACCAGCGGCTGACGGTTGGGGGTTTGGGGGGGCTAAGAGGGTCGTTTCCGTGAACTCGATACAAAATCGACTTTTCTTTCGAAGCCACTTATACCGCGCGGGTCGCATCGCGCCGTCCTCGAATCTCCATTGCAAATCAGGAAAGCCGAATTCGCAGTTTGAAACGGTGATCGATAGATTCGGGCTCTTTACGACCTTATTTGGCAGGCTCTTCGGGCTAGAGATTGGCTCCTCCAGCGTTGGCGCTGCATAATCAAGATAAAGATTGGTTACTGCCCAGCTTCCATCGGGGTCCTTTAGACAGGGAGAAAACCGGATACCGGAGGCTCTGCCAAGTTCGATTTGGACTCAGCATCGTCGCGTCGTAACAGAGATTAGATTAGGTAGTGTTCCCTTTGGACCCTCCAGATGGAGAGATTGCTTTGTGAGCAGATCCAAGAATGCCGCGCCGCCGGTGGATCATGACCGACGAAGAGTGTCCACCCCTTCGTTTGGAAAAGAAGAGGCCACCGGCTATTAAATTAAGGCTTCAACTGCCTCTGGTTACCTCGAAAACAGTTCGAGTAAGTGCTACTGCATTTCGAACCGATAGTTTCTCTTTTACTATCCAATCAGGAGTGGATTTTAGCTACTGTCCTCTAATTCCTTCTCTCGGCCCAGTCGCCACAGTGTCAAATTTCGATCAATGAAATCTGTAAAAAGTTTTTTACATCTATCTCAACTCTCTACATCGTGATCAAAGCATTCCATTATCACGACTTTTCAAGAGTTTCGAATAATCCGACGACAAAATGTTTCCAATGAAAGTTGAACAGTATTGAAGCATGTACAAAATTCTATATTTAAAATTTCGAATAAAAATTCCACATCAAGCATTGGCCACCCTATCGCGACAGTCTAGGGGTTGCAATATTTTGATGGGTGTAGGGCGCGGTTCCTCACCCTCGTTCTTCCTCGCTTTCGACGGAAACTGGTTCGCATTCGTGGCTAACGCCTCATCGACTAGCCGATGGCCTCTTTCACCCCATTCGCGTCTTTTTCCATTGCAAGCATCCCTTACCGAGAGCTCATTCGCTGAATAAAATCACTGGACTGAGGCTCGATGAACAATGGAGGTTCGCTCTGCCTTCGCTAATGAAATTGTTTCCTAATTTAAATCCACTCAATGGTCTAAAGCGGCGCTTCTGGCACAAGCCGTTCCAAAGGGAAGAAGGGTAACTAACATTGACATTCGACAATTCGAGTTGACTGTTCAGAGGCGTGCAAGCCGATTCCAATTAAGTGTACTCGAACCAGGATTGCGAGTCTGCTCGTAACTTCGCCGAATTCGAGGACTGTTTATTTCCTGAGTATGCTCGAATTTCGATCTCGGAACGGTCATTTCGAAGAAACAGGGAAATCGAAAGTGAGAGTATAACAGTGCAGTTTGTATGGTCTCATCGCGTTTAATGTACAGAAATTACGAAAAATATAAATGTTTATTACTCACATCGTTGATTAAAGTGCGTTATAATGATCAATAACTGTTTTCGTATTTCAAGCGCTTAATAAAAAACGTATGAACTATTGGTTTAGTACGCAGCGATGGTGATTATAACATTGGACGTTGTGAAAATCAACATTTTTTAATTAAATTCCCAATACTCTGATCGAAATGAAACAAAGGTAAAAATATTGCGTAAAACAATACGTGTTGAAATGTTGTTTAATTAATTGGAAAATTTTGTCGTCGCTGATTCTTTGCAGATTTGAATTTCGCTAAATATTGTCCGCCTCTAATGAAATTCTTTTGGTTCTTCAGCAGTTCGAAAGTTGTACATAACTTGGCTCGATTGCGTGAGATAAGTGGTGTTTAAAAAAAAAGATTTTGCCTGTATCTGTCGAGTAGGCAGCGGTGGGTGGGAACGGTGTCAGTTTCAACCGCATAGGAGGTCTCGAGCTGGCCGGAGGACGTGATTAGTACGAACCAAAGTCGCGGGCGTTTGTTAAAAAGTACGCTCGGTCACGCGAGCATCGCGTCAAGCTGGTTGCAGCAGGCGTGCTACAGTTGACGCATCGGTGCGGGTATTCGTACCGGTAGATTTTGTAATTATTTATAACGAGGAAACTTCCATGACGCCCACAGGCCGAGAATCGGTTCGTTAATTGCACAGGATAATTATTGTTAAACGCCGCGCGTGACAAAGGATGATTCCGCTGTCATCGCGGGCCCCGACTAATTCTCCGCTGCTCGGATTGGAGAACAGCACTCGGCTACCGTCACGCTTGCCATGTAAAACTTTTCTCTGGAGACTCTTTCCTCGAACTGGCCCAATTTTCAAACATTCCCACCAAAATGTCTTCGTACAAATCTGCACTCGCAGCGATCAGCAAAAATCAACACATTTTTAAAATAATATACATTATTATTAAACAAATTTATAAAAAATTAAACAAACTTATGTGGATATATATTCTACAGTGTTAAACTTGTTATCAAATAATTTTCAGAGGTACAGTAATTTATTTCAAAATTAACACTGTTAACCAAATATATTGAAAAGAGTCTCTGTAGCTAAATGTTTGGATCATAATTTAATTCGAGGAGAAGTAGTTTAGAATGAAAATGATCCAACATTTATATCTCTTCTCTATTGTACGAAACGACTGTGATATTATGCGAGGGAATGGAGCAGAGCTATCACTTAATAATCGTTCGATATAAATTGATTTCTAATAATCGACTTCCAGCAAATATTGTTAATGTAACAAGCCGCGACGGGCGGTATGTTCGAGTGACTAATTGCAATTTAGATCGATTCATCAATACGATACAAGCGTAATAGTATTAAATTCTGTAATAACAACGCGCCACCTTTAAATGGCATCAAAATTACGCTCGGCATTCGTTACGGAACAAATGGAATGCATTTCTGAAATGATTGGCGCGCGTGTTATTACAGAACGACGATCGACATGCTGCTAATGTGAACGAAACGCGAAATCGTGGAATTGTCAGGCTTATTCGAATGGCATTATGTCGCAGTTATGATCTCATTAAAATGTACCAGGGCGATTTTTGAGTACATTATAAAGAGCCCTGTTTACATATGAATTTATAACCAGGACTGCAGTTCATGAAGAACAGCTCAATCACAATTGTGTCACGGAACAGAACATTCGATCCCGTTATTGATTTCTCTTTAAATAATAACGAATGTCTGCCACAGACATTCAAGAGGAAAACAGTGACCTATAAACCACACTAGTGTCGTCAAAACTAGGGAGTTGGCTCGAAATCACCGACACTTTCCCCGACACGATTTTCAGCGACCACTACTTTGGCCGACAACAATTTTGACTGACAAGGAATCTAAAATCGTTGTCGGTGAAAATCATTGTCGGTCAAAATCGTTGTCGAGTTCCAGTGTTAGGTGTACAGTAGTGATTCGTCGACTTACTGTAAATCGATAACTACAATCAAGAACAGCATTCGCAGCATCGGTAAGTTTTATCGATAGCGCGGTATCTCGAACCAGGCGTATCACGAGGAGAATCTCTGAGCCTCCGACAAACTAGCGGGATTGCGTCGAGTACCCTGGTTTCAGGGCGAAAGAGCCGGTTAATTTTTCTCGTTGTTCCTCATCGCGCTGACATGACGGTCTCTTCGCCGGAGACGAGCACCGCTGCGGTGGCTCGAGTGCTCTCATTAATTTAGCCAAACGACAGTATTATTGTGAGATCGATCAAAGGCTCCCCGGCCCCCGGAGTGAGGAGGGCAGGTGGGAACGAGGGATGCAGAGGGGTTGGGTGTACTCCTGGCCTCTTTAACACGCGACCGGTGTACGCGTATGCTTCTTCCAGCACTCGGTCGACCGGCGTTCCTTCTTTTCTTTTGCCAGTCGCGCGACCACTCCAATTAGATTAATTAAGCCAGCCACACGTACGTGCACCACGGAATGGAACAATGGCCGTGTGGAACGCCCGGTCGAGGGCTGCAGAGCCGAAGGGGTGAAGGGAGAGGCTGGCCGTGGCGCGGAATTGTCACACACCAGGGAATTTCAAGTAGAAGAGCTTGCTTGTACGCAATCTCCGGCCCGAGAATGGGTAACCGTGATCGCGAACGGCTGCAACGTCCCGGCACGCCCTAAAAGAAGCGTATAAAGCACCGTTAATCCGTGTCCAGTGCTCCGGAATCCAGTCTAGATAGACCCACAAATGGCCACGGCAATTTCATTTGCTGAGGGCGGAATCGTTAATCAAACCCGCGCCGCGCTGAATGCGCCTGCAACTCTTCTCGTTCTCGCTGCACCACCCGTTCCATACCCAGCGCCATCCCCGCGTCCCTGACCCTCCTTTCATCCCTTGTATCCGTTGTCGGTAGGTACGTGGCGCGCGCTAGCGAGTCCGGGACACACGCGGCGCGATAAAGCGAAAACGCCGCGAGCGCGAGAAGAAAATGGAAAAACAGGGAGGAATATGTGTGTTCGTGGATTGGTATGTGGCTGCGTGTGTGTGTGTGCACATTCGGAATACGCCCGCGTGTTTCTCCGACGCGACGGTAGGATACGGCGCGCGAGACGAGCCGGCTGTTTCAAAGGAACCCGGAGGAACGTAAAAATTTATTATGATGCGCTGAAATGTTAAACAACGCCCGCGCGAACACGTGTACACCGTTTTATTACTTCGTTCCCCCGCCATCCAGCACGCTGGGAAAGTTTTTATGTGTTACGTATCTACGTTTTCCCAGCGTTGAAAATTATTTTTCTTTCATTGCTTACGTTCGGTGGACACGCTTCTTTATGTTTTCGGCGCGCTCCATCTTTGGAAATGTTCGCTGTTTATTGTAGGCACGTTCTGTCGCCACTGACTGCGACTGAAAGGTGTAATCACGGACACCCTACGTTTCCTTGCGTTCCCATGTAACGTCGAAAGGAAGTGTACGTTTTAATAACACTGTCCAACAAATTAAAATTTTTTTTCATTTAACTGTTCGGTGGATCTTATAGAGGTTTAAAAATCTGGTATATACATTAGAGGAACTACATAATTTATGAAAAACTATTACTAATGAAAAACACTTTTCATTGTTTAGCGAATATGAATGTTATTCTTCATTGAATATTGCATTGCCTAAATTAAATAATATCTCCTGTTCTGACAGTGGAAAATAATAGATAATATACATATGTAGCATTGTTAATGAAAAGCTGGTTCAAAGTGCATTTCTCTACATGTATTTAGTTTATTAAAACTTTGAATATATTTGTGTTAAACTCATTGAATATCGTTTAAATTAAATACCTATTCAAACAGTAATTTGCGGGAGTTAAAATTGATTTCCGAACTGTTGATTTTTGTGATCAGATTGGCGATTACCTCCATCGATCTTACCGTAATGGTTGGAATGAGAAAAGACCGCGATTTTCAGGATCCAGTAATTTATGATCGACGCGAACCCGTCCGCCGCCAAAATTGCCAGAGCTATCGACACCGCAAGAGCTTCACGTACGGTAAACATATCGGTTTTCTTTAATTTGCCGCTGGTCCGATCTCCGTTCCCAATAGAGGGCCAATACGTGTGTCTGGATTCGTAGTGGTACTAGTTCACTGGTTGTGAAAGAATATATTCGGCCAACTTCTACACAGAGTAACCGGTTTGAATCTTTAAATAACAACTACTTGAAAACTCTATGATATACAGGGTGGGGTTAAATTGAACGTAGAAGAAGCGATTTAGTTGAAGTATTTTAATCATCGAAAAGCAAACATCGAACAGGAAAAATTCCAATATAACGTCTAAAATTAATCAACGACAAAATAAAAAACAAATACGACAACGAATCAAAACAAAATTTCATTGGTTCTCTCCTAACGTCGATGATATCCTCCATGGCCGCCTCCGTGACCGCCACCTCCGCCGCCACCTCCGTGTCCGCCACCTCCATGTCCGCCACCTCCGTGTCCGCCACCTCCGTGTCCGCCACCTCCGTATCCGCCACCTCCATGTCCGCCACCTCCGTGTCCGCCACCTCCGCCGCCACCTCCGTGTCCGCCACCTCCGCCGCCACCTCCGTGTCCGCCTCCACTGGAGTATCCGTGAGATTTCCCTCCATGCTGTTCATGCTTGTTGCCATAATCCTCGCGATGCGCGTGGTGCTCGTCGTATCCATGTTGACCCTGGTAACCTTTGTGGTCATCGTCGTAGTGTCCCTTATCGAAGTGTCCCTTCTTGCCATGATGATCGCTCTGATGTCCGGAATGATGTTCTCCACCCTTCTTGTGATGACCGTCGCTGCTCTCATGGTGTCCATGATGATTTCCGTGTTTCTCGTGGTGTCCACCCTTGTGGAAATCATCGTAAAACTTGTGTTCCTTATGATACTCATCTTTGTGGGCCTTGTGATGATAGCCGTGGGTCTTTTCTCCCTTCTTGTGGCCCTTCTTGTGCCCGTACTTGGAACCCTTGTGCCCGCCCTCGTGTTCGTGATGGCTTCCGTGCTCATCGTGCTCGTCGTGGTGGCCTTTCTTGTGTCCACCATGCTCCTCATGGTGTCCTTCATCGTGGTCCTTACCGTAATGACCGTGATCGCCATGGTCGTGGTGATGATGGTTTCTGTAACCCTTCTCCCCTTTCTCACCGTGTTCCTCGTGATGGCTGCCGTGATGCTCGTGACCACCGCCGCTTTCGTGACCGCCACCGCCACCGCCGCTTCCGTGACCGCCACCACCACCGCCGCTTCCGTGACCGCCACCGCCGCCGCCGCCTCCACCGCCATGGTGGCTAGCCGCCACCTCGAGGTCCCTCTTGCTCCTCGACTCTTTAGCCGAGGCCAAGGAGACGCATGTACAAGCCACGGCCAAGCCGAGGCAGAGCCACAAACTTCTGGTCATACTGATACTTTGTGGATCAACCAGTGCTACCGACTGATCACGTCAATTCAACGCAAACCTTATATACCAGCGGTGATACCGGCGATCTCTACGTAACCGCTTTCGTTCCTCCAAGCTGCCCCATCTAGTTGATACAAGGGGATCCATATTTCGTAAACTCAGTCCGTTTCGTCGCGCAAAGGTTGCCCCAGGTGAGACGGAACCGTAGTCAAAAGGCGACACGTCGATGGATGAACACTTTTTTCGACCTCGACACCCCTTTCCGATTGACAATGAGCGCGAACGAACGTTGCATCGCAGCAGACATACGGTGCCGATAGGCAATTGTCTTTTTACCGTAGAAAAAGTCAATCAATTTGCAGCCGGTAGAGCACGCCGGTCGACGCGTTACAAAACGATCAGTCGTTCTTCGTCCGGGTGAAAAATTTACTTTTCACCGTTCACCGAATTTCTTTGCACAATCCGCGTCTCACTTTCGTCAATTAAACCCGAACGTGATTTTTGTCCCCGCGCGCGAAATGTGATCGGCGCCGAAAATGTACACGATTGTGTACAGTATGATCACCTTTCACGAGTGTTCGACATGGAGATCAACCGTGTCGAGAATTTAATAAACGAAGCAACGGTGTTGCGGTCGATGACACGCATTCACATCAATAATTAAAATCTATATATTGAAGAAGTTTATTAACAGAAACTATTACAATAATATTCTTTATACGAATTGACCTGTCAAGCTCTGTCACTAAACAAATTATTATTATTTACCGGGTAACGGTTAAAGGTTCATTCACACTGTTGTTCCCTATAATATGTACATCGCAAGCAGACCAATAATTCTGTAATGCAACGTGTGGGTTACGGAGCAATTTGATTAAAGCTGTCGTCGATACGCGTTCCCAGCGAGCAGCAAAAACTTCTGGCAATCGATGGTTGACACATAAAAACTCGATCGGACAGCGAAAGCTCGTACGCCGAGAGCAAATTGGTACGAGAGTTTCTTTAATCCGAAAGCCTAATTACGATTCAAAGCTTTGGCCGTCACGTCGGGTCGCGTTGCGAGAATCGAAATCGCATTCGACCGTTACGTAACGACACACAGCGCCAGAAAAACCGAAAACGAGCGAAATTATCGTTTGCACACCGGGCAGAACAGATCCCGCGAGAGAGCCGGCGATTTCGATCGGGTTGCATAACGGTTTCGATTGACGGTGCCGGATCGGTTGGAACCGACGAATCGCGGGCTAAGCAGGTTAAGGAGACGCTACTTTCGCAACGTCCCGCTAAACAGCCAGGAAAGAGAGTCCTGCTTCCTGAACGCCGATTTTTCCCCGTTCGATATAAAATCCGAGCGTGGTCACCGGATTAATCATACCGAACGCAGCGTCGGCGCCGAACGTTTCGGTCCGAACAATCCCTTCGAATCATGAAGTCCCGTCTGGTGGTTCTGCTTTTCGCGACGTACGTCGTCTGTCAATGTCTGACAGCGGCCTGGGAAATCGGCAAGCAAGATGCCGACATGGAGGCAGCGGCGTCTCATCATCATCACGAGAAGGGCGGTGGTGAGGAGCACCATTCCGATCATCATCAGAAGCATGGTGACAAGGGTGACAAAGGTTACAAGTCGTCGCACCAACATGAGAAAGGTGAGAGCGGACATCACGATAAAGACGAGCACAAAGGGTACTACGACGAGGAAGCAGGCCACAAGAAGAACCATCATCACGATGACGGATACTACTCCGAGCATCACAAAGGCGAGAAGGGTGAGAAGGGGCACAAGTTCCACGAGGATGGCCATTATGGAAAGGGACACAGTACCAAGGGACACCACGAGGTCCACAAGGTAGACGAGTTCAAGAAAGACAACGAATTCTTCGACGAACACCATGACTCCGGACACCACGAGGATCATGGCGGTCATCATCACGATTACGGCCACAAGAAGGGCGGTCACTTCAAGAAGGGACATCACGATGAAGGCGAACACGAGGATCATTATGGAAAGAAGGGACACTTCGAGAAGGGACATCATCATCACGATCATAAGGGACACAAGAGCTCAGATGGCCATGACGAGCATCACGAGCATCATTCCCAGCATGGCAACAAGGGAGGACACGACGACCACAAGTCGTGGGGATTCAAAAAGGGACATTAAGTATTGTTCACACGGACTGTTATGTTTGTTAAGCGTTGTGCTACGTTGAACTTCGTGTTTGATTGTAATAAATGTATTTTTGAGATCCATGTCGATCGGTTGAAGCTATCCTTTCTCCTCTTTGTTGAATACTGTAATAAATACTATTGTTTAGAAATATCGTGTTACTTTCCGTAATGAGTAATTATACACAATGTCCAAAACACATTTAATATTTATGAATAACTATCTCGAGACTTTAATGGTGTTGTATTAAATGATTGCAAAAGTTCCAATATTTATAAATGACTGGCAGGTGTTGTCATGAAAAAATGACAAAATAGAATTTATTTCGATTACAATATCCGCTTAAATATTTTGTTTAGTGTTAAATAATTCATCCAATTTTAATTGAATAATGCAAAGTATATTGACCCCTTAAGCGATCGGCGAAAATCAAGGAAACGGTCCGAGAACTGTCTACCTGTTTTCATTTAATAATTTCGGTTAACAATAACTATT
The DNA here is from genome assembly GCA_028455595.1 of Lasioglossum vierecki. Classification (NCBI taxonomy): domain Eukaryota; kingdom Metazoa; phylum Arthropoda; class Insecta; order Hymenoptera; family Halictidae; genus Lasioglossum; species Lasioglossum vierecki. The sequence goes on from CM052339.1 coordinate 1,581,166, forward strand.
CTCTCTTTTTTTTATTTTAGAAAAACTATACAACATATACACATAACATGTTTACTTATTCAATATTTTCACAGCAACCTGCGTGGGTTAATAAATAGCTAATAATCGGACATTTTGAAATTAATTTCCATCGAATGGAATTCGAATGTTCTGAGAGATCTATATGTACACTGCGAGACTGTATCGCACCTCGATGCAGTTTTTACGATCGACCGGAATGAAAGTTCCAGTATTGTTTCAAAACTTCGATTTGGCAATACATCTGAGGTATTTGACAAGCTGGTTAGCGATGCTTCTTGTGATAGCTCAGTGGCTTCGCGTTTTTGCGTTCGACGTGCTACGGTGCATTAGCTAACGCGAAAGATCGGATCAATAACACTTTCTAGGACGGTTACCTCATTTGGTTTTGTAACAGAACTATTGTCACCGTAGCAGTTCTAATTTCACGCATAAAGCTATGTAGAAATCAATCCTTAAAACTATAGAAAAATTATATGTTATTATACTATAACTTGCACACCTTGCAATAACTTATATATGAATATTTCCGTTACATGTACTAATATAAACAAATGATTTGTTTCTATTATTACAAGTAACGGAAATATTTCTTCTCACCCTGTATATCTGTACAGCATGAAATTTTTATGTGGCTTACATTCAAGGAAATTCCGTTCGAGAAAATACTAGTATAGCACATCTTTATTACACAAAGTAGAACATAATAAATACGCAACAACAACACACGATTTGGTAAAATGACAACCGCAAGAATCAGTGATAATCGGAGTCTTTGTGGAACTTGTCTTCCTTGGCTGATTTTGAACCTCCCTCGACAGTGTAATCCTCGTGATTCGAGTGATACGATTTCTCCCCTTGTTCAACTCGGTGACCTTGATCCTGACTACGATCGTGTCCTTTGTCGTAATACCCTTTCTTCCCGCTGTCTTCCTGATCGTGGCCCGAAGAATGATGGCCACCCTTCTCGAACTCGCCCTCGGCTCCTTTGAAACCTTTATCGAATTTCTCGAACTTATCGAAATAACCCTTCTTATGATCCTCGTCGTAGAAATCAGTCTCCTTCTTGTACTCGTCTTTGTGGTAGACATTGTGGTATCCCTTGGTCTTGTCCCCCTTCTTGTGATAGGAAGAATGCCCGTAATCGCCGCCCTTCTCTCTTTTCACAGCTTCCTCGTGGGATCCGTGCTCTTCCCCTTGGTCTGCGTTCCCCTTCACTCGTTTGCCAGTCTCGCTGTAATATCCTAAAGCAGTCGGTAATATTAGTAGATCCCCTGTAATGAAACTGTATAATAACTTCGGCAAGTTTACCTTTGCGATGCTCGTTATCGTGTTCACCCTGTCCGCCTTTGCTAAACTGGTGGTGACTCTTATGAACCTCGTCTCCATCCCTTCCGTGCTTAGAATATTCCTGCGTCGCATACTTTTCCCCACTTACATCTTCGCTTCCGTGGTCGCCACGGGACCCATGATATCCGCCATTTTCATCGCTACGAGGTCCATAAAACTTGCCGTGTCCCTTTTCATCACCAATATCGAACTCCTCCGACGAATGATCAACGTGAATGTCCTCGTCGCTATCACCATCTCCATCCTGGTGATAATCCTCCTCGTGATCCTCTTCGCTGTCCGACGTTTCGTCGGCCTGGTTCCCTTTGGCGTCTAGGGTCTTTTCAAAATAGTAAGGCGCCCGGGGCTTTGACTCCACAGGCAGCGCCACGTGTTCGGGCAATTGGTGGTTGGCGTAAGTGAGAATTTCTTGGCGGGTCCCTTTGTCCAGAGGCGTGTATGGTTGCAGGATCGGTGCAGGAGCAACAGGTGCAGCGACGTACTGCGCCCCAGCGATGGCGTCTGGTGTGTGATAGTGGCTTCCACTTCCGTGATCGGTGTAATGCAGGTAGTAAACCGGAAGACCCTGTTGCTGGTTGTACACGTAACCGCTGGCGGAGCTCTCGAGGTCCTCCACTCGCATCTTGCTAACTGTCATACGCTGCATCCGGGCCGGGCCTGCCTCGATCCGGTCGACGACGACCGAAAGGAACACCCACACGAACACCCTGTCAAGGAACATGGTAGTAACGGTGCAGTCGGTGCAGACGATTGGGATCGACGTTATTTCTCGCCGGTGAACCGGAATCCGCACTGGTACGTCTATCAATCGTCGGCATTGCTTTATATATCGGCACGAGAACGTGATTCGAGGCTGCGATCGCTGAATAAGGGATACCAGAGTGGAACCGGGCATTCCACGCTCCAACTCGATAATTCAAGTACACTGTGTATTCATTGACAGCGTCGCTTTACTTACCCGAGAATCGCGACCGATTTGCGTAACGCGTTGCGCCGTCGCCCGGCTTGTCCGAATCTACCGGCCATCGATCGTGATCAAGGCTGTCACAGGAATCTTATGGCCGCGTTCGCCGATTACGTAGGACCTTAATAATGCTAGCTTGAAAAAAAGTGAGAGTCGAATTCACGATACAGTGACTTGCGTAGTGGTTCGAGCATTATTTATATAGGGATAGCTTTTTCAAGTGTGGATCAGACAACGTCATCTTTTCTGCGAAGATAGAAAGCTTGTTTTTAGTAATTGAAAATAACTGATAATATTCACAAGGAGTGAAATAAATTCTGAAAGGTGAAATAAATTCTCCTTCATCCGTGAAAACCTTTTACATAAACTTACAAAGTATTTGATAAACATTTACACTTGTATTAATGCATACATGATTGCAATATTTATTTAGATATTTACTTTTCCGGCTTTTCTTGCCGCAAAATTATTAATATTATTAATATGTTACGTCACTTTCAATTAAAAATATTTTAAAATAAAACGAAAAACAACATTCTAAAATTCAAGATATACTTTGATGATTTAATTATTTTATAAGCATTATTTAATTCATATACAAATGAAACTTTTGTAACATTATCAGACTTGCCAATTCTGCAATTCAACATTTCAAATGGTCATTCTAGAGATCGCAAGGATTAACAGAAAGATTAAAACGTAAAAAGAGAATATTGTTAGTTTAGCTTCACTTGGCATATCGCCTGAAACCATAAAATTTTTGCCTAGCCAATTTTTCTCCGCCTGTATGATGACCCGTGTCTGCGTTCTAATTTCACGAAGTGACTCGATAGCATGAAGCAATACGGGCATCGATTCGAGCAGCAATTATTTTTATCCGGCCCCGTTGCTGCTTGATTGATTCCGCAAAATCGAACGGAAGTCCTCTCGCGATTTCGAACCGACACTTTGGCTTGGCCAAATCTGCTGCTACAGAAAACATGATGGATCTAATCACCTGCACCTAACACCGCGAAAGAACCATGTTACGTAACACAAATGCTAGCCTGTTCTGAATTCCTATAGTGAACGGTCTACAAAAGAAATTTAACAATTTGTTGAAAAGTTACATGCAATATGGCAGGTGTCAAATAAGAAGTGAAATGGCATTTGAAAGTTTTTGGCCAATTCACTTTCTAATTCTTATGTGTAACAAAACACCGACGAAGTAATAATGTCGTTATAAAAGATTGTCTGTTTAATTATGTAACTAACCACCATATCTAAATGTCATTCAAATCAATAACGAATCCGATATACAGTAGAGCATCCATTCAAACCAGACATTAAATAGTTAAAAAAAAAATTAAAGATTATTTTAAAACATAGATTTTGTTAATATTTCAGGTAGTGTTTTTTTTATTTACTGAGTAATTTTAAAACTGTTCGATTATCCGATCAGACAGACAAGAAGGCGAGTTAATAAAAACGTGGTAATAAAATGCTAAATAATATTTGAAAATATTAATTTTCTATTTGAAATAGAATGGTTCGCAATTGACTATCTGACAGGATATTTCACCCAGCTCTGATTTCATTTCATAATCCGAGTGGCTCAAGGTCGTTCACGGGGTATGGATCGTGGAACGGTAGATTAGGCACGAAGCCTTGGCGGAACCGGTGAGATCGGTGGAGAATTTCACGGTGAAATCAGCCCGGTCGGACTTTGTCGAAACGTGGCCGGTAAGTACGTCCTTCCAGATGCATTCTGCAGTCTTGGGCGAGCGGCGATCGCGCCGGAACGCGCTCGATCAGCGACATATAAAAGAGGTGGGCTTAAAGGCCGCGTGATTAGAGTACACCCGAGCGCGAATCCGCGAGCCGGTCCGTTTCGGAGAAGCCTCTGGCGAATCATAATAATCTATCCGCGGCATGCCGCTAGACAGTTTCAGTCTCAAGGTGAAGTGGACCGAAACATTAAGACAAAAAGCGCCGAGAAAATGAACATCCCGAGTAAGAGATGGGGGACCGTTTACACGTTGCTCTGCTTCTGGGTGGCTTCGATGAAGGCGTACACGGTTTTCGTGTACACACCGCAGATCCCAACGAAGCAATCTTACGTAGAAGTGGAGGACCTGACGCGAGAGAACGACTATCAGTCGAGGCTGATCCCCATCAAGGCGCCGCGCGTCGATAAGCACCTGACAACCATGTCCTTGGAGCCTGAGGCTGAAATGCTGCCAGCTCACTATACCGGCGTGAAGCCGCCCGGCGTAGACCACATGGAGCTGAGGTACACGGAGCCCCAAGTCTCGAAGGTCAATCCGAGACATCAATCGTTGAGAGGCTCCAAACAACGTGGAGAGGGTAGGCAGACATCGGGCAGTAGCCACGACGCTCAACACGAGAAACTGGCCACTCTCGAGAAGGGACAGAAGGGCGATCACCTGAAGGAGAAGCAGAAGAGCCAGTACGTCGAGAGCGGTGGGAAAAAGAAGAGTCATTCCGAGGAGGATGCCGACTCCGGCCACGAAGAGTTGAGGGCTGGTGGAAGAGCTGGGAATAGCCATCAGAGGAAGAAGAGCGACTATTTAGACAGCAAGGTCGGTGGCTACCGTAATGTTTATCATAAGGACGAGTTCAAGAGGGACCACGATTTCTACGATAACGACGACGAAGGTGGACACTTGAAGAAACACGGCCGGCACAAGGAAAAGCATGTCGTGCACGAAGGCACGTACAAGAAGGGAGCGAGCAGGAACGCGGGCTCCGATCAAGCGGAAACCGGGAAGAAGGGAGCGACCAAGAACTCCCGGGCCGAGCAGGAATCCAAAGGTCACGTCGCCGGTCGCGGTTACGATGGATTCTTTAAAAACTTCCAGGGATTCGCGAAACAGGCCAACCAAGCGGAGAATGGAAAGTTTGGCTTCGGCGAGGGGAAAGGGCGCTAGGCTCTGTCCACAGGAATCGACCTAAACCTGTCGATCTACAATATTCTACGTGTGTGGTAGGACCGACACAAAATTGTCAGTTGAGATTTTAAGTTATTATATATTTTGAGTTATTTTCCCGTTCCCCATTTCATTTTTATGTGATTAACCCACCGATGGTGGTGCCCGGGTTTACCTACACTCAGAGTATTAAAATCATCGCATTAATTTAATATAATTTTATATTCATTTATATTGTTTTATACTATATATTTCTACTTATAAATGTATTAATTGTGAAATCATTCCAGCAGTAATATTTAAAATAAAGTTATTAAATCAATGTAAATGCAATTAGAACCAACCGATAAATGCAAATGTAAATACAGTAAATCGCTCATAACTTTAGATATTAATGCGACTGAAGACTCCAAAAGGGGAAACATATATTTATATTTTATGCATTAAAAGAAAAAAGGTAATTTTATTAAACTTCTGTCTCTTGCAATAAACTTGAATTTTTAGTTTGCAGAAAAAGGTCGCAGTCTAGTTGCAATAAATAAGAACAATTGAAAGTGAAATAAAAGTTGAGACGACACAGTAAAGGAAGGAATAAAATGTACGGACTCCGCGAACAAAATTGTTATGCTTTCCGTGGAGCGCATTAGCAAGAGAAATCAATTTGCGTGCAATCTGTTTTTGCGTGAAAAGTTTGTTTTGCTTCGATCACGTTCTTTCCCCGGCTGATGTTTTTTGTTGAAACTATTTTTCCATCACGAGCTCGGAATTTCTCATTTCGAGTGTCATCGATTTCAAACGGAACGAGGATCTACAATATACTTTCATATATTTCCTGTAGTTCATCAGGACGTATTGTTCCGGTCTCGTTTCTCGTTTCTATTTACGCGGCAGCCAATGATCGTCTATGTACCGACTCGGCTTGTTTCGCGCGTCGACCAACGGAGGTCGGTTGATTAATGGATATTAATAATGCCGAGCATTGTTGCGCCGATAAATTGCAATCATTCCATGTATCGGACCAGGTGAAAATAAAAGCTCGTAATTGAAACAAGCACGGTCTACCGAACACTGTATCTCGAGGCACTATAATACCGTTCCCAGTTCACAATGGCCAAGACTTACATCGATATTCGCTATCGCTAAAGTATTCCAATTGTTCGTTCGGTTATTGTTAATGAGAACCGTATGAGTGTATATGTAATTGTTCAAACACCTCCTCAATTAGAATAATTTTTATAATGTGGGTCTCTAGTTTTTTAAAACGCTAAAAGAATATGATAACTATTTGAGCCGAATATCTTCATACTGGTCCAAGTCCAATTTCGAGAAAAATTAATTTCAATTAATTTAAATAACTATTAGCAATTTTGCATTGCAATCTCATTGTTTTCTTAGTTCTTATTAACTGACCCTGTAGATTCACGACTTACAACACGTGTGCAGAGACAAAGACGTCGTGGAAGCGTAAAAGCGATCGTACATCTGCCGAGACATTGAAACGCGACGCGAGTAATACATAAATCAACCGGTCTCCTGCCATATCATTTCGTACAGTAGTCGTGAATGAATGGACCAGCGTTTGAGTTATCGTTCCCACCGTTCCTCGGGAATCCAGCGTAGGTCGCGTAGACCCGAGATCCTTCAGGCTCTCGCTTTTACTCTTAAATATTATTTGAACCGAGAAAATCGCCAGTTAACCAGAGAAAAGGAATTCCCGTGGCACCTGAATGATTAGTGAAACACCGGTTGTAATGTCGTCAGATAGCTTCATGGTTTGGCGTTCTCAAATGGAGGAAGATTTAAAGAAAAACGTGAAAAAGAGATTGCTCCCTCTAAAATATAAAAGGGCCTTCATGTTTCAACATATCTACATAACTTTAAAAATAATAAAACGCAAATAGGCACAAATCAACTAATAATTTAAAAATGACTAATAGTCTGATTGATTATTAGTCATAGCAAAATAGTAAATAGTTAAACTTTTCGATTAGTTAGTGACAACTAACTCTTTTAAAAGAGCTTTTATTGTAACTCTAACAGACTCGTTACAGTGGAGCAATAATTTCTTAAATAATTCAATGGCACGTAACAACGAGTAAGAATAAATGGAAGCAGTGTTCAATAATATATGACGAATAAATATGCGCAGCTCTGATTAATGAGATGTTAAACAATAATATAGATACATAGATCAGAGACATTGAACGATTTTAAATGCACGCAGCGAGCGATGATTTGGCCACGGCGTTCACGTCGATAATGATCACACGCACGACCGGCTGTCGAATTAATTTTCGGTGAATATTTTATCGTGATATTAATGCGATACGGTGCACGGGTCGTCGACCACTTTTAATACGAATTTCGTATTATGCGATGAATATGTCGGGTCAACATATGCGACAGTTCCCCAGGATCGTCGAGCAAGTGAATTAAGATACAAGTCGCACGTTTTGACTACCGTTGATTGCAACGTTCATCGTGCACGTTTCTTTTGACCTCTCACTGATCAGTCGGTAACGATTCGCAATATGTAACAGCCTGGATGAAGATGTTGCTTGCACGAGTCATATGACTATGTCGATTCTAATATTATTCAGGTCTATTTTGAAAGGCCTCAAGGCCACGCCGAATTGTCAGCGAATTGGGAATCGGCAAGCAAATTTCCACTTGACGAGACCAAGTTTTAAACTGCAGACGAGATGTGAAGTGAGTTCATTTGTGAATACGATTGTTCAGCTCCGATAGTGAAACATTCCGATAACCCCTCTGCGAATTTAACAACGAACGAAGCAACGGCGGTCCTGTGCATTCGTAATTAATGCAGTCACCCGCAAAAGTATTTCTCCACCCTTTGATCACGAATAAATTTTATAAAATTGGTTCATACGATTTAAATTTCTTCGAAACGTCAGCAGCATTAATATTATATTACGTGATTTGTAAACAGAAATTACAAAGGAAAATGCAATGTTTGTACATGCCTTTTCCAGATCTAAGTATATTGTAATAATGGTAAAAATTGTGAGAAACTGCGAGCGATCAATTTCAACAATTACGAAAAAGTGAAAATGTATGGTGAATATTTATATATCCCGTGTTACATTTAACGTTAAACTGGTCTCGCCAGCAGTTTCTCGATTTTTGTTCGGCTTCATTCAGTGTTTCGATATTCAAGATTCTTGTGGCAAATGAAATTTCGTAAGGCGTGTTAATTAAATTCCGGCGAGAGTGTTTAAAATGTTTATTTTACTGGATATGCCCATTTATAGAAGACTCTGCATCGAACGTGACACGATCGTCAATGAAGTGTTACCCTTTCGCAAGCCGGGTTTTCACTGGTCCACGCAAAAAATGTGGCACATAGCGTAATCCTGTCTTGCTTGGATAGATACCAAGTATAGACGAAATAACAATGTATCTTATCGCAACGACGACGATTGCAAATAAGGCAATTACCAGGAAATTTTTCCAAGGTTTTCATTACACGTTTTCGAGTAAAAATTAATGAATCTAACTTTGAAGAAGAACCTCGTTTGGCCCATTTACAAAAACCGCGATTCGGATTAAAAGCGTGTTCCATCAATTACGAGACTGACTATTTGTTTCATTCTTATAGGAGGGTCCATTTTTCACAACGCGTTTAGCGTTGCCGCCTGACTACGAAAACGTGACGGACTTCATGTGCGACGTATTCTACTCTGGTGATCCATCAATTCAAGGTGTATGTAATGTCCCCGCGATCGCGCCGCCATACTGGCGAGAGAAAGTGTTCGACCAAGTGAAGCTGGGCCTGACGATCATCGCCGAAAATCAGGACCGTTGCGTGATCGGCGCATCCGTGAACACGGTTGTGTACCCATCGGATCCAATGATCTTGAAGAAGCAAGCAGAAACCATGGAATCACCCGCGCTCAAGGAGGTCATGTATTTCTACAGCTACATAGCCGGTCAACCTAATATTTACAAACGGTTCTGTATACCGAGGGTGTTCGAGGTAGCCAGCATAGCGGTAAGCAAAGAGTATCGCGGTTACGGAGTAGGCAGGAGACTATTCCTGGAAAGCTGGTACCTGGCACGCGACTGCGACTATGCGGTAATCCACATGGCTTGCACCAACAGGTGAGGATTCTACTACCCATCGCAAAAATTATTCGTTTAAATAACTCGAATATCTATCGTTGTAATTATTCATAATTTCAATGTAGAATATATTTCCAGCAACGAGAAAACCAAATGCAGTGATAAAATTCGTCATATCAGTGTTGACGTCAATGTTAATTAATAAAAATTTCTTATACGCAGCGCAATGATAAAAGTATGCGACGATTTCCGCATGCAAGAAGTGTGGTGTATACCGTATGATCAGTACGTGAGGAACGGTGAAGTGATTTTCAAGAATATCACAGAACCGCACACTATTTGCAAAGTATATATTGATTTTCTGAGAGAATGTAAAACATACTGTAAGACATCTAAAAAGTGTCCAATAACACCGCCACCCTCTATGAAGTAAATTTTTATAATAATTTAACAAAGGCATTGTTTATGATATTAAATATTAGCCTCGGTGATAAATAAAAAGTGAAACTCTATTTAAAAAAAATAGACTTACACTATTTTCAAAATAAACATTCTATAGTAGCCCCTGCATTGTAAGTTTCGTTGATATATTTCTCTGGACTGTCACGGCTCCGTTGTCAGTTTTATTAACATCCGCAATCCGAGAGTTGAGACATATGCGATTATTTAAATCACTTCTTCATCCGTGATGCGGAAAAGGTTCAACGACCTTTGTTATCGAGCGGCAAGGAAGTTCATGGAAAAGAGAATAAAACGTGATAACATTCGAATCATATTCTTAATATTTGAGTTGCGAGTTCGACTCGATCCTACTCGACTCGATTCGACTTGGCCGCGGGTTTCGAAGTTCAGCTCCTCCGATCCGCTGGAATTAGAAATGTCAGAAGGGAGTTTCGTAATCGAAGCGAATTTGACTGTTAAGTTCCATACAGAGGAATGAAGTTTCGAAGCCCGCGCCGAACGTCAATTAAGCGGGCGCCGTCAAGCCGACGAGCCACCCCCGCGTCCCGCGCTGCGCCGCATCGGTAGGAAAATAATTGTCGTCGGACACGATGATTCCTCCATTCCCGTTTACGATGTAACGAGAATCCGACGATGAAATAAAATCGATCCGCGCGGCACATAAATCGCGACGACGCGAATTTTTACTGTGAACAAGGGGTGGAGTGCGGGGGGCGGGAGCCGAAAATGGCCAGCAAATTGCCGACCGAATTGATCTATTGCCGGCCGAGTTGACTCATTTGTAAAACAATTTCAGATGACCACCTGATCGTCCATTACCGACCTGTTATTGCCAGAATTCGCGACCGATGGCTGCAAACACAGTCACCCGCTATAATTTGACCATCTGCCCGCGGTTGTTTTATGGGGGTGCCTTTGATTCGCAAAAAACCCTCGCGCAAGTTCGTTCTCAACGAGCTGCGACACAATGGTGTTTCTCGTAAATGTTATCGAGCCGTGTAACGTGGAATATTGGACTTTCGATTTTCACCAAATTTACCTCTTTTAGGATTAAATCATTAAGGTAGGAATTGAATGAAAATTTTCTACTGGAATGAACATTTTCAATCAAACAAATAGACAATGACATGTGCTGCACTCTTGCCTGTCAAAAAAACTGACAAATCTTACATTTCCACATTATTTCTTCATACACTCCCGTTTTGATTGTACCACCAGTTACCGATCACCCTATATATCTATGGGGAATACAAATATTTTCTCATTGAATTGTGGAGTGTTTGAAAATAATCTGGTATTTTTATCGATCTCCAGAGCTGTTTCCGTATTCAGAATAACGTGCATTCGTGAAAAGCAGTTGAATAGGAGGTAGCAATATGGATTGGTGTCTTATCTTGTTATGCGACCACCGTACTGCAGGCTTCCCAATAGACGTTAAGCCAATATACAACTGAAGTCTCTATTCCCGTCAATCTTTTATACGTATGTTCTGCGCATTGACTTTTTCAGTCGAACGTAAGCTTTCCCAGGAAAGCATAAATAATAGCCTTTCAAACACAACGAGGAAAGCATTTTTTGCTTCCATTTAAACAAAGAATGAACGGAGACAATCAAACGAAATTAAAATACACTTTGAACTTGTATTTATAAATTGTTTCCGTATTTATCTCAACGCAATGACTACATATATGTCGCTGTGTTGATAAATAAATATATGCAATCAAAATTATGTTGAGGACTGAGTTTTTCCATAAAAGGATACACGTAAAATGAGTAGTTTAATATGAAAGTCGTGTTGTTCACATTTAAATCATCACCTTAATTTAAAACCGCAATTCTGCACGGACACCTCCCAAGATCGACACGTGGCTTCCCACGCGATAATATCGAACGCCAATTCCTCGGCATCGACAATGTCTGCGCGCGTAACAAAATTTTGCCGTCAATTTTCCGCGTAGCTGTTATACGCTTGAGGTAACAATCGACCATTGAATTGTGTCGTTTCCTTTATACCGGTCATTATTTCCCGTTCCCGAGTCCAGACGCGGGAACGGAGTAATTAAATTTTACGTCATCTTGAGAACCTGCAGCGTCGCGGCGCCTTGGCTGCGACGCCGCAGTACCTGTTGACGATGCCCACACATTTAAACTAACACGCTCGCTCTAGTTTTCTATTAGAAGCATTTAATAGAATTATAGCTTCATACTTTCGATTTTTACAGAGATTTTCGGTGAAGTTAACTTCCTGATGAGCTAGAGACTTGAAATTGTACACATGGCTCAGAACTGGATGACAATGCATTATTCAAATAATTTTTTTTAAAAAAGTCTTACCGTTGCGGAGAAAATAACAATTTACCTTTTCATCCCCCCGCGAGCTACGTCATCGCGTTCAGTGATCCCCACTTCGTTCGACAACCCCCTCTACTTTACTATGCGTGCGCACTCTGACTCGTCCCCACTTCACGGACCCATTTCGCCCCGACGCGCGAACCATCGGTAGTGTAGTACATCATCGCGCGACGATCGGTATCAGTAGCGCAATATCGCTTTGTTTACCAAGTGGAATTTACAGTAAGGTTAGTGAGTATATAAAGTATTGATAAAGAGTGATAGAAGTATTAACACAAGACTAAAAAGCAGAAAATAATTATTTAAATAAAAATAAATTTTTAAAAATACCACGTTTTTAAAAACGGACTAAAAAGTATAAAATAATTTTTCCTAGTGCCATACAGATTCCTAACCTCGTACAGATAGTCCTGAAAATTTGTGATTGTGAATTTTGAATAGCTGTGAAAATACTTGTGAGATTTAAAACGAAAAACGTGAGGCGCAAAATGCATCAATTATCTATCGCATGTGCCCTATCTGTGTGGCACTAGGAAAAATTATTTTATACTTTTTAGTCCGTTTTTAAAAACGTGGTATTTTTAAAAATTTATTTTTATTTAAATAATTTTTGGTACATAACTACATTTCTTTTTTATTGCATCGTGTAACTGATGGAAAAATACATTCTGGTATGTATAATAACATCATCTTGAAATGACATTGATCCTGGAAAATTAAAGTTTTACCTTTCTCCGACTCTAACAATATGGTTTCTGAGGGAAAATACGATTCATCTTCCTTCGAGGTAACCATGATTCCGAACGTTCATTCTTAGTCGATACACATAGTTCGCAGGTAAGCGCATACATTAAATGCGTTTCCGGTGTACGTCGAATCAAAATCATATCGAGTTTGGAACGTGGTCGGATAGCTGTGGAGCCGAGGCGTTGTACCAAGGGGCACAGGTTGCCGGGTGTGGGAAGGTAAGGGGGGAATGGGGCGACGATGAATCCCCCGACCGAGACGATGTCGGTCCCCTAACTCACCCCGAAGTTTCTCAACTGTAATTCCGACTCGATAGTTGCCACAGTATTACGGAACTGCGCGCGCCTCCCTAACTCCATTAATCATTACGGCTTTGAGATCGGCACGAGATCGTTTTTGAGAAGAGGACCGAACGAACAGTCGCTACGACTCGAATCCTAATCCATCTTAGATGGTATACTTACGCCCAAGCATCGACCTTCCTTCCCGCATGGGAAATAGAGTAACGATGAATCGCGCCGGACCAATCGTGCGACAATGACTCTGATCTGGTCTCATTGGCAATTTTGGAATGTATTATAGTGAGGCTGGATCAGGGTAGCACACATCGTAGAACATTTTCATGGCGTTTACAGTATTTAAAATTCTTTCGCGTGTTCCGAACTACGTATTTCAGAAACGGTGACCGATTTTATGACAGACGAGCGGACCTTGTGGCTCATAACCGGACAGACGGGTTTTGTCAGTGCGAAATGGTGGTCCCGAATGGCGGGTCTATGGGAAATCGTGGTTTGCAATGTTGAATGACCGCGGATGATCACTGAGGCACTGGGAACATTTCAAAGATACGTATGGAAATAAAAAGGGTTGTTCCAAGTTTGTTTTAATGTCTATTTTATGATAGCATTTATTGAACATTTCAGTAAATTTTCTATGTTAATTGCCTTGAATGTCGAAACATAACTGGAGAACAGATGTATAATTCTTGTTTTTAGATTCTGTTCACGTTCCAAATAATTCATAATAGCAATTCGTTGATGAGTGTACTATCCCGCCTTTGTTAATGCGTTTGCAATATTAACGGACGAATTAATATTTATACAGAAGCTCCGCAAACTCCATTGCGGAAACGTGACATTTAAATGACTTATAACAGATTTACTCTGATTGCGAATTATTAAACAGTATTATGCAATCCTATTGTATACCGCGTACGGTATTGTTAATCTAAAAATAAGTCATATCTACGTGCACGCAAATGCATGTACTCATCTCTCGATTCAATATAGGTGTTTGGAATGTGCGAAAATTTTTGTACTTGCATATTATAACAGTATACAACAACAGTATACGATCACAAATTGATTTGAGAAACGAGTATTATCAAGTTAGTATAACTCTTAATTTAACTCTACTATTTATTTCGCCTATCTAACCATCTAACATCGACAATTGGTATTATCACAGTGCAAATACAGTATTTATTGCAAATCTAGAAAATCAAATATAGAAAATTCAAATCATTTTTTCACTTAGGCATTTAGTTTCACCTCTCTCGTTCATTCCAAACTAAATCTCGGTCGACCAAGACTGCTCACGTGAAATCATTTATCTAATGAGCAATGCGTGTATCAAACAATCGTGCCGCAGCGTAATCTGAAAACTAGGAAAGTTCATCTCGCGTAATCACGTACAAGGTGTCTAAGATCTCGGTAGTGTCAGGATAGCCTGGCCCGAAATCGTGAAACTTCGACGGCCGTGTTACAACTGCCGGCATGGGGATCGTCGCGCTGTGGGAGGGGAGCTGTTCGCCTTTCTCGAGCACCGAAGAACACGGACGCTTGACGTTTGTCTGGGTTCCTTGCACTTGGACACGCCGTGAACGAGCTTAATCTGCATAATTCTAACTGCTACGTACCGGGTCGTCGTGTATTTCGGAGAAACACGCGCATCTCCCGCCCGTAATTCCACTAATATCGGGAATTGTTTGCCGAATTGAAATAGTTCGGGCAGAGAGACTTCCACCTCCCCTACTCTACCGCCCATCATCGCAAGCTATCGTCGTGACCATGCGTGTAGGCGTCACCGTAGTTCCATCCTCGAGGAGATTGTTTCACTTAGAACGATCGTCGTTCTCGTCCCCGTGTTAAGGGATCCGTCGAATGGAATTCTCACGCATTAATCCGGATTCACTGTTATTATCCTCGGAACGGTCTTATCAAAGTTAACATTCCTTCGGTGGATGTTGCTCGCTTTTAGCAACCGTCCCGCTGTAGCGTAATTAATTAGTCGAAATCTGTGTCGAGAAATACTTCGGCGCCAGCAAATTTTCTTCCGTAATGGAAAATTTCATTGCATCCGCTGCAACACACATACTTGTACAGAGCGAGTAACCCGAAATGAAATGTGAAATGCCAAATGTTATTGCCCAATAAGTTTCTATAAAATAATTAATAAAAATTGAATAAAAATCAAACAAGTTGTGTGGCAGTTAGGAGCTAATAATTGCGCAATAAGACCCACAGACGAAACTTTTGATCGACTATATTAAGCAATCTTTCAATTTAATTTACAGACGATCAATATTATTGTACAATATTAATTATTGTGTTTTCCTTGCCCAGCTATTTGGATGTTCGGATAAGGGTTGAATTTTAGAAAATTGAAAAGAATTGTAGTTAGTGTTGCGTCGATTAACGATAAAATAGATGGAATCATTTCGATCCGTGCAACCGATTAACTAGTTCGACGGTAAACGTTACATTTATTACTACACACATTCCGCCGGATATTCGCGTTTGTGGATATCTGCGACGCGTTCATGTAAGTAAAAAAAACGCATTTGCGGGGCGATATCGTCGTCGGTCATTTATAACAGTGTGCAAACATCGGATGTTTAGTTTGATATGTCCAGATACGCGTCTGTATTTGCACAATTTCTCCATGCTATTATAAATCTCTCTCTGAAATATTGTGCGAGGGGGGCAAAAGGTACATGCGAACTATGAATTATTGACCCGTTTTTTTAGTTCCGACGGTGTTGCTCCGCGCCACGGTGCTGTTAATAAACATTGTGGGAGGGAAAATTACTTGGTTCGTACACTTTTTACCAACGAAATATGTGCAGAATTATAGATATTAAAAGTACACTTCGTACTGTCCACCTTTTACATTTAAATCTTACCTGAAAGTTACAGTTGGATGAATTCCACAGAATTAAAAATGTGAAAAAGGCAGACAACAAGTAAGCCCACCTTACACAACTATTTTCTGCAATAATCAATATTAATAAAACCAATTCTACTTGATATTTATGAAGTTCAGCAAATGAACAAGCCAAATTAACTTTGACTTTGAAATTCAAGATGAAAAGGTGAATAAAATTTTTTCACTGCATCGTATTCTATTTATCACAAGGATAAAAATTCCAAAAAGGACTAACCCTTGGATTTTTTCCTTTGTTGTTTTGTTATAATATATTGCATTATTCTGTACTTTCTACACTCTAGTTTCACCTCTCTTACTCTCTTCCTCTTTTGCCTATTCTCTCTGTTACCCTCCTTCGAGGCATATCCCATCTCAGTGGTCTTACGTTTCAACAGTTCCCATTACATAACCATGTAGGAGATGTCAAAGTCAATTATGGCTGCGAAGTTTAGCTCGCAGAGATACTAACGGGCACGGATCGGATAGGAAACAATGACCAGTGCGGTGCTGCGCGGCGCAGGGTCCAACGCGGCGCGACACTCAGAAAATAAAATCAATCGCAGACCCGACGTGTTGCCGAAACGTTTGGACGCATTAACGTCACCAGTTTATCGCCTCAATCTTTGTCGACGCGGACGAAATTTCAAACGGATCGATTGGTTGAAAAGTCAAACCGAGTTAAGCTCATCCAACACTTGCGACGAGCCCTCTGGAGGCTCGATTGACAATTCCTGGCCGCCGTTGCTCTTCGGAATGGCGAACCCATTGCGGAGAATAACAGGGCATTCGCGGGCTGTGTGTTGACCGGGAATTCCTTCCAATTCCGTTCTAGTTAAAATGTCCACATCGGCCGACGTACCTCTAGGTGCGCCAGGCAACACTGACCGACGAAAGAATTGGATTTCGCTGTCTCACGAATCATGCTCTGCCACCCGTTGCACATCTATCCTGTTCCTGCGCTCTTTTTCTTATGTCCGACGGACATTCTTCTTCCTCCTTTGTCGTTTTCCTCTTTTTACGACGCATCCAATGCTGAACGTGAAACACACCTCTGCTCTCTCCGCCTTCCTCCTTCCTGTCTACCCCCATTTGCTTTCCATACCCTCTTGGACGTTTTACACACCTCTTGAAATGCAAAGAAGGTAATTATTCACAATCAGGACCTTGACATACGTTGTCGATACTTTTTTGTAAAATCTACTATTATTTGAATTTTGAATGTATATTAGAAACGAAAACGTAATTTTCGGTGATAAAGGCACAACCACAGGAGGTAGCATTTTTGGAATCTTGGAGTATGTACACCTGGAGATTGTTTTTTGGACTGTAGTCCTTGTAAGGAGCACGGAGATTTTTTCGAGCGACTGTATAGCTCCTTATAGACTGTTGCCGAGGGGCAGGATTCGCGTTGAGCAGCGTCGATGAATCGGCCTCGAGAAGAACGCGCTGGGAAATCCGGGAGCCGGCTATTAACCGTCTGCGTAAACAATACGATTTACGAGGGGCGAGGAGATCGCGACATACGTGGCATAGCGTTGTAACAGGTGCCGGGACAACGTAGTCGACGAAGCCCCGCAGATATGTACCCGTCACAATTGTATAGGCAACACATGCATTCCCCGAACGGACGCAGGCATGCATTCCGTGCAATAGCAAAGGGCTCTCCTAATTGTTGGCCGCAATGTTCGTAGAATACGCGTGTTCGGTGGGTTCGTTTCGCCTGTGTGCATTCGAGCTGGCAAGCCACGGCTGGCTTCCACAGAGAACTAGGAGGTATACCGGTACGTGCACGCACCTGCACTTGCACCTGCAGCTGCACCCCGCGCGCCGCAGCGCTGCACTGTTCCGCCACGCCGTAGTGTTACACCGCCGCGCCATCCTCTGTATATATTACAGTGACTGTACGTTCCTTGGCGCGAATATACGTGTTAATGGATCCTTGCATGGTGAGTTAGGTTCATCTACCAAATGGACGTGCACGGTGCCAGCTTCGGAGCCCTAATTACCGGGATGCCCGGAACGCGTTCGCCGGCCACGACAACGATACGATTTTCCAAACTAACCGTGACCCGAATTTCACCAATTGTCGTGTTACTACTACTCGATCGGTTTCGACGATCGTTCAACCCGGTCGCACTCCCAGTCTAACGAAGTCCTATCGAGGATGGAACACGCGACCACAGTGCTACATTCGACAATGCTTATTTTGAACTGCTGCCCACTCAGTTCAGTTTCGAGATGCCGCGACATCGTTTAAGGAAAGGGAAGAATTCGATCAAATTCTACAAATTACAAACTACAAACTACAAAGTACGATCGAAATAAAAATTACTTGTTACCCTGTGCTATGTTCCGTGAAATTGCATATTAGAATTTTAACGTATATGGGAAACACGTGTTACGTGTATGTGTAACGAATCTCACGTGATGTCCCAGATGCTCCATAATAAAAGAAAAGTAGGCGTAGAAATGGCCAGCCATTTGTCCCGCGAAAGTCGTTCGCTGGCTTCACGTATATGCGCATACGTGGAATGTTAAAAGAGCTGACGCCCGTACACAGGCCCGCCTTTCTTTACAATTTTAAACGCGTAACGTGATACATTTCTTCATCCCGTTGGCCCAGAAACACTCTTGTCACCCATTTAACCCGACAGCCGCAGGAACTCACGTTTTTGCTTGTCGCGCATTCGAATCGAAATACCGCAGTTTATGACGCCCCAGCGACGGTAAAGAAGGTGGACTGGAATACGACGACGCGTATTCGCACGCCTCGAACCGAAAATAAAACCGTGGAACGTGTAACCTTAAACGAATCTAAAATCCACCGTTACATTCAGCCGTGAGGAAAAAATTACGTGCGGATCAAACGTTTCCCACCACGAATTCGGCTTGTTACCGCGCGAAACATTTTCTCCCCTCACGAGTTTCGAGAAACTTTGCCCCGACAATGAGTTCCGAGCACTCGGTCAGATCTTGATTCGAAGGGAGAAAAAAGGCTTGATTTCAAGAGAGTTCGGTGGTTCAGACATTAATACATGATTTTATTATTAATTAATAAAATCAATCATGTATATTATATATTTTCTAAATTTCTTTTTGTCGAATGTATGGAATTTTCATTGCAATCTGAAACTTGATTAAAATTGTGTAAATCTTAAAGTATACTATCCTACTTTCCCACAGCGTAGCTACAGTACAAAAGAGTCGGTACATTTTTAACGATGCAATAAATATGCGATGCTGTTTATAGTGCAGCTAAATGTGCATTTGTAATTCGAAGAGATCATTATTTCATACAAAACTGATAAAAATTCAGGCTTCTGTTGAAAAATTGAGTATTTTAATGGATACCACCAAGTTATGCTGGTGTTCCTAATAATTTAATCACGAAGAATTTTCATCTATCTCCGCACGATAATTATTTAATTTGACTTTCCATTACGAGAACAGTATGTTTTTAGTAGGATATTTGCTTTTAGATTTCTCATAAATTAATTTTTCAGTCGGAGAAAGTTTTATGAATTAATTAATTTGACGAAGTAAGTGGTTCATAAGGCTGAATGTAATAATGTATAATTATATTATTATACGTATGGTGTAATTGTGTATTGTATAATCTAGTATAAATTGAAAAGTGTTGCAGAAATAAGGAAAATAAGATGCAGCAGTGCAAGGACGAGAAATATTTAAACATTGTCTGGTCTGAATAGCTGGTGGTAATCAATAACCTACCGAGCCACGATGAACAATTCAATAACTTTTCTACTTCCATCGGCTATTACGTTCGCTCCAGGTAAACTTTGCTTACATAAAAATCCCCGTTTCAAACTTCATCGTCACTTACACGCCACGTTAAATCGTCCAGCTCGAACGATTTATTTCTCTGTCCAGGAAAATCTGATCAGTCTCTTATCTGTACAATTTTACGCGCAATTAATATTTATGTCACGGCTCTGTTTAGCGTACTTTACGGAGACGCGGAAACGATGCACGAGAAACGATAGTGTCGAGAAGTTTTTCTTACACAAGTTTGTGCAGAGTTTTATTTCTAAAATACAGAGCTTCATAAAATTTTACCGAGTTTCACTTTGCTTTTAATTCAACAAAATCATTTACGAAGGAAATGCAATTTTATTCGAAGCTAGATTTTCTGAATTTCTATGTGAAAATATACGAATGAAATTCATTAAAAAAGAGTTGCTCGTAATGTGTTTTCCATGTTTCTGTTTTATTAATTAATGGAAACAGAAATTGAATTGCACGCGTCAAGCTAACGGGACAGTTTTCGATTCTGTTTCATCATTGAATTTACATGTCGTCGATCATTTTCAAATTAGTTTGCGAAGCTATTAAAAATCGGACAAGAGCTGGTCATATTTCATCGGTGAATATCATAAAGCTAGATTATCAAAGTATATTCGTAAAAGAGAAATTAATCGCGGATATGGATGATATTTTCGAAACCTTTATGGACGTTTATGGATCTGCATTCTCTAAATTTTTGCCTAACTCTCATACGTAGAAAAATAATTAATTTCTTTATTCAGAAAATTTGTCCCGATATAAAATAATGAAAAATCGTTTCTAGTAGAACTGTGCGATCTAAGGAACAGCACGGACCCGAAAGTTTTATTCAGATCGAACCTGTACTTGAGGGAATGAATTCGTTGACTTATTTGGATGTGCGTGTGTGGTTGGGCGCGTTACCCTGTGCCGGTAAGTCTACTTCAAACACCGGTGAATCATTCTACGCGGATAAAATTGCCATTGCTGATTGATGACGAGTGATCGAATGCCGTTCGGAACCGCTCTGACAAAAGACATTCAGCCTAATCGCACCAGCGGCGATCCATAAAAAAAAATAGCCAAGTAAGTCTATTTAAACTTTTCCAATTACTTTGATATCTGCTATCGCCGATAGCGCCCTCGCGAACCCCTTAGCGGATAGTAACGATCCCTACCACCGGCGAAACGCCTCATAAACAAGCCTTTGTGCGACCCATCTGAAAATTGAATCGGAAAGTTCGTTCGGTCAACGCGGAAAGACTGGAAATGCTACGGCGGAGTCCTAGTGGAGGCCGATACGATGAAACGTGCCATCTCCCGTGATGTCATCAATTTTGTGGACGACTTTACTCGCCGACGATGCGACGAGCGGCCTCTCATTTATACGTATTCAACCGTTTGGAAGGGCAAATCCGGATAAGAGGGTCGAACACGCAGTTCAACCGAATTAAATCACCGATATGCTACTCGATAGCTTATCAGAAAAGAACGTTTCACGTGAAGTTTTCTTTTAGGTTTAAATTGAGATATTTAAGAGTTTGCCTTTTAATGAAATTAAAAATATGAGTATTTTTTTATATGAATCTCTTATGTGTATCTAAGAGAGTTAAATTTACAGTTTCAACTAAAATAATAGGAATTATTAAACGAATAATGTGTCTTCTTATCTAGAATGGATTTTTGAGATATCCTACTAATATCAATTTAGAGGGCCACTCTGTATATTAATTATTAAAATTTCTAACTTGATTTTCTCGTAACCTCGGTGCGTCACGAGATTTCCGTTATCAGATAAACGAAACACCCTGTTCACTTAAGGTGTTTGAGTCAGTTCGTACATGCTATATATTCTTTCATCAACACTGTTTAGAGAATATTATTAATCATGAAGGGTGAATACCTCGTTAATTAAGCGATGTTTCAAATATAGAATGAAAAAAGGGAATGACTGAATGAAAATGTAAATAATCCATTTAACTCCTTGATTTGAAGGTTTCATTTTAATTAATTTGTTAATTAAGTTGCTTCTCGAATATTAGCTGTGTCAAATTAATAGTATTATATTAATATAACAAATTGTAAACGTTACTTCGATGAATTTGTATCATATAAGTACCTACCAGAGGATAAAATAGAAAATGTATGAATATATTAGCGAGACGAAATGACGAGTTTCTGGAGTTCTAGATAAAACACCGTTATAACCAGTGAAGCAGAATATCCGAAATAGCACAGACGATACCATTTGTCTGGTCGCTATCAGCGAAGGGTTAAGAACTAACGCGGCCTATAAAACGGGTCTAGACTCGGCGGCGACAGTGCCAGGTTGGACCGACTCCCATAAACACTCGTAACGTTCCTTTCTGAAGACCGAATCGCCATTCAAACTCGCTGAGTTTCCCGTATTCTAGATGGCCGATAATAGCGCGATCTTCAGCGCGGTCACCAAACTAAAATCGGCGTTATCGTTCGTCTCGATTCACTTGCAATAATCACCCCTTCGGCCATCCTCTACCGGTCCCATGGAAATTCACTGAAACACATTTCCCCGACAACATTTCACCGATAGCACATTTAATCGACAACGAATTTAACTCGCAACAAATTTGACCACCAACGAATCTAAAATCGTTGTCGTGTTGAAAGGCGTTGGCGGTCAAATCTGGACCCCCTCGACCATCCTACATTGTTGTCAATAAGGCTTCGCGTTTATTATATTTGTCCTCGACGTTCCCCGGGCATACGCGACACTGCACACGGTGCTAACATAATTTACCGTGCGGGAGTTGCTGAAAATCCGCGCGGGTCGCATACGCTGACGCTCTGTTTACACTAAGCCTGCCACCGGTATAATAATCGCGGGTTTGTTAAATTCCTACTCGCAGGACGGTGGGCTCATATCCCCGCTCGCGATCGTTGTTCTCCGCCAAGTTTTCGCTGTTAAGAGAATTTACGCAGGCATACGCGATAGTTTAGCTTCGCTTTGCGTTGAATTATTGTTACAGATAGTGGCCGCTTAATTCGTAATACGGTTTAACTTCCCGGGAAGCAGTGCTTCGCAAAATTATAATGCATTAAAAAAAGTGTGTGAAGGGATCCACGTGACGTAAATCAACATAATCTTAGCACGTTCATTGCTACCGTTACAAAAAAAAAATTTAACAAATTTAATCTATAAACAGTTGCTGTAACAAGAACATTGAAACGTCGCAATCCGTTCTCGAAATGTTCCAGAAACGGGTGTTGGGAACAGGAACTTTTGGCTCCATTATCTCGTACAAAGAACTTTTACGTGAAAGACAATGCCGCCGCAACGTTGTTTTATACTGTTCTAACTGCGCCGCGGAGATTATATGGGCTCCAGCTGCGATTTTCAGATCGATAGATTTTAACGCACTTGGCAGACCTCTCGTAGAATTGGAATGTTTCCAGTGGGAACGGTCCGGGAACGTTAGCCCGCTACGTAATTGGTATTCTTGACGCAGAAATTCATTTACGGAGTCAACGAGCGTGAAAGGGACTACGAAAGATATTTTTAATAAAGGAACGAGCACGTCACTTTGTTTCACCAGTGATATTTAAATTCCTTATTCAGCGAACGTAATATCCCCTTGTTAACGGGCTTTGTTGATTCGAAAAGAATTACTCCGTAAGCTTTTTACAAGTCTTTATGACAAGAAAAATCGAGCACTCGCACGTGACTGAGCTGTAAAACGAGCGTACAAAAACAACGCAATTAGGGTAATAACGACATAATAACCTCGATAATAAAATATATATAAAAAAACTTTTTAAATACCACGGTTATATTAGAATGCACTAAAAAGGAGAAAATAATATTTTTAGATATTAATGACTATTAATAAAACTGTGGAGACTATTAATAAAAATATTATTTTTTCCTTTTTAGTTTTTAAAAAGTTTTTTTTTATATATTCTTTTATTTCCTACGTTTTTATTTTTCATCTACCAACTTCATATTCCACTATATCAGAGGAAGAAAATAATAAGGATAAATCATTAGTGTTCATAATGCATATTACTCGTACAATTACTTCCACAAGCACGCCAGAGTGTATTCGGATCGGATATAATAAATGGAAAGTTGTTTGAGCCGGTGTAAATGAAAATACGGAGGCACGGAGATTAAGAACGCACGAAAAGAGGCGAACTCGGGTGAAAATCGTGAGAAAGGGATTTGCAATGGAAACGTTGGTGGTATTTTCATTAAAACACTCGCATAACGAGAAGGTATATAAATAGGCACCGACAAATACGCTCAGGTGGCAGCGGCCGGAAGCAGACTGCTACTTCTTCTGCGGCCGACTCCCTAAACCCGACGACTCGTAAATATTTGCCGTTACATTAGCGTGGCAAAGGTAAATTCGGTATCAACTGTAATTATATCCGCCCGACGGGCGAGTCGGTATTAGGCGGGTTGAGAGGAGACCCGAGTGGAAAAATCGTGGAAACCGACCGCCTCGTGAAGCGGTAAGTAAATTCGTCATTAGCTCTCGTTCAACCACTTCGAACTTCCTTGCCGCGCTGTACCGCGAAATTGAAGATTTCGCGAGTCTGGTTCAACCACTTCCGGCTTCGCGAGAACACGCATACCCAGTTTCCTTGTTTCCTCTTTATTATCATTTATTGGTTGCCAAACATCCGCGTTAAACAGTAATTTTCAATAGTCATTTGTTTGAGTGTGGCTTTGTTTTTGGAAGACATAATATTTATTTACTATATTGAAACTCTTTATAATTAAAAAAAACTTTAAATTTTAAAAAAATTCAATATAACTTTATTTATTATTTATATAATCTGTACAAAATTTGAAGGGAATTCTAAACGCAGTCTTTTTAAAATTTTTTTTTTAATATTGCATTATAATCCGTGCATTATCAGTTAGTTTAATATCAATAGAAAGATTAAAAAAAGAATAGAATCTCCAAATGAACTAGCGATTCGATGTTTGCGAAAGTATTGCTCCAGCGAAAAACATGTTATTTAATCTTATCGGTCAGGTTTTCTAGCACAGTGCCAGGGGGTAGGTATACGTACAAAAAGTTTTTCGCGTCAGTGTACGTCAGCCTGCGAGACGGTTAAAACAAGGGAGAAACGATGGAACGGCAGTTTTCCGGTACTCTTTTTGGCTTTCCCGCTTTCATTTTGTCTCGCCTTTTGCTCGAATCTACTCTACGGAATTGAAGACACATAACGCCGTGTGTACTTATACGTTCTGATGGATAATCCTGCTTACTGGCATTACAGTTATCCAGGACTCCGCCGGCGACTGGTGCACCTGCCCTAAGCATCTGTCCTGGAAACAAATTAAAATAAATCTCCAGGATATAAGGACCGGGTCTTGGCTGCGTGAGCCGGGTTAAAAATCTTCTGATCCGCCCGCTGCTCTGTAAAATATATTTTATAGTCGCGGAAGTCGCAGATTTATGACCCGTCCTGAAATTCATCCACGTTGCATCTTGTAACACGATGTTAATTTTGGGGAACTTTATGCTCGATGTCGTCAAATTTTTAAACCTTTGCCAGCTCAACGATATTAATTCATGTAAAATAATCATTGTCTAACTTCTTTATTCTTCATTATTTTTTTATGGGGTTTCGCTGGCCATATTTGTGGCATTTTTCTAATAAAATTCATTCCAAATATGATATAATTCCGATGATGTTTACTTATGTAATGGGCAATTAAATATCATCGGAATTATATCACATTTGGTATGATTTTTATTAGAAAAATTCCATACATAATGACAAATAAAAAAGTTGGAATTTAAATTAACGATGTTTATATTTCTCGGCGACCAATGCCTCTCGAGCTCGACTGTCCTTATCTATGTTCGGCAAAAGTCAAAGAATACTGTCCCTGCTGCATAAATGTCCCTCGGCAGACCCGTATTGGGGACTTACATGGATAGAATATACTGTATAGATTATAGATCCATAGAGGGAAGTGTGAATGCGCGGGTAACAGTCCTAGTTCTCCCTGGAACCTACTTCAAGTCACCACAGATTCGTCCCATATGAACCGCTCGGGGCGCATTAGGGCGACTCTCGTATCTTACCCCGTTGGCAGCGTGGAAACCAAAGCAGAGACATTCATAAATCTTCCGTCGTTCTCAACCTGACTACCCGCGTTGCCACAGTGTTCCTCTATAACGCCGTAACGATCAGAAGTAAAAACCTGCCGATTGATTGGAAAGTTCGTCGCGTGTCCTTCAGTGAATAGTCACTGAACGTGCAATCAAGAAACCTTTCACATGGATTGATAGCGTAGCATTCGATCCTCGCCTTCGTGTTGTATGTAAATCTTCTCATGATTATTTCAATTCACAGACGCCGGAATCGTTCCGGTT
Source organism: Lasioglossum vierecki (assembly GCA_028455595.1). NCBI lineage: Eukaryota > Metazoa > Arthropoda > Insecta > Hymenoptera > Halictidae > Lasioglossum > Lasioglossum vierecki. The sequence continues at coordinate 1,607,439 of CM052339.1, forward strand.
GGTGACAAATCGCTTCCGGAAACGAGTTTGTAATATTGTCGGTTGTTCTTCAAGGACATTCGATGAACGATCGAAACGATCCACGCATTGGATGAGTCCTTTCACGGAATCAGTCGATTTGTCGAGTATTGACTGAGGCTGGAGTACGAGCAGGCTGAAGTTGTTAAAATTCAGAGTCAAGGATGCTTTCATCAAGCGAATTTCAATGAGCCGAATGTTTGAGAAGTTCGAAAGTGGCAAAAGTTTCTACGTCTTCAAAACTCGGGGAGGTAAAGGAAGTTTGAATGGGTTAAGGGATGCAAGATGTTAGTAGACTGGTTATATTGAAATAAGCCGGAGAGTTGATGAAGTTTAACGGTCGGACTGTTATTAATAAAGATGGAAAAAAATTCAAGAAAAATGGTAGGCATCGTTTAACAAACTGTAAACGTGACGCTTTATAATTGCTACCCTGTATAGTCCGTCGTAGTTTAAAAAAATACAAATCAATTTTCTTGATATTTCTTTAGTTTCTCGCAGGTGTATTATGCAATACAGAAAATTTTTTTTATTCAGAAAAATAATGCACAAACTTATAAATGTAATACGAAATATTTTGAATGATAACATATTCTAACAGTGTGAAGGTGGAAACAATGGGTGGTAGCGTGTACATGAAAATATTTGACTCGCGTGGTCGAGCGCCCTGTGTACTTACGAATTTTTTAATACGAAAAGTGAGAAAAAAATTTTCGTGGAGAATTCCTAATTCTGTGAAAGCTGTCGACGAAAGTGATATCAAGACGAAGGAAGCTTGAACCGAGCGTCGACGACGGGCCGGTTATCCGGCTCATAATAGGAACGCCGATGTTTACCTATGGAAATTGTAAATTACGCAGTCGCTTGGTATACGATGCAGATTGGCCGAAGAAGATGGTAATGCGGCTAGTAAATTTCCATCATACAAGATAAACGTAGCTATCTACGGGAAGTAAAATCCATATGGGTTTCTAACTGGACGCTCATTTCAATTTGACGGTATACATATATTCAGTGAGACCACGCTATCCAAATGGATCGTTTCCTTTATAGTATCATGTGACTGATTCCGCAATTTAAGCTGGTTTAACGGAATCCCGTCCCCCATTGCCAATAGATTCAACCTGTATGTTCACGTTCGGTTGTACCAACGATTCTAACAATAATCCACGATAATGATGCCGGGCGAACGTTTGCAAACGTCTTTGGACGATATACCATTACGCACATGCAACTTAGCTTTTGTGCACGACTTAGGCTAAATCGATTCAAAGGCACGATACAGGGTGGTCCACGTAACTCACACACCTTGAATATTTCCGTTACTTGTGATAATAGGAAAAACAAATTTGCACAAAAGTTGCATAATATATAGGGTGGCCCACATAACTCTTAACAGCTCAATATTTTAAAAACTTTACAGTTCTTGGTCTTAAAAAAAAAACAAGTAAATTTTGTCTGAAACATTTTTTTTATCTCTATTTTCAAAGCACTCAAAAAATATTGAGTCACGAGGGACATCCTGCATATTTATGCGACTGTTATGGAACCTAAGACCAAGCGGCAGGTATAGGGGAGAATTGTTCAGAACGAAGATCTTGACAACATATTCCAAGGTCACCTAAATGGGTAAGGAGCGAGCTATTTCAAGTATAATCACCAGTAGCGGAACAATCGTTGAAAAATCAAATACTCGACTCCGTTCCGGCGGGCCTCGAGTTCCATAAACTGGGACTCGACGTAAGTGATTCTAAATCATCCCCCAGGCTTGTATATTCCTGCGTTAATACGGTCTTACAGCCGCGTCTCACAGTTTATCAAACTTTATAGCGTTATAAGCCACGCGATACACGGGTATGCGTCCTGTGGGAAATAAACTTCCCTCCTCTGGAAAGTTCCGCTTTCGTTGGAAGAATCCCGAGTTTTAAATAAATTAAGCCTCCAGTTTCTGACCTCGCCGATGGCGCAGCTAAGGGGTAAAGGAAGAGAAAGAAGAGGAGGAGGAGAAAGGCCGAGAGAAGCGCGAGCCGTTTGTTTCTGCGGCAGCCGAGCGTCCTCTGAATAATAGAGAGGGGCGGCGGGGTGGCTAGAGGGTCGAACAAGGGAACCAGGCAACACGGGTCAAACGATGAAAGAAAAAGGGATACGGTCGCTTAAATGCCCTTCTGATAACTGCAGATTCCGGAGCGTTACGATCGGGACGTTTAGACAAGTTGAGTGGCAGGAGGAGCAACCTGTCGTGGCAAGAAGTGGGGAAGAAAAAGGAGCTATCGGAGACGATCATGGAAGTGAAGGGTGGCGAGGAGATGGGAGAGGAAGGGGAAAGGGGTAGCGAGTGTTGCAGAACGGACAAGAAGCGATGCGGAGAGGAACAGAGAGGGGGATTAGGGCACGACCTCGTCGAACTTTCTCAATTAAAAGTTAATTACCTTTCGGCTAAGACCACAGAATTTCAATCGGCAGTCGAATAATTGTTCTCCGCGTTTGAACTACGGGGGAAGTAATTAACAATGTAAACATTTACTTTTGATTCCGCGGCCGTTTTTCGTTTCCCTATCTATCGTTTCGTTTCTTCAATTTCCCTCCACCACCAGCCCACCCCTACCCCCCGTTTCCGCGCTAGTTGTTTCGCCTTTCTTTTGTTACTTTCAACTATTGATTCGCTAACGTTATATCGTTCAATGTATATTTTAATTATGACTGAATTTTAAGTATTTCCTTCCGAATGATATCCCCAGTAAGCGATACACTTACGAAATCGGTTAGCAGACAATTCTCGGATCACTTGAAGAAGGTATCTCGGAGGGGTTGTTCATGTGTTCCGTGGTCCTCGGCACGATGGAGATCTCGTTCGGACGATTCCGCTTGAATTGCAGCGACAATTAGAGACAATCCTTCGCTAACAGTCGACTGGATGGCGATCGTCTGTCGAATAGTAGTCGGACTCTTTCTTTCATTTTGAATTTGAACGGAATTTTTATTTCCAGTACATTGCTAGTATCGTATAAATTGATCGAACCGTTGCGCCGCTAAAATTAATTCCAATTACAATTCTTTACAATGTTATTATCAATTGTATATGTTCCTCGCAATACCGAACCAAGAATATTAGCAAAAAAAGGAGAAAAGGAGGGACGTGGGAGGAAAGCAAGAGACAATCATCGGCCGGATCCGTCAAACTGAATGGGAATTCCTGGTAGAATGGAGTTCGCGACAGAAGCATAACTCGCCATGAACGATGGAGCTCGCAGACCATCCAGCTGTCTCTTGTAGCACTCCTCATGCTGGAGCTGAGCTGGAAATCCCTTTGCGACGCGACACCGAGTCAAGGAGACGTAGTTCCGAGGCACCGCTCTGCCGGCGATCATTTCGATGGGGACGTTTAATTAATAGCCGCGGGATTCTGGACGCTTCAATTATAACGCGATTAATTATGTAATCGTCGGGAATACCGGCGGATCCCCCAGTGACATTAGTCTCCGACTGTAACCCAGACCGATTCGTCGTTCTCGGTCGCTTTTTCCTTTCATCCCCGGGTGGTCCTGGTCCGTTTTGATCCCCTTCGTTTTCCCTGTCGGACGAAAATGGGTCTCGAGAGGAACGACCCTTTTACACTTTTCATCCGACGAGATTTTTCGGCCGAAGATGGGTTTGTTCTGGGGGACGACTGGTCGGGCATAAAAAAAACCGTCGGGAGATTGCAAAATCACGAGATGCCACCGGCACGGGCTACGTGGTCTGGATTCGAGAATCTCGACCGGTATTCGTCTCATCCTTCTGTCAGTTGCAACGCAGCTAGCATGCCGCGCGAATATTTCCGAAGGTTCGGTAAGTGAAATCCTATCCGAGCCGGTTTAAGAATCCGCGATGTAATTTTCTCAAGGAGCTTCCGCGCGAGATAAGGTGCCGCACCGCGAGTAACGTAACATACGTCGAGGAATCCTCGGTTCGTTGCACGTCCACGCTTTCTATTCGGTTTTTATTGGATGTATACTGTATATGGTTGTTTCGTTTCCGGTTCTAGTAGAAAGCTCCATAATTCGTCAGAAAAAATATTTGCCGAAAATAATAGGGTACAGGATGTAAAAAAATTATACAGGCTATTCCTCTCTCATTTTTTTTCTAATATATCTATTATTTAGTGAACACCGTTTATACGAGACTTTCATTGAAACTTTTTACTATTGAAAATTTTTACCATCCTTGCTCTTTACTTTCGAATGATCGAGTTAAAATATTGTCAGAAATATCTTTTCTTATTTGAACGAATTTGTCGATTCATGGCGCGAAAATAATACAGATGGTAGGAATAATAATTGGAGATATAAAAATATATTCGCCCGCCGGTCGCGAAACGACGATAGGGGCTGCGAGCGCATAAAGACTGATACTACTAAAGCCGCAAAAATTTCTCAGTGAGCGGGAAAGGAGACACTTTATGATCTGTTTCACGAAGAGGAAAGTCCTCTTTATGGCCTCGGGATAGCAGATTAGAGTAAGTGCCATAAATACCCGACTATTTGTCTGAAAATCGTTTTCAGAACTTTAAACGCGTTTTACTCTCTTTTCTACTTTGTGTTGCACATTTCTTAAAAATTTTGTTGGCACTTGTGCAAGTTTGTGGTTTGAAATAATCTATCTCAACTCGTACACATGGTCAATAACATTTTCATTTTTAATTATTACATATAACTAAATTTCTGTTATGAGCCATAGTTCGGACTGGTGAGTCGAGCAACTGCGAAGGTACTCAAAGGAACGTTCCGCAATGTCCCAACGATGAGACAGCGTTTGCCGTTAACGAGCCGCGTTATTGTTCACTGCGATGAAAAGCAGGATTGGTTTCGCGGGGGCGGCGTGTGTTTCGTAAGTCGCCATTTCCTGTCAGTCTTTGCCAGCTGTCGAAAAGTGGAGGGCAGGAAAGTTCGGTACATGGAGAGAAGTAAAGCGCCAACAACGGGTTGCTGGGTGCAGAGAGACAGACAGGGGGTTCGTGGGGGTGACAACAGGGCAGGCAGAGGTCTTAGAGAAAGGCGAGAACGGAGGTTTAAGTAGGATTCTTACGTCAGTCGGATTCCACTTGAAGTAGCAAAGAGAAAAGGTTGAATGGAATCGGGCGCATCGGGAGGAACGACAGAAGGGCGGCTGGAATCCGATGGGCGGTTAGAGGAAGAGCAAACAAATCGATGTGCAAGTGCATTTCTTGATTTCATCCGAGGCTCCCTTTCATCGCTACCCACTCGGCGACACCCGTTCCTCCTCGCACACAGGCAGTCAAGAAATTTCAAGCCAGGCTCACAATGCTCCTTATTTCTTCTCTCTTTTTCCGTATTTTATTAAAGATACTACCGAACGAGGGTTCAAGAGCAATAAGGACGATCTCTGCACTGCCGCGTCCTATGAAACGAGTACTCGTTACAGCTTCGCGTTTCACGGATCAGAGAAACTTTTTCAAATGGGATCGACTCGACAAATGAAAAATATATTCAGACGTAAGAAATTTTAACAACCTGCGAGCTCGCCAACATTCAGCGTTCTTCAAAGCTGTAACGATCCACATTCTCGCCGGTCTTCCTAAACTTTGTATTTAGCGTCAAAAGGAACTTGTCTAACTCCTTGAACGTGCGTGTCTTTATAGTGAAACTTCAAAAAGCACGGTATCAGACGATTTCTGTAAAGAGAGTGTAGAAGAAAAAAAGCGGCTCTAATTAAGGGGAGCCGCGGCTGTTTGATATGTTTACAGCGAGACTGGTTTTTAAACGCGTCTCGCTTCACGGACCCTTTGCCGGGCCGAGCACTGTTTAAACGATAACTCGATTAAAAGAACTGGTTTGACGCGAACAACGGCATTTAATTAACAAAAGTGCTCGCCGTGAGCTGCACCGCCACCCCAATTCAGCAGCCAGTCCCTCCAGGGAGTGGGGAAGCGAGTTCCTCTTCGAATTCTCTTGTAGCATGCCCCCTCTTTCCTCATCCTCGTCCTCGTCCTCCTCCTCCTCCTCCATCCGCCATCCTCCGCCCTTATTCTCTCCCTTATCCAGCCTTTTCTGCTCCTTTCCGCCGACCGCCGGAGAATAATTGCGAGAATATAGTACCGACGAGTAGTCCCACTAGATTTGCCTCCTCCCTGCTCCTTTGTCTTTTATTATTTCCGTTCTGTTTCCATTCCGCAGCCGTTGTTTTCGAACCCGGCCACTCCATCGTCGGTTACTCACACACACCAATTGCGGTATATCGAAAATATTCCAGTCCATGAGCTAATGCAACGCCAGTATCGATCAACGTGTTTCTTCGCTCCTTCGTAGCTTCTACAGTCATCAAGTTCTATAGTTCTATACGGTGGTTCCCAATTTAAAAATCTTGATTTTCTCAAATAATAATAATTTTGTATATTTTTCCTAAGTGTTTAGCGATTAAAATTAATCTACTGAGAGCAGATTGGATGGAAACTTGAGATTCGCACGTGCGACCGAACGTGGACAAATCGTGGAATGCCGAATAAAGTGGACTTTGAAAAAGGAGACCTTTTCGCCCGGCGGACATCGTTTCCAAATTACTCGTCGACGGAATTAAACGGCGAGACCGGCGTCCACAGGGGAGGCGCGTGTTTCCGATTTGTCAGTGTCTCAAATGCGCCGATATTCGCCCCCGTATTCGGCGCGGGTGTATCGCGAGAACGTGCCTTCCACCCCAGCATGCCGGCCAGAAATTTTCACACCTGCCGACGCGAAAACAGCCCGGGAGTTTAATTTCCGAACAATTTGAAAACGAACAGGCGGGTCAACGCGAGGAACGGGAGGTGGGTCTCTTAAAATCTTTTTATCCAGCGCAACATGGACAAAATTCTATTCTGAAACAAGGCCAACGAAAGAAGCGAGCACGATGGTTTCCAATTACTCGAAATCGATTCGCATTACCTCCCGCAATTGACAATGCGGCGCAGACTCGCTGTCTGGATTCCAACGTTTTTTTGTTGTCTCTGTAATAATGATATGTTACTGATGTTACTGGGCATTATTTAGCTAGTTTTTCACTATTTAATTAAATAATTTTTCATTATTTATTTCAGCTAGTTTTTTATAAAAAAAAATTATTAAAAATTTGGTTACGCAATTATGGTTGTAACGACATCGCGTTTGGAGTCATTTTAATCGGTAAAATGAAAATTAGACGACGGGGCAAGTTTCACTCACGAAAATCCAAAAATTTTGATTTTTTTAATGTAAAAGAGCGGACACGAAACGGCTTTCTATTGAAGTCTCGCTCGGCGCGGTAGACGTAGTCATAAAAACTTCTGTCTGCCTAAAATACGCCTGTTGGACAGTATGTAAGGATTTACTGTACATCGATGAGTTTGATGCATAACCAGGCACACAGAATCCCGGATGATATCTTTCACTGAAAACAATAATTCAATAGAACATCTCCTCGAATCCAAGAACTTAACGTCGCGCATACAACGTCCCATTCAGCTGAAACCAGAGGGCTGGACATCGAGATAAGTACTTCCGAGCGGCAACAGTAAACTCTTCCTGCAACAATGCTCTTCGTAGAAACAGCAGTATATTTTACAGCCTCGCAATCTCTCCAATAAATAACTTTTTTTTATTGTCGTTCAGTTTTTAACCGTTCCGGATTTTACGCGAGCCTGGCATGCGCGCTTTACAGCTCCTTCTTTCCGGTCTCTTTTCCGAAGATTGCGGATATGAAAACCTTGATGGACTCCTGATTAGGCAGGTATAGCACTCGGCCGAGGCGTGGTAAGACCGTTCCGGACCAATTACTCTCTTCGCAACCCGGGGGTCTAGGCCTCTTACAGTCGCATTAAAAATCTCCAGCCATTCGCGCGGGAATCCCTTTTTCACGAACGATAACGTCGTGCAATCTCACCCGACACTTTGTCATGCGGGATTCGAGCGCCCAGGGAAATATTCTGATCCTCGGACACCGCCGAATGAATCTCCTCCAGGCAACAAGGATTTTACGAGCCATCTGACAGGGGCGCGATTCTTTTTTCGTCCTTGTTAACCTGCCGTGTCCAGCCGTCTTGTCGAGCAACTTTCGATTCTCAAACCCCCGCTCGCAACTGGTCTACAATATCTACCATCTTGCAACCAATGCTTGTCGAACACTTCCGACGGGAACATTCCTGTCGTACCATCGTTCGGGCTCCACGATAACCGACCGAGAACTTGTTAATCACCGGAGAAGCTTCTGGGCGGAGTTCGAAACGAGCAAAAAAGCCGTCCGCCGCGGAAGATCACCGCGGTCCAACTTCGTTCTGCATCGCCCCCGTGGCCGGCGAACAGAATTTCAATTAACAATCACGAGAACTCCTACGAAGAGCGTTCGATCCGAGTCAGGTCTCTAGACATTGATAGATATTGATTTTTACTAGCTTGAAACGTGTTGCCAAGGTCTACAAGATGACCATCTTGAAGAATCACATGTAACTGTGTAAGGGAAAAAATTTTCAAGGTTTTTATTTTTTTACGCAAAAATTTGCTTTATTTTTTTACGCAAAATGTTCAAAAATATTCCTCTGAGCTGCTATACATTCAAATGTATCGGAATACTCAACATAATATATACACTATATATATTCTATCTAGAAATTTGAAATGGGACACCTTGTACGGAAAATACAGAAGCCCCTGAATTCAGCAATCTATATCGTTCCATCAAAATTTCACGTTCAACCTCGAAGCGGATTTCACACATTAAAATCCTCTTAGAGTAGATCGTTTATTCAGTTTGTATGGTATTATCGAATAAATTAATTTGGGAAATCAATCTTGTAACGATCAAATGACAACTATGCTTTCAATATTCAATATCCTCGAGTATCAATTAGTAGTTATACCATTAGAATTTGTTCCGCCCCAAATTAATCACTCTCCGTCGCGGCTCTTGACGTCCGACAAAAATCCACCACGAAAAAGCATGTGAAATTAACTGCGAGCGAGGGGAATTTAAAATTTCACAATGGCCGCGCGAAGTGAACGTTGTGTTTTTCGGAGGGCGGTCGGTACAAATGAAACACGCGGTAATACAACTGTTAAATGGCCGTTTCAGCAAAAAATACATTGTCGCCGGTCGTTTTTCGAGGAACTATGGCCGAGCGTTAACGGCCACGGTCCCGCGAACAAGATAAATAAAGGGAGTGACGATCGAATTAAAGAAAAACGCGAGATTTTCGTCGTTTCCGCGTTTTTTTCGGCAGTGCCGCTTCCAGTATTATCACGGCCATTCATTTGTTTAAGGTACATTTAGTTTGTTTCCATCGAGGGTGAACGGTAATGACCCCTTAAATCGTTGATGAGTAACGCGGGCCGTAAGTGAGTAGATAAATTTTCGTTAATGTTTCCTGTTATTTGGCTGGGCGAGATTTATACGCGGCTGGGAATTCGTGACGATTTTACACGATTTAATTCGTGGTGTAACGTCACCTACGAGCTCGCTTTTAAACGAGTTTAAAGTTTCATCGTGAGCGACAAGGAGCGAAGGACGAATTCGCAGATATAAATCGCAGGCGAGCGCATCGCGAAACAAATGGCACGGAAACGATGTTCAAACGCTTGCTTGGCAGAGACGCGATACGAGGGGAAAAAGTTACCTTCTTTCTACCAGTAACGGATTAGTCACGTGACATAGTGACTCGTGCACGACAGAGACGGAATGCATACCAAATATTCTTCTGTATTATTCTTACTATTCTTCTGTAAGCATAATTGTGGACAAAGATCATCGTGTATATTTTCGGAATTGGTGAAATGTCAAAGACCTGGTTTCCAGATTGAATCTCTAAGTTTTCAGTGATAATAAATGTTCAATTGCCAGGTGTAATGGATTGTCCATTACACGAAGGACGATGATACACAGTCCCGTCTTCGAAGTTGGTCGACCATGTTTCAAGAATCCCGGCACGACTGCGAAAACGCGCGCTTGGCAAGCAAACAGATTCTTAAAGGACGCTTAATGTTAGCGGCGATTCATGGGAACCGGTAACACGAGTACACCGAAAACCGGATCGTTATAACCCATAATAAATTGCGCATTATATAGGTTATTGCCACGGGTGGAAGAATTATCCGGCGAATTTACGACGCGTTTGTCGCCAAAACCGGGCGCGGAGCAAAGAATGGGAGGCTCCAGACAGAGGGGACGGATCTCGCGACGATAATGGACCCTCGGCAAGAACACAGCTCGTCCGACCAACCGAAGAAGTTAATTTAGGAAAGAGGATTGCGCCACGGACAAAACGTTTGTAATCCTTAACAAAGGGTGCTTGAAGTTCTTGAACAGGCCGTGAGACACTTGGGTCCGTAAAGGGAAGCGGTTGCTTGGAATTTGATATTCACTTTTCATTCCTTGTGCCCCTCCTTATTTCCAAAGTACGGCCTTATTATACGCAAATCCCTCGCAATTTCTTTTCTTTCCATGCCGTACTCGTAATTAAATGTGCACGAGGCCTAACGTATCTTCAATGTCGTGTGTACACTGCGGATCTTTATGCATTTATGAAGAAATTGGTTGAGTAAAGTATAAAACGGGAAAAGATTTTAAAAATTCTAAAATCAATGTTCATATTATTCCTGCTTTTCACTTGATTTACTATTTCTTGAATATATTGATACTTTTATAATGTATATGTAGCACAAATTTATAATGTATAATAATACCATTTTAAAAATAATTTAAAAAGAATTTTTTCGTTTAGATAAAATTATAAATTGTGCCACATTTATTCAGATACTACGGATTTTTTTTTAAATACAATATTAGAATGTTAGAACGATCTGCAGCTGATGAGTAACGAAATCATCTTCCAAATGCAAACCTGCATTATTCACTGATCAGCAGTATATTCATATTTTATACACACTCGACAATGCGACCTCTGTACTGTAGCTCCGTTCAATGTTTGATCATCGATCAGTCTACGCTCGTACGCCGCGATATTCCTGGTTAAATATGAAAAACCCGTCCTGTTCGTTTATTCAGGGGGCGATTCGACCGAGGGACGGAACGATGGCCGACCGCAGCGTGAAATGAGCGCTCCTGTTTTCGCTTAAAAATACATACTCGACTATTTGATCGCGTAACATAATTAATCTCAAAACAGAAAAATATTTGGAGAGCAACTGTACATCCTCTTACAAAACATTTGCGCACCGGAATGATATTTTTGTGAAATTGTGCGCTGACGTTTTTCGAAAAACAGGCTACGATTAATTATCAATTAATTATTATTATTTGGATATTTATCAATTTCGCGGGAAAGCTTTCAGACTATTTTCCATTGTTTTTTATTCATTGAAACGCACCGCATCACCGTCAGATGATTTTTAAGTATCTTTTTGATCAAACACAACGATTGAAGAGTCTTTTAATAGGTTACCGGTTTTAATTTATAATCAGGGACCAAAAATAATAATTATTCTATAATTTTTTTAAAAAGTCTTACCGTTTCGGAGAAAATAACAATTAAATATTTACCTTTTCATCCCCCCGCGATCTACGTCATCGCGTTCAGTGATCCCCACTTCGTTCGACAACCCCCTCTACTTTACTATGCGTGCGCACTCTGACTCGTCCCCACTTCACGGACCCATTTCGCCCCGACGCGCGAACCATCGGTAGTGTAGTACATCATCGCGCGACGATCGGTATCAGTATATAGTGCAACATCGCTTTGTTTACCAAGTGGAATTTACAGTAAGGTTAGTGAATATATAAATTATTAATAAAGAGTGATAGAAGTATTAACACAAGACTAAAAAGCAGAAAATAATTATTTAAATAAAAATAAATTTTTAAAAATACTGAAATCCCACAAGTATTTTCACAGCTATTCAAAATTCACAATCACAAATTTTCAGGACTATCTGTACGAGGTTAGGAATCTGTATGGCACTAGGAAAAATTATTTTATACTTTTTAGTCCGTTTTTGAAAACGTGGTATTTTTAAAAATTTATTTTATTAAATAATTTCCTTCTTCCGATCACTGTGGAGTCGTGATCAAGGTGTCTATGTTGAAAAGTGTCCGGCATCGATGCAGCTACGTCGTATGCACGGTGATGTAATCACAATCAAAACAGGAGGTCGCAACAGGGGCGGCTCAATTAACGGAATACGTGGTTTCCGAGCGGACGCACGAAACCACGAATCGAAAGGGAATGACTCCTTCCGACTAGAGTGGCGTACGAGAGAACGGGTGGTAAGCGGAGGCAGAGGCGCTCTCGATTGTGGGCGAGGTCGTTGTTTTGCAACTTGCTGGTGACCCATCGGACGTTCCGCGAAATTGCAGTCAGCATTGCGGAATGAGAGGACGCAGGCGGTGGTGGTCGGTGTGCATAAATTACGAGGAGCCCGTTTGGTCCGGCAATAAATCATAGCCATGGTCCCGGCCGACAGAGAATTCAGTTGGGACGTCATTGCGTATGGAACAATTTAAGATGCCTGTGTAGGTACCGGCCGATACATATTTTAAGCTCTCACAATTGCACGTCGACGCGCCCGGTGATTTATGGGCGTCGTGACGAGGAGAAAAATTCTACGCAGCCAGTAACGCAAAGCTTGTAACGAATTTAATTAAAAAACCAAAAACAGCTGAAAGAAGAATTGTCAACGCAGTAACAGGAACTGGTCAGTAGACTGCATTTCAGCTGCCAGGAGTATACTGGCCAAAAGTGAATTTTTGAGAAACTTTTTTGGCTATAAAGTGATCATACTTGAAACCATCAAAGTTCTAAATATTATCCATTTCGGATAATTGTGTAGTGTCCGTTAGCGAATACAATTTAGTTTCCACAAAAATTTTAATCTAACCAGGCAATGAAAATTACTTTAATAATTAAAATATTGTACTTTTTTTTTAAATTCATTATTTCAATTTCAAGTATATTCTTCAATATTCTTGTACATTCTTGAATAGTCTCGTACACTTGTATAAATACATTCTTTGATTAGAGACGTCAATTTTGAGAACTTAGTGATGTCAGAAAAAAAGGTGAGACATCAGGCCCTGATTTACCTGATGCGGTAAAATATGTTTCAAATGCACACTCGCTTTGGAATTTAGTAAAGCATGAACTCGTAACAATATCCCGTTTCCAAAGATTTCGCGTTATGCATCTGAGGTCGAAGCTTTACCGGTGCCGAGTTGCACAACTGTAATAAAAACTTGGAAATTCGCCGGTTAAATTCCGTGGAAATGTAATGCGTGCGAGGTCACGGTGGATATTCGCGTAACAAAGATATTTGTCACGATAGAACAGCGTAAGGAGGCAGTGAAGGTGTTCTAGGGGGTCTGCATTATTCATTCGGAGCGCGGGCAGGACCGGCTGAAGTCAAATCAGCTTATAAAGTCACTCCGGCTACAAATTAGATCCCTAAACTGACAAATTATCTTCCTATCGCTCGCCATTTATTTTCCAGGTGGCGGTCGCACACCGGGATAGGTAATAGATGATCTTCGAGGGCTGTTACGAGATAGCCGTGTCATCGTTCGATCCAGCTCGGTCAGCCCCGCCCGATGAAAAACATTTTGAAGAATCGTGACAACCCTCCGAACCCCGCAGCCGCCCCATCGAATTGCGAGTGATTTCTTTCATAAAACGGCCGGGACACGGAGAGGAGTTCTCGTAACTTCGCCCGGGGGCGTCTACGTTTCACGATCGTCGCTCGAAGGGAAACTGAAGAGGAATTCAATCTGGTCCATGTGACTAATGAACGCATAAAACGCCCTCCACCCCGGTTGCGTGTTTCATCCTTCCTCGGCTGCTACTGTTTCCCTTCGCGTGAAAGAAGAAAAAGGAATAGAAGGAACCACGGGCCAAGGAGAAAAGTCTGTCGGCTACGACGGGCTCTCCTTCGAGGGCTAATTCGTTCCTTGAAGCCAGGTAACATCTGAATTTAAGTCTTCATTTCTCCGCGAAACTCCTTCCGGCTTCCGACCTCTTTACCCAGACCCTCTCTATTTTCGGTACCGACCTCGCCATTCCGTGCGCTGAATAATTCTGCAAAGTTTGTCCACTTGATCCGTTCCCGGTATTTCAAGGACGAGCGGCATCCCCAATGTCTTTGGCATTATAGCACGCGTGATGATCTGCAGTTTAAATCGTTGGCTACGCATCCTACATCGCATCCGCATCGAATAATACCGTGAGTAACTGTATCCTCGAACGGAGTGAACATTGAAAATAGAGAGGCAGATGAAGAAGCTGGAATTCCCGAGTAATAAAGCCCAGATTATCTGTCGTGTAACGTTCGGCCAATATTCATAGTCTCCTCTCTGACGGAAAAGGAAATTAATCCTGTGAAAGTTTGTAGGCATGATGCCCGATTGAGAACGGTCGAGGAAGCAGCAAATAAGAAAGTTCGCTGCCTTAATTATTAAGAGGGCCGGATAAGCATCGTCAAATATCCGTGCGCGCGATTCTTTCAGTCGCGTTCGCTCGCCGCTCCGCACCGCCCGGAAGTTTTCATCCGCGTGAATGTTTCGCGAAGTTTCATAATCAGATGGAAAACTTCGCCGGAGTTAAAACGAACGAACGAACGGACGAGTTTCTTGTCAAACTCCCTTTATCGTCATGGAAAACCGATTCTACGGGCAGCCCACCCCCCGGACGCACCGCCACGCCGCGCTGGTTACTTTCGGTTCGAATGCGCCGCTCGAAACTAACACCGTCAACAAAACGCGCACCTCGTCCGCGCCTCTTTCGAGTTATGTAACGCGTGACACTGCGACAAGGTTAACTGTTTCAAGTTCAGGCGACTGCGAAATTGCTGCTAAAATGTAAGAGAGCCCGATACGATTACGAGTAATCGTTGCGAAAGGTTTTCCAGCTACTACAACCGCCTTTATCAAGTCACAGGAAATTAGAGCATAAAAGAAACATTGAATAACCATTGAAACATTGTCGAAAGACATCTCTCGTTTACGTTTTGTACTAGCAGCACCGAGTAAACAAGGAATCGTGATTATTAAAAAACTTCTTGTCGGTAAACGAAAAATGTCGCTGACATTTTAGCCATGCATCTGAAGACAAGTGGCGGTACGGTTTCCAAGTGGCGGTGTAAACGGTGGGACACGATAAAAACAGCGCAGGCTGGCTTTTTATTTATAGGAGCATATGAAAAATATCAGTCGTTAATGTTACGGAAGGGAATACGTTCCGACGCGGCGCAGTAGTTGCGGCACGTTTTGCGCCGGCCACTGGCCACCATGTTACTTACTTAATGGGTTGTGTGTTCGGCGAACGTGCCTTCTGTCTGGCGCAAAACCGAATCCGCTCTTCGGGATAATAAATCACCGGAATCCGCGGACTGCGGCCGCTACTTGCGCGAACCTCGCCGGAATGAATGGAGTCCTTTAATAAACGGAACAACGGCGACGGTCTGCGAAGGCAAATAATAATGATTTCCTGTGATTTGCATTCTCACTTTTCCGAACTCTCCATCTCGCTTACCATCCGAAACTTTTCCTCCTCGTTGCGCTTCATTATACGGAAATTACAGGTCACTGGACAGCCACGAAACATAAAATAAGATGGAATGGTTTTGTGGAAGCTCTGGAAAGTCTTTGACTATCTGTCCAGCTAGTGGTGAGGGTTAGAAGTTGGCCACCACAGTACCACCTTGTCATTGAACAACTATAACACTGTCTAACAAACTTTTTTTATCTTTTCAGATAACTGTTGGATGGATCTTATAGAGTTTTTGATGTAAATGACTGTAACAGGTGAGTTAGATAAAACAAAATGAACACTGAGCTGATGAAGATTTTTCAGAACGTTTGCTCGAAGTTCTAAATTGAAGTAACCGTTGCACAGCTGCTAATCACCTTGGTGTACCGACATGTCGATTAATCGCAATTCATTTTAGCGTGACAGTTGGCCCATTGTTATGGTTCATTGTCCGTACGGAGGATGTCGGGTCGGTAGATAACACAATATCATGGTGGAACACCAGGCGAAGGAATTCCGTCGCCGCAAGAACTGAAATCAATTTCCCGGCTCGTGTATCAGGTGACCATTAGGTGAAGGAGAATGCGGGTCAGTGGCCTGATTTGGGATTAGCCGATAAATACCGATTATCAATGGCCCGGCAGTGGTAGCGGCAACGGCGTGGCAGCGTTCCGCGACTTCGAGCCGTTCATTCCCTCGGTTTCAAGCCCGGCAGAAATTCCCCGGCAGAAAAATATACTCGGCCGACGGTAATTGCTTGGCGAATTCACGGCGGAACGCCACAGTGGCCGGGCGAAAGTTCAGGAGTGGCTGATCCGCCGGAGTTAACGGAGTTTCGTTCCTCTTCCGATGAATGCCTCTACTCGCCGTCGAAATTGTTCGTTTCGAGTGGGCCGAACGAAAGCCTGGCCCCGGCTAAACGCCGCGAAGGCTTCAGCGATTTTACGAGCCGGTTGAGTGCCATGGCCAACTTTCCGTCGTAAGAACGGTTTGCTTGAATCGCGTCGACGGGGATGAGGAAACCGCTCGTGCGCAGCCTTCGGGATTTTTTACGGCGAGTCATCGACAACGAGCCGGAGATCCGATGAAAAAACGCCAGCTACCCGCGGAACAATCACACGGTAATTAAAAGATCCGGTTAACCAATTATTCCGTGGAGATCGAGTTATTAGGATTATCCGCTTTTTGCCCAGAGTTCCCGGAGTTTACCTTTATTTTTTCGTCTTGCCCGAAGTTCCGCGTGTATTACTGGCGGTGAATGAATCAGCTCCTCGTATAATTATCTGGGACTACACCCTCTTATAATACGGTGCTCGAAAACCACTGTTTCTATATGACATGGTGTTAAATCTCTTATAACACTTTTTTTATACGCTGCGACTTTTGACGCAACGCTCTTTTCTACTTAAATTAGGTAGAACTCTCCAATCCTACATGTATAAGATTTTTTTTCAATGAAAAATGAGAATTATTTTGATAACGACCTAATTATTTATGACTCTGAGCCCATAAATAATGCTACAATGTTTTAATCTCGTTTTTCAGTGAAATATCCCAATGTGCGGCTCGGCGGCAGGATCGAACCCGCTACCACAGATCCGCAGTCGCGCGCTTTAACCACTGAGCCTCTGCGCGCCATTTTCCGACTTTCCTCTATAATTGTCTCGAATTTTTTCCCTGGAAAATTTTCTAGGACCGTAACGAACAAAACGAGAATAGAATCACGTATATCCGTCGTTCGAATCGTGAGTTATGGACTTGAGTTCATAGAAAAATCCCCTAGAAAAAAGCACTTACATTTTTCCTCAAATTTTGTGTTACGAACATTTTTTTTTTAAATTAGCCAAATCGGTCCAGTCGTTCTCAAGTGATGCACTTATCAACGAACAGAATTGCACTTTTATTTCTATAGAAAATATAGATGTACAGTTTCGAGTGGAGCCAATATTCGTGAGGCGAAGGTTAAAGTTCTCGCTTGACCCCCTCCAGTGTTTACGACAACGTGCTAAGAACTGTTGTTCCGTAGCATGCCCTGACAATTAAACCTGCTCACATCATCGCAGCTTTAATTGGTCGATCGGAAATCGATACAACTAGTTACAATAATACCTCGCTAACAATGGAACACGCAGTCGACGGCGCGCAGGATTATTACGTTGGCAAGCTCTTTAAGAGCTTTGAAATTAATGAACGTGAAGGCATGAACGCTCACGTTACTCCTTGCCCCGCGCAAAAACATCTGCACACGAAGTTTCTGGTCTGTCGAACAATCCCCGTTCGCCTCGACGACTATTGCGGGAACATCTTCGGATGCACAAACCGATACGCTCCTGCGAGGACTGAAACCACTGTCGCTGGCCGAACTGGGTCAGTACCGACACCTTGAGAGCATTTAAACTTGGTCCTAACAAGGTCCCTTGGGATCTCTCGAGCAGTGTTTGCCCCGTAAGGAATATCTATACCTATTCCGGCCGAGTCGGTCGAAACTATGGTTAGGATGGATACCGGATACTCGACAACGGAACGATGTTTCGAACTGATTGTAAACTAATATCCCGTTCGATTCCGGTAGGGCGTGCTCTATATTGATACGAGCTAACAAAGCTACCGCGATCTAATTTTAATGCCACCTTGTCCGGACAAGAGAGATACTCCACTGTAACATCTTCATCTTCATCTTCGTCGTCTTCGGATTGTTAAATAATTTACTGGCATCTCTTTCACCAGTCTTTTCTTTGCTTTCATTATGTCCTGGTTCATATTTTCAGTTGGTAAAAATCGCGATAGTGATCTTATACATTACTGTTCATCTTTTATCTGTCAACATAGATGAATGCAACGAAGAATAGAAAGAATGGTACGTTCAGTTGAAAGCCAGTGACGACAAGAGCTCTGCGAGCTAGCGTAAACGTAATTCCAATGGAAAATTAATTAATTTCGAGCCGTGTAACAATCACTTACGAATCACGTTCGAAGGAGCGGTTGATTGCGGCATTTGTTTGCATTTTAGTTTCATAGACGGGAATCGATTCAGAAATTCTGCCAATAGCGCGGTCGTACGGTTCACCCCGGGATCGTTATACAAAGTTCGAAATCGGGGTACCTAACCGTTTACCAACAGTTTCGCCGAACGAATGTTTAATTATCAGAAAGTCGAGAAACACCGAATCGCAATTTACCATTGATATCCTCGGGATCGTGAGCTCGGCCGCTCGCTAATTACACCGTCCCGCCATTTTGCTTCAACTCATCGCATACTTGTCTGCGCGCTGACCAACTTTGGCACAAAACACTTGTACCTCTCGACCCGCGAAAGTTCGCTGGTAGAGGCGAAATGGATTTTGTGTTTTCGGCGATAGGCGCGAGTGCCAGGCACGAAACACCTTTTCGAAGTCCTCTTTCGGTTCTGTGACGGCGAATGGGGCCGATTCGTCTAGCGAGGCACGTTCTCTGCGGTTTTGCGCCAAAGCGAATGCCGACTGACCTCTGGCACGTTACTGAAATTTCAGGCGGCAAAACGAGCGAGCCGTTCTGCCTCAACGAGTGATCTATTTCCCGCGAAATTTAAATTTCAAACATAATAGCCACGCTGCCAACGCGGCAGACGCTCAGTCAAGCAATTCGTATTCTGTTAAAAAAAAGACACCATAGAATACTTTAAAAAACAATTTTCAAATTTTATATTTATTCGAACGAACACATCGAGTGTTTATTAATGTAGTTATTCTTCCTTCCAATCTGGAAAATATCTTCAGTAATGAAAAAAAGAAACGCAGTGATAAGACTTGATCAAGAAACCATTTGTTTGAAGCATAATAATGTTTGTTTCGTTACATAAGTAATGAGCATGGTGATTTTGGTAATGGTAAGCAATGGTAATTTTTTAAAATATATTTTGTTTATTTATAATTAAAATCAAATTTTCAACTGGTGAATGCAGGTGGGTTCGAAAACTGCATTTTATTCTTTATAACAATGGTATATACAGTTTTTCTGTTTAATGAAACTAAAAGAAAAACGCCCTGTTCTCTTTCTTTTCATGCCAAGACTTAAAATCCAAATAAGAGGGTACAGCCCTGTAGTCGACCGCAGTCTGAGCAAACCAAGATTCCTGTCAGGTTCGTTTTCCTGATTTGATTTGAAATGCAAATGACAGTAAAACGTTGGCTCTCTCATTAGTCTACGTAGCCTTTTTTATTCCCTGTTACGCTTTGTGTGATGCGCGTGGGTCTCTCGCTTTCGACCTTAGTGAAATAGGATAAGTCTAGCTTCAAATTTCACAGAGGTAGCAGACCTCATTAAGATTGATCACCGTAAGCAGAATATACACGGTGCACATCAAACAGAGAATAATAAATAAATACTCCTGTAATACATTAAATTAAAAAATAAAAGTCATTCAATTTTGTCCCCGACTGTAGTTCGTCTAGTTATGACAGAGATTATTTTGCTGGTGTCAGAAGCAACCATCGACCACTCTTACAACAATAAGATCCCGTGGCACAGTTCCTGGATAGGCGGTTGTTAAAAATTCCTGGACCGCGATGCGGTGGTTTAATTTTAATGGCCGGCTTAATTAAGGTCCCCGGGGGCAGGGCCGGCCAATATTCATCTTCCTCCGTCGGCCGTTCGCGTAATTCGATTTTACAATGAGTTGCAGACGAGGATTTTTGAACACGTTCCCTCATTAGACGATCTCCATCGTGCTCTTTGTGAAATTCTTCTTTTCCAGTCGCTTGAGAATTCACAGCGGCGAGCACGCCGCGAAATTAATTCCTTTTTATATGCACCGACCCACCACCGTGGCGGCACGGCGCGACGTCTCGTTTTCTCACTAGCTCCCCGGGAAATATCACAAATGCTCCCCCTCCCCCTTAGATCCTACCTTCGTGGGGATAATAATACGACACGAAGGACACTCGAACCTGGCCGCGGAACCAGGATCGCTTTCGTCCCTGCCCCCGAAATCCTATTCGGATACGATCCCATTAATCCGCTCACCAGGAACGGATTACAGGGATAATTTTGCCGAATCGATCTTAATCAGCTTTCCATCCGGTACAGGCTGTCAGGGAAATTCGACGATCCGTCTAGACCCGATGCCACGCCGGCGTCAAGTGCTAGACACGCACCTAATAAAACATTTCATTTCGTCGGCGGTTTCGCGCCCATCCACTATTCGTCCTAGCACTGAAATCATCGAACGGAGTTCATACCTGAGTTCATACAAAAGAGATCTTCTTTTTCGGATGTGAAGTAACCGACCAAAGTCGTAAAACTCCACACCCAGGACACCCGAATTCTTGAGGTCAGAGACAAGCATCGTGCTCTTTATACCCATTACGATTATGCAACCATGACAATTCCATTCAACTTGCGTTTCCATTGAAGTGCTGAGAATCTCATTGAACTACCAACACGGGAAACACTGTCTGGTGGCCCGCGATCCAATTAATGGAACACTAGTTTCATTTGATAAGATGCGGCTCATTTCAACTTTCTCCAAGAGCGATACCGTGTTTACGCCACTGCCAGGGCGTCCGGGGCCGAGCCTGCTCTCCAGTCTGCTCCCGAAACCGACTCAATTGTACGTTTCCCCTCCAAACGTCGCGCAACGCTTCGGTAGCCCACGTTTACGTTAGACGAGCTGATCGAGATTAATCGCATTCTATCGGCCAGGGTCTGCCTCCTCTGATTGACGACAACGATTAATGCAGGTCGTCAGATTGTGCTCAGGGTAAACCGGCGTGTCCTCGATGCGGACGCGTCCACCATGGAAGCGTGCACCTTCGCTACGTGATGTTTGCGTGCGAGGCACATGTCCGCTCGCGTTCTCATTAACGGCCAGATGCTTGTTGACGTATCGTTCGCGCGTCATCAGCTCTACCTCTGTCCCGCTCGCTTCCAGCCTGACGATTTTCCGCGGAGACGAACGTTGTCTTTCTTTCTCTTACTCGCTGTCTCTCTGTCTCTCTCTGCTCACTCTCGTTTCAACCGTTTCCCCGCGGACGGTACGTTCACTTCCCCAAGAGGATCGGACAAATAGCGGACGGTGAATAATTCATCGAGCTGCGCCCGCACTTTTCACAGAAAAACTGGATTAACCGAGTCACCATCCCTGTGTTCCCTCCCCGGCGCATTTCTTTTTTGTTTTCGGTCCCGCAAATTCATAGTTCGTTAGCGGCTGGCCAAACGAAACGCAGAGACGCAGCCTCCATATCGTCCAAACGGTTTCGTTGTGGATCCAGCATTTCTGGGAAACAGGTGTGTAGGAACTCCTTGCAGCGTATCAATGTTTACAATTAGTCGCGGATCCGTATAAGCGCTAATGAAATACAATGTTTGATTGTAAATTAACGATTTGAGTGGTGCGTCTCTCGGAAATGACAGACAGAATTATTTGTCGAGATCTTGAAAATCTATACGAATATATGTATCATACATTTATTTTTAATTTAATTTAATATCAGTTTATTTATCTTATTTTGAAGGTTTTTAATCAATATTAATATAATGGATCCCATGGAAATCACCGTCAACGAATTTAACCGACTCCAGATTTGACCGACAACGAATTTCACCGACTCCAGATAAGTAAGTACATTATTTCTTAAAATTACA
Organism: Lasioglossum vierecki; assembly: GCA_028455595.1. NCBI lineage: Eukaryota > Metazoa > Arthropoda > Insecta > Hymenoptera > Halictidae > Lasioglossum > Lasioglossum vierecki. The sequence continues at coordinate 1,629,550 of CM052339.1, forward strand.
CTAAATCTGAATAACACATAATAATGATAACAAGGGAGTTTTGTTCAACTAGTACTTTAAATCGCAACACTGTGCGGCGCGTCATCGGGCACATCAGAAGAACATTTTCGCGCCAATGAATTGTCCTTGTTATCGCGGATGGCCGTTTAATCCAGCTTTTTCGATCATTTCGTCTATTCGCAAGCGACAGACGTATCGATTATATTCGCACGACAAAGTGGCTTTGTTTGCCGCAGCTCGGAGGACCACATGTTTTCCCTGCCACGGGACCGGATCGGTAACTAGTTTTTTAATGGTGGGATCCACGGACAGGGCGAGAGACACCGAGCGTGAATCTCGTTAGTGCGCGAACGACGACGTCATTGCTTTTCGAAAATTCGTTATTTCGACAGCCGCAACCGAGACCGTGTTCGCGTCAAGCGAGAAAAGTATATTACAACGCGACGACACTATCGCTAAAATATTTTTGCGGTCGTGTAACCTCGTTTTTACACGAGTCTAATCGGCAGGTAGAAAAAAGGCGTCTTCCTGTAAAGTATTCCAAATTTAATTTCAATTTTATACTTCTAAATTGTGAATATTATCACGTTTTTATTAGCTCGCTTTCTTGTTTGTCTGTTTGTTCGGTGGCAAATTTTGCAATTGATTTTAAACTAACTTCCTGATGAGCTAGAGACTTGAAATTGCACACATGGCTCAGAACTAGATGACAATGCATTATTCAAAAATTTTTTTTTGAAAAGTCTTACCGTTTCGGAGAAAATAACAATTTACCTTTTCATCCCCCGCGAGCTACGTCATCGCGTTCAGTGATCCCCACTTCGTTCGACAACCCCCTCTACTTTACTATGCGTGCGCACTCTGACTCGTCCCCACTTCACGGACCCATTTCGCCCCGACGCGCGAACCATCAGTACTGATGTACTGATGTAGTACATCATCGCGCGACGATCGGTATCGGTAGTGCATCATCGCTTTGTTTACCAAGTGGAATTTACAGTAAGGTTAGTGAGTATATAAAGTGTTAATAAAAAGCAGAAAATAATTATTTAAATAAAAATAAATTTTTAAAAATACCACGTTTTTAAAAATTTATTTTTATTTAATTTCCCCAACGATCGACCACAATAGTCTAATCGGCAGGTAGAAAAAAAGGCGTCTACCTGTAAAGTATTCCAAATTTAATTTCAATTTTATACTTCTAAATTGTGTTTTGGTCACTAATATCTAAAAACTATAATATAATCGTGGTTTTTAAAAAGTTTTTTTTATGTTTTCTTTTCTCAAATACGAAACGTCAAAATAGAGGTGCTGTTTCCTCGGAAGTATCTCTACCGAACGATTTGCTTCACGTTCACGAACACTGGCAAGATCTCGAGCGAACGAACCCCAAAGTAATTCCTCTTTTTCCCAAGCTTCTTCGAGCGCATGTAGGGAATCGTTGATCTCCTTATCGATCGAGTCCGAAATAAAGGCATTCGCATCACGGGCCGTTACATTACGCGAAATCAGTAAACCGGATCGCGAGTGTACGCAGCAGGACGATTTGAGTGCAGCACCAAAACGTGAGAGAGAGAAAGAGGGTGGTAAAAAATAGTGTAGGCTCCAGCCAGCCGTTATCGGGCTCTCGCGCGGCGGTCCTCTTGATGGCCGCTTTTAATCCGTTAAATGCCATTTCCTTGTACACGTCAACTGCGGACCAATGAACTTTCGAGGCTTCGAATATCCGCCACTTCTCCTGCCATTCACTGCCAAGGGCTGGGCATTCTCAAGTAGCTCTCTTAGCCTACTCTGCCGGGATCCCATCGGGATTCCCCGTGTGCGTGTACACAGCCACGCGTGTACCGTGCGATCCTCTAGACAAGCGGCCGGGCCGCGTGGCTACGACACCGGAAGCGGGGATTCCTATCCGGGAAATTGCAGTCAGTCCCAGCGCGAAATTCGTGAGCCGCTCACTCTAGCCTGGCGCCGATTCTCCAAAACGTTTATCCTGGAAAATGAAGATAAAAGGTGTGAGCGACGAACGGCAGAGAGAAAAAAGCTAACGACACGTTGGAACGGTGAGTTCCCGGTTCTAGTTCAACCTCCGTGGAAGGGGTTAAGGGTGTGGATCTGAATGTGTCCTTGAAAACTTTTCTATCGTCGCGCCAAAACAAACGAGCTGGTAGAAGAATTAAGTAGGGTGGTACTTAGTGGGGGTACTTATTCTAAATACGATGATTATATTTGTTTGATATTGTTGTAACTTTGAGAAGCTCTATGAAGATCACTTTAAAAATTTCATACGATAATGGATATTTTTTGAACATGTATTCTAATAGGTGAGGATAAGGGTATGGATCGAAAGATCAACCTATGAGGGACGCATACCAAGATCGCCTACTTTTTGCATTTTCGAGGTGTAATTTCGATTATTCGACAGCCCTTGAGGTTCAGTTTCTTAAATATCAAGTGATTTAGCTCCTCGACATTCAACTTAGTTCTTCTACCGGTAGCTCGTTCGTTTTGGCGCGACGATCGAAAAGTTTTCAAGGTCACATTCAGAAAGGGTTGAATAGTGTCCACGCTCGCGAAGCGAATAGACAGATTTCCCATACACTGACGCAATTCGATGATACTCATTTCCGTGCGCATCTCATTAAAGTACGAGGCGTAAAACGCGCGGGGGAAACGCGCGGAATAAACCGGAGGACTGTGGAAGAAAGGAATCGATGCGGGCAACCGTGAAACACGCCACTGCTACGCCGACGACGCCGCGTAATCGAATTTTTTTCAGTCCTTTCTCCTCCGCGCCACACCCTCTGCCTTCTTCCCGCTTCTGTTTCCTTTTTGTTTCGGGAAGTAGACGAGGCACCGGCTTAAAGAGAATTCGCGATCAAACGGAGACACTCTTTCGAGAAGAAGCGAACACCAATTGCCGGGCGTGCACAGATGGCCTCCTGGGAACTCTTTGCGCACACAGATTTTTCCTTTGAACGAACGGCGGCGCAGAACGTCGAGAAATGCTGTTCGATGGCTCGAGATTAAATTGTGAGTTTCTGAGCGAATTCTTCGGTACTGTTGTGCGCGCGCGTATTCGCTCGGCTAAGAAGCTGTCGGCTGCCGTTTCTTGTCCAGTAAAGATACATAACCCCTGCTAGTTAATGCTTTTGGTCTTGTCCAACTAGAGTTCGATCGGCGTGAAACCGTCGCGCGTTCATTCCATTACTTCCGTTGTTCTGTTCCTTGTATGTTGGGGCGCGTAACTATATCGAAAAGAAAATAATTTTTTTTTAAATACCATGTTTTTAAAAACGGACTAAAAAGTATAAAATAATTTTTCCTAGTCGCATACCGATTCCTAACCTCGTACAAACAGTGGTGAAAATTTGTGATTGTGAATTCTGAATTGCTATGAAAATACTTGTAAGATTTCAAACGATAAACACAATCACTCAAAGGTTACTGCAAATAACTTCATACACCATCGATTTATGCAAAGAAATATAGTAATTTTCTCAGTCCCTTAATTAAGGCTTAAGTGTTAGCCCGTTACTTGTTATAAAGATATTTTTGATTTTGAAAATACGGTATAACACGAAATAATATTTTCTAGTTTATCCGCGGCTTGACTCGCGTCCTGGAAATGCTTCGATGCCCGTTTGTTACATTCACGTCGGCCGTTCATTGCTGACCGCGAGATATCGTGGCGTCACGGTTGGCCTGGCAGCTAGCGAAAAAAAGGCAGCGATGCAAGGTGTGAAAGGAGCCGGGGTGTATAAACGGATGGTAAAGGGAGGAACGTGGTGGAAAAATGTTTGAGCGATGCGACTGAAACCACGGATGAGATGGCGACGCTCATAAATTCTGTGAGTACGCTGGCCTCCAGGACTTGGTCCGCTGCTGTCACATGGAAGCACGAAAGCGGGAACAGACGATGAGAATTGTAATTAGCGCGAGATCGCGCGCGTTGCTCGTCGTTTTTATCGATCGCTGCGAACAATGATAAATGGAATTGCAAAAGAACACGCGATCGCGAGCTTTTTTTTAGTAATGCTGCAACGACGCTTTATTCTTCTTAATTAACTCTTTAAAATAGATTCCATTTTACGACTCTTTAAGCTATTTATGTATATGTTCGCGCCTTTCTGGTAAATTACATTGCATCAATAGGAAGTCGTTATTCCTCGATGATGTTATCTGTTGTCCGGAACACGTTGCAAGATTAACAGTAAATATTTGAAAGATAATTAAGTTAAAATTGCGCGTTGAAGAGCAAAATAGTCAACATTGTGCAGAATCATGTCATGTAACTTTAGTAAGAGACTAAACACTCTGTGTAGATCCAGTTATATAAAACTAATATCATAGTTAGATGAGTTGCAAAATGATATAAAATATTTTGTTATGCAAAGTCTGCGCTTTGAAAGGAATCATTTGAATTAATACAAGCAAAGAATGATAACAGCATTCCTTCTACGGTTGCTAAATAGTGTAAAAATAGTTTTTTTTTTTTGATTACGAAATTTTGCAGACAAATTTTAATGGCGCTATTTATCGTCTTAATAAACTCGAGCTTATTGATAACTAATTGTTAACGACCTATTGTGCAACATCTAGAACACTCGCCCCACCGCTTTACCATATACCTTTACAATTTTTAAAACAGATACAGAGATAAGAATAATTCTTGGCATTGCGCAAGAATTTACTGAAGCACCGCCGTCGGTAGACGACTGTGATACGTGTCGATTATCTGTTCGAGATTAGCCACCGCCGGGCGTCCGATTCCGCAACATACATTCGCCTACCAATTGCATGCACACAAAGTATCGCTGGCGCTTGTTAATAGCAGCGTGTATTTTTCACGATCACGCAATGATCGTGCAGTTTTCTATCTTCTATCGTGTAAGGTTTCGTGATTTTCGTGCAATCGAACGCCGCTGCGCTGCTGTTAGCAACGTCAGTCTTGGACGATTAGCAACAAGGGTACAAGGCTGGCCGATGACATTGTGGAAGCGGCGGCGCAGCGGAACGTTCTGTTCACGAGACATAGCTCTGGCTTGCATGTCTGGCAACCTGAGTGCCAGGTCGTGCCGAGGCCGCGAGCAAGCGCCAGTCGACCAAAACGAGGAAGGGCTCTTCTTAATTATGCTACCGGGGTTCCGCACGAGACACAATATGGGGCCTTTCGGCCCGCGCCGGGGTTCAATCAGGACGCGCGATGAACTTGCGGAAGAATTCTGTTCGTGACAGAGCCTTCCGTGAATCGTTCGTTCGCCTGGCTGGATACGATTAATATTCCCTCGTACGACGGAAACTACTTTTTCCTTCTACAGCCTAGCTGGAAATTAGTGCCTCGAGGAGACTATTTGTTTCCCAGTTCAATGAATGCGCCAAACATTCAGTTTAGTACACCGCCGGACAAAATTGTGAGTTCGCTTATTCAATAAATATATAAAAAAAGATATAAAAGAGAGAGATACAAAGATATAAATCCTCAAATATTTATTACGTAGTACAGAACGCGAGTCACCTATGACAAGCCATCTGAATAACTTCTACAGTTTTTGACATAGGGAAAAATGTTTAAAAAAAAGTTATTTGGTTCCGAGGATCTCGAGCCCTTGATCAGTGTGATTTTATTAATTTATATATTTCATCCTGTTTTATGTTTATCACCTTAAGTGACTATATCATTGTCCACCATATTCCAACGAGATCATAATCAGCAACATCTATCATTTGCAAAATTTTCAATTGTTGCACCGCCTCCGAAAAGATTGTATTGTATTTAATATTGGTATTTAATATTTTATTGACAGTTGGTATGTATTCATACAAAATGGAATGGAAATGATTTCATACTTTTTAGTGCATTTCAAAGTCGGTTTAATTTTTTATTATAATCAAAAATATAATTTCACGTATACGAGACGTGATTTACATTATTCAACAACATGTAGGTGTCTTTCGAATAATGGAAATTACGCTGTCGAATATTTAGAAGGCGCATTCCGCACCCTTGCAGTCCTGGAAATACGAGTCCACCCCCTTATGGAACAATTTAGCGTCGTTTGGCAAATAACAACGGAGACAAAGTCTACCAGTCCATCCATCCCGTTAACCAAACGTTCCCGTCGATTCGTGAGAGTCACGCAGCTGGCTATGCCGTCGTACTTTTGTCATTTTTATTGCCGCAACTGATAACTCCTCTAGTATACTGCAAAGAAACACGGTACCATTTTACGTTCGAAGTAATCCCCATAAGCATCTGGTTTAGCAAACAGACTTCGGGACGCGAGTAATCACAATCCAATCTGCCTTCTCTTTTGGTGTTCTTCTGTATTTTGTCCACGCGATAGTTTCATGCAATAAGTCCAAAAGCTAATGTTTGTCACCGTGGTGCGAAATTTTTATCACTAGATGGCTGATCTTTCTTCAAATTTGCATTTCTAAAATCTAATCGCTGGAATTAGAAATTCCACTTTAACAAACGTGTGTGTCGCGTGCAAAGGAACAATTGGAAATTCGAAAATATAAAATAAAATTAATATATAAAATTTCTTCAACTTTTTTTAATATGGAAATATCGTGCGACTAACAATTATAACATTATAACGAATTAATTATAGAACTTGTTTTCACAATCAGCAACAAGAAAATTAAAACGATTGACTTGTAATGATATGGACAGAGTAAGTTATGGATAATCAGAATTTAGTCGAGAATATAAACTTTTATCTTATCTACAACCAGCAACGTACTAATCGTTATTATGTATAAACACGGATTTGTCTGGAATTTTATTCGATTTATAAGGAGATAGAAATATCAATAAAATTGAAATACCTATAATGATAATAACACGTTTATCATACTCTTCATCAATCATAGTTAATCAAAAACATTTCGCAACTGCATGAAATGAATATCGCAATTCAGTAATCAAACCGTCACTTATCGTCTTTAAAGTATTTCATGAATATAGAGTGTTTCTAAAATGTTGTACTTTCTTGATACACAGCTGTGGGCAGTGATGCCAAGGCAAGGCGCATCGCGGGGCGCTAAATTCAAATTATATTTCACAATCCCAACAGTGTGCTCGAAATATCAATGTGTAGAAGTGCGTTCGTTGATTGGTAGAGTGAGCATCACGCGTCTACCAGTTCCAGGAAACGGAAGGTAGTATGCATAGGGAACGCACACGCAGGTAGGCTGGCGCACGCAAGCAGAACGAATCCTCCTCTGACAAACATTTACTGTTGAACTCGAGCCGACGGTATCACCGGCTCTTTTCGCCGGTCGGATTCCGCGAGAGAGCTGCAGAGCTTGTATGTGTATCTGCGCGCGACAGGAACGCGACGAATGGCCCGGATCCCTCCCTGGATGATCGCACAAGGAACTGGTGCCTTGGCGAAGCGCCATCGATCTTTTCCATCTCATCGAAGAAATTGCACGAGCACGTGTACCGTGAAGCGCATACGCGCACGTGGGAGATTGATGCTGTAACCCGTAACGCGTCCGCGGCCTATACGCCAGGAAACTACTATGCAGAACGAATTGACGACCATTGATAGCTTCCAGCAACGCTGCGCTATTTCCCCGAACATCGACTTCAAGGCAGAGTCGCCAAATCAGGATAGTAGAAGAGAATCGAATGGAAAAAGTTAGTCTCTCTCTGTCAGTGCCGGATTAGTAGGTGACAATGCGATATATGCGCGAGGGAGACGGCACGCGTCACGTGACAGAGCCGTGATGGAACAGCGTCGAAGAAGGGGAAGGTCAAGTAAAAAGACAAGACTTAATCTAACGACGCTGTTTCCGGGAAACGTCGATTTCCACGAGCAACCTGTCATTTGCAACTAACTATTACCACGAACATTGTTTACATCAATTTATCCTCGATTATCCCTATCAAGGAAGTACAACAGTTTTCAAATATTCTATATCCATGTAATACTTTAAACATAGCAAGTGAAGAAGTTTGTCTGAATACTAAACTGCGACAGTAATTGAATGCAGTTGTAAAACGTTTTATTATATCTAAGATTGATGAAGAGAGTAAGAAGACAAGTAATGATTGTACATCATTGACTCTAGGAGAACCAGCTGCTCAGGGCTGGCGTATGCCATAGCAAAGTCCCATGGAAAAGCAAAGAAAAGGAGTGGCAGTTGGCTAGGTCTGGAGGGTTGATATGGAAGTGAATATGGCCTAAGCGCCGAGAAAAGACCTAGTGCTGATGAGTCAACCGGATGCGGGTGATGATGCGAAAAGTAGACCCCCGCACCCGTGTTCACTAGGCTGACAGGATGAAGAACAGGGTTAAAAGTTCCTAGAGGGTGAGTTCTTTTCACTAACTCATGATGCGTCATGACTAGTGTTTCTCATCCTCAAAAAGAACAAAGGTCTGGAGGGTTGAGGTAGCCCAAAAATGGGGCAAAAAGGACCCCGAGAATTCGGGTCAAAAAAAAAGGTTGTGTTCCATGGTAAACCTGGATATGTTGTCTCTCTTCATCTTCCTCCTTCCTCTCTCTCTGTGTTTATATAGACAAAAGTGGTGGCAGAAAAAACTTTGGGTGTGACCATTTTCATATCCTCTGTGAGCATAGTAGGCCACGCGATAACTCTAATAAAATTAATACCGTGCCCGTGTGACTGTAGGACTGGCTCAATCCCGCCTTTCGAGAAAAACTAATTTAACGATTCATCGAATTCAGTTTTTATCAATCCTCTCGTCCTTATCCGTATTATGTACATTATTGATGCCTGACTACTATCTGACTCCGTCGACGACGCATCCTTGTTCCTACGGAAGGCAGGAGATAGCGACCGATCGATGAAAACCGTCGCGGCAGGATCGTTCGGTGGAATCCAATTTTGGTGTTCTCGCGTGAGAAGCTGTCCGGAACGGTCTTTTTACCGGCTTCGATGAAATTGAATTCCTCGCGCGACGGTATCGTGGCGGGGCAATTATCGGTGACTTAGCGGAGGGCCAGGGGTCCCGGAAGGCGGTTGGGGAGGGCAGTATTCCCGACGGGATAGGTTAAGAAACGTGACAAAGTCGGACGCAGAAGATCGTTTTGCTTCGCGTTACAATTGCGACAGACCGTCGTGGGATTTCACTTTCCCGGTCAGCGCATAGCGGAACTGCGAGTCTACGACAATACCACGCAAACTGGCGGAAAACTGCCAGGAAAATAACACTCCCTGGAGAAAACAAGATGACGGATGACGCCGCTACCTGTTTTTTCCTTTAAGAGTGACACGCTTCGGTGGTCGCGACGGGACTCTTACTTTCGAGCGAGTTTCACTGTTCGACCGAAGACCGATTTATTTGAACGGCCTCTTGGTTTCCGCTATTGCAGTGCCAATTGACTGCTACTAGTTCGGCATCGATTCCCACCGAATCAGAATCTATTTGCACGGTTTGCCGCGTTCGATAGCGTCATTGGCTTAAAATAATATGACTATTCGTTTAAAGCAAACAAAGTTACAAAGTGGATTAAAACGGTGATCCTAATAAATTTCGAGTGAGGTTTGATGGGTCCCTATTATATACGGAAACCTATTTTTTTTTGCACGCACAGCAGGGACCCGTCAACCTGCTCTCGAATTTGATAACATTTGGCGCTGGCTCCCAGCGCTCTGTATAAGTGGAGCTTAATGGGACGACAATTGGACTGGTTCGTCCCTGAAAAAACCTCCGGTCCCTTTTCTGAAGTGGGGGTGCCATAAACCACTTGGGCCAGGCAACGAAATCTCTGCGACTCCGGCTGGAGTGTAAGTATAATATTATCGTTGGATTCCAACATGTTCCTTCCATACCGATTCAGATATTTGGACATTGTGCAACTAAAATTTGAGTGCATGGTCTATGGAATTTGGGATCAACAAGATTCAACAAAATAAGGCCACGGAACATCGCGTCATAAACGCGTACACGACAAAATATCGATTTGCTGCACGTTTCAGTGCTACAACCAATGTAAAATAATTGACGTCTGTCCATGAACTATCATCGTAGCAATAATAGTAGTGGTACTTCTACGCGTACGCGTCTGTGACGCGACGCTCCGTGGACACAGAGGACCTAGAACTTGTCTGCATCAACTGTAAGTCACAAGCACCAAGTAGAAAAACGGTTCTGAATAAAGAGATACATTCAGATACATTTAATTATTCGGATTTTACGAGCAATAAATTAATTGTTTTAATGTTAATCCATTCGGGCCACGTTTTTCCTTTATCTATGATTTTGTTTTAATTATTTGTAACAGGGGCTGCCATCAAAGAAACTCAGAAGTCGAAAACAAGAGCCACCCTAGTACACACGTGTTTCACCGACCAAGGTTAATCGGCTATTAAACCGACAAACGATTGGTATGAAGTTCGTCTTATTGTCTACAATGTCGTTACGATAGATATGTCTTCATACCAGTTATAAAACATTCTTGACATAACAAATCGTCGAATAATACTTATGCAATTTTAATTTTTGCTATACATATGAGATATTACATCACGGTAGAAATACGAACGTCATAGAACAGTCATTCATGCATTATATAACGTCGAGAGGAATGTCATCTATAATCTGGAACGTGTTCATTGATACTTATTGCCCTTGATTATACAACTAATAGGTTAGCTCGTAGGCATCAGATGTCGAGCAATTCAATTTCTTTGTTCATCATTCCTATGTAAGGAGTCTATTCAATAACTTGAGAAATTTCTTAATAAAATTAAGAATATTTAAATGCAAATTTAAATATCTTACAAAAGGAAATACTCTATATTAAAAGATAATAATATGTACATCACACAGTTTTATTTTCTTACTAGGCTGTGGATTCTATAAATTGACGAGAAAATTGTTAATTTGCATACAGATACTTAGTCTAACTACTAGAGTTGTTACGCTGTGCTTGAGATTCAAATCAGTGCTGATATCACAAATAAATGATCAAAACTAATCCGACTTGAAGAACCACTAATGGAATTGATAACACTGAAAAAAGATATAGAATTTAATCCACTTGAACAGTTTCTGTCAATAACGATATAAGCTACTTCAAACATTAAAGTAGCCCATCCATCTGGAACGTGAAGAAAATGACTAGATTAAGAAAATCCGAAGTCTCATTCTCCGTATTACGTGAGATACCGAGATACGAGTATTTCTATATAACGTACTACGGTAGATGATGATTTGCTATAATGTCCCACTTTGACACCATGACTCAACTTTCTTTGAAGTACTTCTATGGTTTGCACTATCGCTAGTGCATCTTCATAGAGCTCTACTTGCGTACATCCGCGGTATCGGATGAACCACTGATTAGTCGTTCCGCGACCAGCTAGTCAGTTGCTTGCAATCTCGTCCAGTATGACGTTCGATTTCACGGTCGTGGTCTCGGTCATCAGCCTGTTGTGCATCGCGAGACAGGCGGAGCCAGCTAGAATCTTAGCGCTGGTCCCGACACCTTCTTACAGCCACCAGATTCCGTACCGGCGATTATGGCTCGAACTGCACGAACGTGGCCACGAAATCGTGCTCGTCACGTCGAATCCGATCCCAAACATGAACACCACTACGTTCAAGCAGATCGACACCGGCGGTGCGTACAAGGACATCAGGAGCGTAGATTTCATTAAGCTTCGGTTCGACAAATTTGATTGGATGTCATTCGTCGACGATTATATGTTTGACATGACACATAGTTTCGCCGAACATGTTCTCAATCACACGGATATGAAAGCGATCTACGCGCCCAACAGCAACGAAAAGTTCGATCTAGTGATTGCCGAAATGCTAGCGGCTCCCAGTACATATGCCTTCGCTCATAGATTCAACGCGCCGTTAATAGGTATTTCTTCACGTACAATTTCTATGAAAGATTAATTGAAATTATTTTAATTGATTTTATTATGCTAAGTGTTCTTGCGAATGAAATAATGCCATTATATTAGAAACTTTGCTAACTTTATAATATAAACAGATATTTTTGTTTATATTATTATTTCTTCACATTTACGTAGAATTTATGCCAAAGGTTAATCTACAATTTAATTTAAGGGAACGTACAGGTGAATCGTATAAATGTGCCACCTTCGTTCATTAACAACATACTACAAATAGTACTCTCAATATGCGTATCTCTTGTAGTATCGCGTTTCGATTATAATTATACGAAAATGGTTCGCGTAGGAGATAATATTAGACACCTGCTTATTTGATAAGCGATTACGTCAATATAAAAGATCAAATTAGCCACGTAAATATTGACCGATCTTTTATCTTCTTAATCAGAAATTTTGAATGGAGCAAAATTCTCTACTGAATGATATATGAATATATAGAAATAAATTATGTTTACTAAAATACAGGTGGTACAAAAGTCAGGCTGGATATGGAAATTGCTAATGTAGAAACAGAGGTTTTTAAATCTTTTTTTATTTTGCCAAACAATTATTGTTAATTATTTTCTGTTTTGTTGTACATTTAGGTTTGAGCTCACTGGGACTTTTATCTTTTACTGAACACGCGCTCGGTGGTCTGGTGTTGCCATCGCACGAGTACACCTGGGAAATGGAGGCGCACGTGGGGTTGAATCAGCCCTTTTGGAAAAGACTACAGAATTTCTATAAAGTATGGCGGTGCGTGTACTATACGTACCGTGATATGTTACCACGCCACCAGAAATTAGCAGAAAAGTACTTCGGCACCACTCTGCCTCCGATGCTCGACATACAGAAGAATACCAGCCTTATATTTGTCAACCAAGCTGATCCCATAACGCCAGCCCGACCGAAGCTTGCGAACATGATTACCTTCTCCTCTTTCCACGTCGAGAAGAACCTGCCTCCTTTGCCCAAGGTACATATGCGAAAAACTTGTGTTAGTTTAATCATTCATCTACACAGGCAAATGATTATCTTCTATTTTTTGCTGGAAGGATCTGAAACGCTTTGTGGACAGCGCGACCGAAGGGTTCATCTACTTCAGTTTGGGCAGCAACGCTATGAGCTCGGATTTGCCTAAAGAAACCCTACAGGTTTTCCTCGATGTGTTCGCCAAATTGCCCTACAAAATTGTGTGGAAATTCGAGAAGGACATGCACAACAAGCCGGATAATATCTTTGCTGGAAAATGGCTTCCCCAGCAGAGCATTCTTGGTACAGTCTCATTTTTTTACTTTATAAGAGACCTTACAAATAATTTTTTATAGAGTATCATTATTTCCTTTGGTATTTCCCTATGTCAAAATCCCAAGAATGATATTTACATAGTCATTCTCTCGTGAATCTTGTATAGACATTGAAGTTTGGTTATTAATCGTGGAACACTGTTATATAGCACACCCCAATGTCAAGTTGTTCATCTATCAAGGAGGTCTACAAAGTAGCGAAGAAGCGGTGCACTTCTCGGTACCATTATTAGGATTTCCAATATTGGCAGACCAGGATTATCAAGTACTCAGAATGGAAGCCCTGGGTGTTGCGAAATACATGGACATCACGACTGTCACAAGGGAGGAGTTGGAAACTGCTATTCTGGAGGTCATACAAAATAAAGAGTGAGTACTCACAGGTTAAATAAGGTTTGCAAGAAAGTATAATTGTAATCGTTGTGTTGCAGGTACAAACAGAGGATAGTGGATCTGAAGAAGCTCGTGAACGATAATCCATACAATATGGTAGATCATTTAGCATGGTGGGTGGAGTACGTGATTCGTAATAAAGGTGCTCCACATCTTCGTTCAAATTTGGCTTATCAGCCATGGTACCAACGGTGCGATATGGACATTGTGGTATTCCTGACAATCGTGGCCGTTTTAATAATTTCCAACATAGGTAGTGTCATTGCGAAATTGGTTATACGCTCTTATAGTCATTATCAAACGATATCTAAATTGAGGAAACAAAAAGTTAGTTAATTATAAATTATACTCATACTAGCATAAAAGTATATTTATTCGTTTTGATTCTTGTAACGTTTTGTGGCGAACTATACTATTCGATTCAGTGATTGCGGACGTTGTCAGTGTCACTAGTGTCGCTTGGTATATTTAGGAATCAATTAATATGTGAATAAACAATTATTATATTTTAAAGTAAGTTTTCTGACGACATTTTGCAGCAGCATGATGCATAACAATTCAAGTGTACAGTGCATGATTGATAAATCTTGACCAATGAACAAGCACGTGGTGCATTAATCGATTGTTTTTATTACATCTTCGACATTAATTAACGTTAACGCGCGACTGGTATAACGACGTTATAATATCGTGTAGTACAAATAAAATCAGTGTGATAATGAAAAACTTAAATTAAACTTCGACCTTCCTTATTCGGTTTTTATCCACGTGACGAGTACAATACTATTTGGCCTTGATGGTCAAGGAAACGTGACAAAAAAAATTTGCTTTGTCAAGTAAAAATCTTTAACGGTTCACATCATACGAATACCATTCATGAGTGATAAGATAAGTGTAATCTCCGGAAACATGTAACAACTACTATTTTATTTTTACGTTATCAGAATGATATTACCATAAGGAAATTAGAATTTGATTTCACGATAGTTCCTTTAATTTTATTTAAAACCGAAAACCGTTATTTTAAACAATATGCAAAAATGATTCAAATAAAAGTTATAGTACTAAAGCAATAAATCATGTAGAATGTTTTTAAAAAAATGAGTTAAATAATTAAATTTCGTGATCAAGGGTAGTACAAAAACATTATGTTTTTATGAGTTATCATCAAATGTATTTTTATTAATCAAAAGTAATTCATTGTTTTGAATGTGCAACACGCTGAGAGTATTATTGGTGTGGGATCCTTATTAAAAACGAAAATTGTTCATTTCCATGGAGACAATCTGCCTAGCTACTACAGTTGTCACGCTGTGCTTGAGTTTCAAATCGAGATCGATACCACAGATAAAGAAACAACTTGAAGAATGAAATCCACTTGAGTTATTGCTTCCATTAGCGATATGAGGTACACGAAACATAAACATGGCTAATCTATGTAAAAGAAGAACAAAACGAATATATTTTTTTTCCTCATAGTCGATATTACATGCTGACATCCCAAGTATTACACCACAGTAGTGTGGTGGACGATGAATTGCTATAATTCCCCACATTGACACCGTGACGCAGCATCATTGTGGATCGCTTTACCGATACTGTTTCTTCATGAAGCTCAACCTATTTAAATCCTCGGATGCGTCAGATCCGGTAGTTAGTTGCTTCGCGTCCAGTTTCGGAAATCGATCAGTGCTTCTCTTCAACGATGAAGTTCGCTCTGCCAGTCTTGGTCATCGGCCTGTTGTATATTGCCAGGCAAGCGGAACCAGCCAGGATCTTAGCCATCGTCCCGACACCTTCTTACAGCCACCAGATTCCGCACCGGCGATTATTGCTCGAACTGCACAAACGCGGCCACGAAATCGTATACGCCACACCGTGTCCGGTCCCCGACATCAACTCCACTACGTTCAAGCAGATCGATCTCGGCCAAACTGCGTTCGAGAACCTTAGGCTCGTCAGTTTTATTAAGTTACGATTCGACAAGACTGACTGGTTGGAGTTTGTCGAAACATATTTGTTTGACATGAGTTACGATTTTACCGAACTTACATTCAACCACACGGAAATGAAAGCGATTTACGCGCCCAACAGCAACGAGAAATTCGACCTTGTGATGTCCGAGATGCTCACGGCTCCCAGTACATATGCCTTCGCTCATAGATTCAACGCGCCGTTAATAGGTATTTCTTCACGTTTACGTACAATTTCTATGAAAGATTAATCTAATTGAAGGAACATTGCTTTAAACAAAATTATTTTAGTTGTTTTTATTATGCTAAGTGTTCTCGCAAATGAAATAATGCCATTATATTAGAAACTTTTTTTTGCCATTATTTTAGAATATTTTATTTTAACATATTACATTCTCAATACCTGTATCTCTTGTAGTATCATTTTCGATTTTAATGACACTTAAATGGTCGCAGAGTAGTAGGAGATAATATTAGATACCTGCTTATTTGATAAGAAATTACACGTAAATATCGATTAATTCCTGATCATCTTAATCATAAATTCTGAATGAAGAAAAAGTCACAACTGAACGATGTATAATTATATAGATAAAAACGATGTTTATTACCAGTCCACTTACAAAGCTGTCAGGTGTTACAAAAAGTAGATTAGATATGAAAATTTCTAATATAAATATGTAGATTTCCAAAATCTTTTAACATAAATTTTTTTGTTTTACTACACTATAGACAGTACACTAATTAGATTAAACAAATTGTTACATTTTCGAAGAGTACTTTCATCTTTTATTTTAGGAAAATTTTTATTTTAAGGAAAGGTTATAGTTGTGGCGTCTTTTCAAACGCTTTATTTTTCTTCTCTGTTTCCTTATTTCCTTCTGCATTCGCTTAAGCCTCCTGGATATTTTCTGCTTCTTCCACATCGCCCATATCTAATATTACTATGGTGCCACACAAAGAGAAAAGAAAATATTCTGCAAAAGAAAGAAAACACGTGATTGACTCTTGGCACAAAATACACTAAAGTCGCGTTTGCTTTAAAAAAAATAATGTCGGTATGCGATCACTGTCCCTGCAGAACACGGGCTGTTGGACAGTAAACGCGACTTTACTGTAAAACTGTGTCGATAATGGTATGGAGTAGGGGTACTACAAGTTGATCGAAGTAGAAGGTGCGTAACACTATCTTTTTTTGTGTACATTTAGGATTGAGCTCAATGGGGGTTTGGACTTGTACCGAATACGCGCTCGGTGGTCTGGTCTTGCCGTCGCACGAGGCTACCTGGGAAATGGAGACGAATGTGGGGTCCAATCAGCCATTTTGGAAGAGACTACACAATTTCCTTAAACTCTCACGGTTCCTATACCGCACGTACAGTCATCTGTATCCGCGTCATCAGGAATTAGTGGAGAAGTACTTCGGCCCCGGCGTGCCTCCGCTGCTCGACATACAGAGGAACACCAGCCTTATATTTGTCAACCAACCTGCTCCCCTAATGTCAGCCCGTCCGAAGCTTGCGAACATGATTACCTTCACCTCTTTCCACGTCGAGAAGAACCTGCCTCCTTTGCCCGAGGTATGAATGTATACCAAAAGTCTTACATCAGGAAATTAACACATTAGGACAATCCTTGTTTAAATATGTTGCTGAAAGGTTAACAGTGGCTTCTAACAATGTTGATCTTTCAGTTCCTGAAAAAAATAAATTAAGTAAAAAGTAAATAATTAAGAAGCATAAAAATACACGTGTAAAGTCTTGATGATTATCATCTATTTCTTTCTGGTAGGATCTGAAACGCTTTATGGACAGCGCGACCGAAGGGTTCATCTACTTCAGTTTGGGCAGTAACGCTATGAGTTCGGACATGCCAAAAGAAACCCTACAGGTTTTCCTCGACGTATTCGCCAAATTGCCCTACAAAATTGTGTGGAAATTCGAGAAGGACATGCCCAACAAGCCGGATAATATCTTTATTGGAAAATGGCTTCCTCAGCAGAGCATTCTTGGTACAGTATCGTATTCTATTTAATGTATCACCTTCCAAGATGATTCACGGGACATTGATTATAACCCTGTGGATCGATATGCCAAACAAAAATTGTGTTTATCTATATTATGAAACAGGAGCTACTTGCATTTTTTAAAATAATTTCAGTAGGTCATTAATATAATATATTTCAATGTAGTAGGTCGAAAATAATTTAACTCAAAGTCATTATCATCGAGGTCAAAGTGATCGCGTGCCTTGTTATCATCAGAATTTCGTGTCAGTCTCGTGTAATCTCTTCATTTAAAATTATAACCGCCAAATATTTAAAATAGACGTTATCTCGAAAGAGAATTAATTAGTCGTAATTGTAAGGATGCAGTATCTTACATCGTTGAATTCTTTTGTTTCTATTTTTTGTCGAAAACTGCCGATGACTTTTAAAAGACCTTGAAAATAACTTTTTCTGCATTATCACTTTTTCCTTTTGTATTTTCTTATGTTTACAATCCCAATAAATATATAGAGATAACCATGTCCTCGTGAATCTTGTATTGACTTTGACGTTTGATTATTAACCGTGGAACACTGTTATATAGCACACCCCAATGTCAAGATGTTCATCTATCAAGGAGGTCTGCAAAGCAGCGAGGAAGCGATACATTTCACAGTACCATTATTAGGTTTTCCAGTATTGTCGGACCAGGATAACCTAGTGCTCAAGATGGAGTCCCTTGGTGTCGGCAAATACATGGAAATCTCGACTGTGACGAGGAAAGAATTGGAAGCTAATATTTTGGAGATCACAACTAACAAACAGTGAGCACTCATAGTTCTTACGAAAATGATTTTCTACATCAATTGACTGTCTTTTCTCCGCCAATTTCTTATGATGTTTGCAAGAAAGTATAATCATATTCGATGTTTTCCAGGTATAAACAGAGGATGGTGGAACTGAAAAAGCTCATCAACGATAATCCGTACGAAATGGTGGAGCATTTAGTGTGGTGGACGGAGTACGTGATTCGTCATAAAGGTGCTCCTCATCTTCGTTCAAATATAGCTCATCAGCCATGGTATCAGCGCTGCGATATGGACATTGTGGTATTCCTAACGATCGTGGCCGTTTTAATCATTTCAAACATAGCTAGCATAATTGCGAAAATGGCTGTGCGCTGTTACGAACATTATCAAACTATATCCACTGTGAAAAAACAAAAACTTCGGTAGCTACAAATCGATACACAGGATACAAATGGATACTGATCGACTCAGTGATTGCGGGCAGTGTTATCAGTGTTGTTAGGAAGAAGCGTGCACGATAAGCAGCACGAGTAACACACACAATCAAATATTATGTAAACACCGTGAGTATGTGAGGAAACATATCTTTCTGTTATATAAAATAGTTTAGAGAATTCTGTCGCCCTAAATCGCTGAGCAGGTTGCTTTCCGAAGAGGAACCGAAAATTGAGAAGCGGGTTGCCTTCTGAAGGGGAACCGAAAATTGAGCTACGTGACAGTGTGTATTTTTCAGAGAGAGAGAGAAAGAGCGCGAGAAAGAGAGACTTCTAGTAGGCCTTGAAATGTCTATGTGCTTACAGCCACCAGATCGCGTACCGGCGATTATGGCTCGAACTGCACGAACGTGGCCACGAAATCGTGCTCGCCACATCGAATCGAATTCGACGAGATTCAAAATGTAAATACAAACGGGGCAGTATGTTCGGTGTTTAAGAAACGTTATTAAATTTTTATGTAAATAAAAGATTTTTAAGAAGTGTAGTCATTGTTTTCTCTGTCTAATATTAATTAAACGGCGCCCAGGGACGGAGATTGCCAAGTACCATGGCTTGCCTTGCACTTGGCAGCAGTGATTGCTCTTTGCGGAGTCATTCTCGCCACATTGCCGCTCCTCTTTGAGAGGAGGCGTCGAGCGCGGCGTCGACATGCGTGCTCCGTATGCCCGCTATCGTGTCCGACCATCGGTACACGAACCTCCTCGAGGGGCGGTTTCTGGACCGGGGCGTAACGCCCCGAAACCATGCCACCCTCTCGGCCGGCACCCTGCGAGCCAGCTTCGAGTCAGATGTAAGCGAGAGCTGCGGCTTGCAAGATGTCCCTGTCTAGTTGCATCAAAACGGATGGGATGCTATCCACGCTCCTCTTAGGCACGAATCAGATGCTGTCCACCCGGAGGAATCTCTACATCGGCGAGGTGGCCTCCACCTACAGGGTAAGAAAAAAAGTTCCAGCTCTTCGGCTGCCCGCCAGGCGGAGACACGGCCCACGGTTGCAGAGGTGGGCCACCGCCCCTCGAAGCTCCTGTTCTTCTTGTTAAAAAAAAGGGGTGGATTATGTTAGATTGACAATGGATCACTCGAGGCACATTAACCAAAGGTTCAATCCCTCCGCCCAAGTTCCAGGACCCTGCCGAAGAAGTTGGTCTCGGGATTACCCCACATGGCAGAGGTAGTATTATGGTCCTCAAGGACAAACATTGTTTGGGCCAAGCGCGGAGCGGTACAGGTACCAAGCTTGCCTAAAAATTCCCCGAATTCGTTAATGCCATTGTTGGCGCGATAGAACATCTGTCAACCAGAAATTTTCTCCCACTCTACCATCGCATACCTTTACTCCACTTGACCACGGACTAGGGGAGGGGAGACCTCGTAGACAAAATTATGAAAGTGGAATCACATAAAATCTTTTCTTCCGTGGTAGTAGTTCTTGTAGTTCTGAAATAAGTAAATGTACTAAATTTTGTGTGATGTTTCCTGGTGAAATCTATTATTATTGTAGTGCTAATTTTTTCGAGTACCACCATTAAAAAGTCAACGTTATTGGTAAGTAACAGTTTTTATTTTTGAGAAAGTAAAAAATTGCGTACACAAAGTATACATGGAAGTAATGTAATTTATTACATTTTTTGCAACATTGTGAGTACTAAAAATTTGCCTGCATGCATTAATGTAACCAATCACTGTCACGGGCTAGTCACTGAACGGGTTGAATATACGGTTTCGTTAAAACCATCATTAAATTTTCAAATTAAAACGCTTGTTATCAGAATGTATAATCTTCCACTTTTTCACCACAGCGATCTAATATCTCTATAAATTCTAATCAAACTTTATGGCGGGTAGATTATCATGGAATATTTGATGTTTTATCTTGTCATAAATTATTGAAACCACTAATTATCCTTTTGATGATGATAACAATCGTTATTAGACCAGCTCCTGCTATTATCTCAATATAAAGTTGTGACGTCAATCTTTTCATTGAATACATTTCCTCAAGGAATAATTTTAGTTTTGTAGAGTATTAATCACATTAATTTTTCTAACATTCAAGTTTTTTTTTACATAGTACGTTACAAGAAATTAGTTTTACAACGTTTTGTTTGATTACTTCTAATATAATTAATATTATTAATGCTATGAATATTTTAAACCGAATTGTAATAAGTAAACTATAAATTTTCATTGGTACACATCGTGAAGACCATTGATAAGCGATAAGATAACTGCAAGCTTCAAGAATATACTGGGTGTCCTACGGTAAGTGCCTTTTGATATATCTACGGACTTTAATAATAATTTTATATGTAGATTGTCACAGTGACAAAAAATGTTCAATTTTTATATTTTATAGTTTTGATGAACAACTTTTAGAACAGACAAGAATCAATGTGTGCGTCTATTACTTTTAAACAGTACTGTAGCTTGCTTTCAAAATGAACTGTATATGACACGAGTCTCTTAGTTGGTAAGCAATGGAAGTCAGCTTATATAAGACATATCACTTAATTCATCATTTTCTCTCAATGATCACCGCGGAATAATCACACGTAATAGTTCACTAGAACGTCAGCAGTTAACGATGATTGACAGACCGATAATAAGCGAACAGATCAGAGATTGCAGAAGTCATTGATAGCATTTATTGATATTTCTTATGTAATATAATTCAAATTGCTTGTCATCTAAGAGTTACTCTTTAACAAAGATCGAAGAAAGATTGCTTAACCTGGTTTTTTCAATGTTTTTTTTAAATGTTTTTCATTCAAAAACATTCGTTCCTTCGATTTGCGATTCCTTCCTTCCATTAGCGATGTAAGGTACATAAAACATGAATGTGGCCAATGTGTGTAAAACAAGAAGAAAATTAAGGTCTTCTGTAAGATCATAGACGCTTATATAGATTATTACGACGATGACGTTTCGTGGACAGACGTCAATTATTTTGCATTGGTTGCAGCACTGAACAGGACCTTAATTTCCTTCTTGTTTTACACACATTGGCCACATTCATGTTTTATCTACCTTACATCGTTAATGGAAGGAACGTATCCGACAGATTCCATTCTACATTTTTCCAGTATTATCTAGATCTTGTGTTCGAAATTGAGAGGGATCTTGAGTTTTGCAACGTCGTGTAATACGGTGGATAATGAATTGTTATAACGTCGCAACTTGACGCCGTGACTCAGCAGCATGATCTATGGATTCTACTACTGATACTACTCCCTCATGAGCTCAACGTTCTTGAATTCGCGTTAACGGGTGATCGGATGATCAGTTGTTTCGCGGCTAGCTCCGATAGTTGATCGCTGAACGTCTTCTACCATGAGGTTCGATTTGATGCTCGTCGTCTCGGTCTTCGGCCTGCTGTGCATCGCCAGACAAGCGGATCCAGCCAGGATATTAGCGCTCGTCCCGACACCTTCTTACAGCCACCAGATCCCGTACCGGCGATTATGGCTCGAGCTGCACGAACGCGGCCACGAAATCGTGCTTGCCACAGCGAATCCGATTCCAAACATCAACTCGACGACGTTTAAGCAGATCGACGTCAGCGCAACGTACAAGGATGTCAGGGCCTTCAATTTTGTTCAGCTTCGATTCGACAAGGTCGATTGGTTGACGTTCATGGAAGATAATCTGTTCGAGATGGCTGAGACTCTCTCCGAACATATATTAAACCACACGGATATGAAAGCGATCTACGCGCCCAACAGTAACGAGAAGTTCGATCTCGTGATGATCGAAATGCTCGCGTTGCCCGCTACATACGTCTTCGCTCATAGGTTCAATGCGCCGATCATAGGTATGTCTTCACATTTACGTACAATTTATGTCAAGAACTAATTTACCATTCAAATATTAATATTTACCATTCAAATAAATTTACCATTCAAATTCACTCATAAGAAACATATGGAATTGTTGTGTAAAAAAGATATTTCAAGCAAAAGATGTATGGTATTGAGCAGGACATACAACGTGATAGTAATGATAATTACAATAATTCTTTACATTTACGTACAATTTATGTCAAAGTATCATCTACGATGTAAGATAATGTACAGGGAAATTTGTTAGAAGTGAAATATTATTAGAATAATAATTTAGTAGAAACCGCACAGTCTAGATAAAATCAATCTTGTCATTTTACCACGGTTTTATTAGCTTGTTTTCTTGTCTGTCCGTTCGGTGTAAATCTTGATTTTAATATAATAATTTAATATAATAATTTTCTTTTTTGGTGTACTTTTAGGGTTGAGCTCACTGGGACTTTTCTCTTTTACTGAACACATACTCGGAGGTTTGGTGTTGCCATCGCACGAGTCCACCTGGGAAGTAGAGGCGAATGCGGGGATCAATCAGCCATTCTGGAGGAGACTACAAAATTACCTAAAAGTCTCGCGGTTCATGTACCGCATATATCATGATCTCTATCCACGTCAGCAGAAATTAGTAGAAAAATACTTCGGCCCTGACGTGCCTCCGATGGCTGACATACAGAAGAACACAAGCCTTCTATTTGTTAACCAAGCTGATCCTATAACGCCTGCCCGACCAAAGCTTGCGAACGTCATTACCTTCACGTCTTTCCACGTCGCGACGAACCTGCCTCCTTTGCCCAAGGTACATACACGAAAAACTTGTGTTAACTTAATCATTCATCTACACAGGCAAATTATTATCTACTATTTTTTGCTGGTAGGATCTGAAACGCTTTATGGACAACGCGACCGAAGGGTTCATCTATTTCAGTTTAGGCAGCAACGCTATGAGTTCGGACATGCCAAAAGAAACCCTACAGGTTTTCCTCGACGTGTTCGCCAAATTGCCCTACAAAATTGTGTGGAAATTCGAGAAGGACTTGCCCAACAAGCCGGATAATGTCTTTATTGGAAAATGGCTTCCTCAGCAGAGCATTCTCGGTACAGTATCGTATTTTATCTAATGTATCACTTTCCAAGATGATTCACGGGACATTAATTATCACCCTGTGATACAGGATACACCCTGTATGATACAGGAGCTGCTTGCATTTTTTTTTTAATAATTTTAGTAGGCCTTGTAGTAGGTCGAAAGTAATTTACACCAAAGTCATTGTCATCGAGTAATCTTTTGTTTAAAATTAAAACCGTGTAATATATAAAATAGATATTATCTCGGGAGAGAATGAATCAGTAACAATTGTAAAGATACAATATCAATAAGGTAATCGTTGCGACATCGATTTCTAATCAGTTAGAAAACTGCCGATGACTTTCAAAAGATCTTGAAGATAACTTTTTCTGCAGTATCACTTTTTCCTTTTGTATTTTCTTATGTTTACAATCCCAATAAATATATTCAGATAATCATTTCCTCGTGAATCTTGTATTGAATTTGACGTTTGATTATTAACCGTGGAACACTGTTATATAGCACACCCCAATGTCAAGTTGTTCATCTATCAAGGAGGTCTACAAAGTAGCGAGGAAGCGGTGCACTTCGCAGTACCATTATTAGGTTTTCCAGTATTGGCGGACCAGGATTACCAAGTGCTCAGGATGGAGGCCCTCGGTGTCGCGAAATACATGGAACTCACGACTGTGACGAGGAAAGAATTGGAAGCTGCTATTTTGGAGATCATAACTAACAAACAGTGAGTACACACAGTGTCTAAGACAATGTGTATTGTAGTATGAATTACAGTAGAACCTCGCTAATTGCACGGAATCCTCGTTCGCTGCAAACTAGCGAGTCCAGCTACGAGTTGTTAGAAGTTCTTGAACTCGTGGTGGAGATTGTGATGGCTACGTAGGGCAAATACTGAGTGAGAAAGTGGAGAAACAGTTTCCATGATTGATTACCTCTATCGTTACACAACCTGTATTTTTGAACGAATTTTCGCTCTCCTTTCGCGTACAATGAGCGAAGTGCTACAGTATTGTGAATGTATTTTGACAGGGCAGTAGTACATACTAGGTGTCTCGATCGAAAAAGATCACCCAAATATTCAATAAAAAAATTTTTTTGTCCGGGTTTGCAGGAAAGTATAATTCGATGTTTTTCAGGTATAAACAGAGGATAGTGGATCTGAAAAAGCTCGTGAACGATAATCCGTACGATATTGTGAAACATTTAATATGGTGGACGGAGTACGTAATTCGCAATAAAGGTGCTCCTCATCTTCGTTCAAATTTAGCTCATCAACCATGGTACCAACGCTACGATATGGACATTGTGGTATTTCTGACTATCGTGGCCGTTTTAATAATTTCAAACATTGCTTCTATCGTTGCGAAATTGGCTGTACGATCTTATAAACATTACCGAAGGATATCCGCATTGAGGAAACATAAAGTTAGTTAATTATAAAATGACTGAGTACAAAGTTCCAACTTTTGATGATCTAAGATTCGCATACCAGCAAAACAATATATTTATTGATATTTATTGTAATGCGTTTTGTTATGCACTGTACTGATCAACTCATTGATTGCGGACTTTGTCAGTGTTACCACTGTTGCTTAGTATGTTAATGAATATAATCAATTTTTATATAGTGCGAGCCAGAATTTTTCAATATATATATTTCTTAATATATATTATTAATATTTTACAATTTCATCGTAGTTTGAAAAATTCTCTCTATGCATATATAAATATATCACAAATATTAAACAGTATACACGGCGCGGCGGAATAACATGTACTATCGGGCACGAGGTGGTTCCTTATGGAAAAATACGAACAAGACATAATAAGGAAATAAAATTTTCCTATTTGAAGCTTAGTTTTTGAGAAAATCGAGTTTAAAGTTCCGCCAGGTTCGCGTGCTTTAGTATACGCGCAAAGTAGAATCGGTTGACCATGGTCAGACGCGTCAGACGATTCGCGTGCACGAAGTAGAATTGGTTGATCATGGTCAGACGCGGCAGACGGTTCGCGCGCACAAAGTAGAATTGGCTGATCATTGTCAGACGATTTCTCTGCAATAGCACGTGGTTTTGCTGCATTTTGAAAACAATGTCTTCCGTATTTTGCAAACATCACATAATAAGATGTACATATTGAGTTGTTAAAGTAACATAAAATGTTTAAAATAAAATATTGTTACATTTTTTTTCTTTTTAACTGTTTAGAGGTGTGAGCCCCCTAAGCTGTCCAGATTTACTAATTATTTCATTCTTGAAATATCATCTCGGTATCTTCAGCTGGGTTGCAATCGGACGGAGCCAAAATCGTTCTCCCTGCGCGGCGTGCTACAGGAGATTATCAGAAAACGATAGAACTGGAGATTTTCTTTTCTCCGAGTACTTTTCTGTTCGCGAAGCTGACGCCACGGGAAGCTTCTTTGTTTCTTCGCTTGATAACGTGCCGTCTACTTCACCCTCTGATCCCCATCCCCATCACGTCGGTTCCCGAGCTCCATTCGCTGCTGCAAAGGCAAACGCTTCTAAGAATCAAGATGCGACGGAACGATAGTGGTGCGAACCTGTTTGTCAAGAGAGCGTCGTAATCGACTCGAGTAACGCAACGACACAAAAGCGGAGGGGAAAAAGAAGAAGGCTTGCGAAAAAGGTAAGATACAATCTGGATCGCCATTGTTTCATATGATTTGCCGGCAGTTATTGTTTTGTACGTCGCTGCCGCGAACTTTCACAATTGGAACGGCCTCGGCGACGTGTGACGTCTCGAGGATTTTCCGTGCTTTTTCCTCCGTGCACTTTGCCGAGCGCTTTGCGGAACAAAGAGCTGTCCATATTCCATACGAATCGTATCTCCTGATCTCTATCCAATCCTAGATTAAATTGTCCCAAATATTCGTATCGTTTACCATTAAGAACTACCCTTGTCAACGAAATAAACACTTTTCGGACACCCTTTACAGTCGCAAGAAACAGGAAGAACGTTAAATCAATTACAAACAGTGGAATCCTAATATTTACAAAGCAATCGTGATTACTCGGTTCCGCCAAAGCTATTGAATCTTATCAGGTCGATTTTTTTTTCTTAAAATCATGTTTACTTTGATAGCAGATGACGGATGGCACGTTACATCTTCAAATGCGATATCTTAGATTAGAGTACATTAACCGGGTGACCGTGCCTGGATAAAACCGAATTATCTGCATGATTTTTTCATTACTAGTTACAATTCTAAATGAATTAACGTGTTAAAATTTTATCTATTATTATTTTCAATGAAATAAATCCTCAATGATAAAAGACATTTCCGTGATTTCGCATTCTATGAAATTATTCGCGAGAAATTTGACTGCGTACAATCATCCGCAGTTTAAACATTAATAAACGCAAACAAACGATCCCGTTTGTACCGTTACAGCAGGTATTAAACAGTGTACGAGGAATATTCAACGCGACAATCTCTTTTTCATCTCGGCGCTTACCAGCCGCGTGCTTTCTTTCTTGTAATTCCTCTCTATTTTCGTTCCAGCCCGCCCCCGCTTCAACCCTCCGGCCACGCTTCCGGCTGCGCTGTTGCCCAAAGCGTTTAGTTGCCACCCTCCCCCGCCCTCTGGTAATAAAATTAACCGGATATAACGCCACATCTCCTACACCGGTGTCCCCCGAATTTACTCAGCTCTTCGAATGGTGGATAGCAAATCCCTCGCATGGGATTTCAAAGCACGGATTTCCGGGACACAGGCATATATTATGCATACACGCGTAGTATTTACATTCGAGGACAAGAATTCTTGAGAACCTCGAGCCGTCCTTAGATATAACCCCGGCTATTTTTACTGCAACGGGATCTCTGCATGCGGCCAATTAAGTATCGTCTCGGGACCTCTCTGGTCAAATATGCTAGCGAAGATCACCTAACGTTGATTCCTTGGAAGGTATGAGATATTCTATGTAGTAAAACATGCAATTTCCTTGGCTACTTTATCGTTACACGTCGCGACCGTATTAGAACACACTATATAAAAATCCATACAAATCTTATCAAAAAGGATTTGTCCCTTCTATATAAACTATATATTCTTCGAATTGAATTAATTAACCGTAAGGTACGACACAAGTTATGAGAGAGACACACTTCGAAACATCGTTCGTATTGAAAGACATAATGCTACGCATATTGGATCATCTAATAATAATAAATACGCGGAAAACATATACCGGAGAACATTCCACGGAAATCAATACTCGAAAAGGAATGTAGCGTCACGTGCCGGTGCAAATGTATTCGCGTACTGTTTCAAATGTGTGTAAACAAATAATCGAATCGGGATACACCCTGATACGTGCGAGCCTCGTACGGGATTCAATTTTAAATCCGGTTCAGCGGATCGTGACGCCTGAAAACATAAAAACGCGGCCGGCCGTAGTTATTGAACGAACGCACGGGCAAAATATGATTGAAACGTCATTAGCCAAACAATGATCGGAACGAATCGAATCAGAGGTGGATTCCACGGGAGTATCAAGGCTCTTCGGAAGCTTCGACCAGTCGGATAATTACTCTGGAGACGTTCGCGAAGGGACAAACGCAGGCGTTTACGATAATGCACAATGTAATTCTCATTGCAGTACTGGCGAACCATTTGCTGGCTATCCATGGTACGTGCTTGCACAGGAGACGGCATTATGGTTTCCCGCAGGACCTCCGTGGAAATGGGTCAGGAACGCCTGCCGGCTTGTGCTCGAACGCGATAACAGCCACTTAAACATTGTTCCCGGTTAGAATCGGGAACATCTTTCGAACCATTCTGATAATTTCGAGGTCGACACTGACTCCGCGTTTAACCGTCGTGCCGGACTGGTCGCTAAAACCAAACGTAAGATCAACTTTGCTTCAGTTTTAATTAAATTATTTCAGCAAAAATGTTTTATTCTGTTTAATTTTTATTCGAAGGATGAATACACTTAATGTTTTTGTATCAAATTATTGAATCGATTCGGTACAACTTAACATTGCAAACATGACAGTTGTGTTTAATAAAGAATCTTGGGAAGAGCTGGCTACGAAAAGACACAAGAAATAAAGAATCTAGGGACAGACACGAAATTATACTTGATCACAGCGAAATGGGTTAAAACAATTTTAAGCTGAAACGTGATTGAATTTTACACGTTTGTCAAATGAAAATATATCCGTTGCAATTTCGTTCACTTTAATTTGATTCGGTCGGATATTGGGACGGTTATACGTGCATTCGAATTTCATAAAAAAGTTGTTTACAGCACTATCGAACAATGCAGTTACAAATAAAACTACAACCATGTTTTCCAGCGGGTCGTGTGCACGATATCGTGAAAATTTGAATAGCAATACCGACATAGTCGGCATTAGGGACGGCATTGGTATCGTTTAGAGGCTGGGGAACTAGAATACCGAGTAAATTAAATTTTACCGGTTACGGCCTTGTATCAAACGCCACCGACCGGAAGTCACTTTAGCCCAGGTTTATTGTACCATGGAAACTGATAAAGTGATTTTGATTAGATTCCAGCGCCAGTGATTTCCCGATTTTTTTACGGTGCTCCACCACGAAATGAGGCTACTGTCACATCAATTAGTCCTACATGATTTTATTTATTTTCTTACAAATAATATATATGAACCTGTTGCATATTTTTACAAAAAAATTAGGTGGTCAGATGGTCAAGCGAGTAGTTGTGGGCATTGTTGGCAGAAGGAATTGTTACAAACATTGAACAGCGAGAAACAACAAATTTATTAATAATTGCTAACTCGGCGATCGATGGTGGTGGAGTGGGGAGAGACGGCTCAGCGAGTCAGCGCTCAGTAAGTCAGGCGGAGTCGGCAGGAGCGGACGGGTTGCGATATCGGGCGTGCTAGGATGTCCCGAGAGACCAGGGGTGGACCAGGGGTTCCCTGGTAAGTTTTAATTGAAATATTCTTGTATGCTTGTTGCTTTATTCACTCTTGGTCCACTTTTTTCACTGAACAATCATCTTCAATGTATCCCTTGATTTTGTTATCATCAGTTTTATTATTATTATTATTATTTATTTATTATGAACGTACCAAGGTCCATTTATACAAATGTTTACAATATATCAAAGACTTAACATAAATTGGTCTGAATTGAAAGTTTTCTGAATTGCCTCCCAATATTGAAGCAAATTTAAAGACATAGTCACGTCAAAACAAAAAAGTGATGGAGTTACTAGGGACTGGAAGTTACCACAAGAAATATCACAATGTAATTTTACTGTTTTCTACTTTTGCGCCGTGTTGATTACGTGTCGTTCACACAAAAGCAGACACCGGAAGTTGAGATATCCGGTCATGGGGTTACACTACCACCGAAGAATATATTCTTGTGATAAAAGTTCTTGACGCCGCTTATCCACAGTTCGGCGTTCTGTTGACTTCTTTTCGCATTTCGAATTTCACACGATTTTCACAAACGCAGTCGCCTGCCAGGTCCCGACGAAAAAGCCTTCAGCTCCCGATGGGAATTTGATTGCAAGCGATGAATTATTGATGACCGATAAAGCCGCGGAAAATAAGAGCACCGGCTTGTTATTGAATTTCCGGTTTGTTTTGCGCTGTTCCGCGCAGCGCGGCGAACAGCTGCGCGATTTTTGCGATGGCCGATCCTTCAGCACATGGATATAAGCGGTGGTTCACGCAACTTGCACACCTGAGTTTTGTATACAGAGGTTGCATCGTCTGAAAGGGTACATTATGCAGCGTATTTATTTTCTTTACAAGTTGAAGCGTTTCGGAGATTTTAAAAACATCGTCTGAAATGTGCCGGCATTTGTAACATTTACGAAAGTAAAATAGTTTTATTTATTAACAACGTGATCTTTTTATCTTTGTGAGTAGCACATTTATTTAATAGAATATATTGCTGTTTCAGATTTATCCATCGGGGCTTTTGCAGCACAATCGCAGTATTGCAGTACAGTAGTAGAAGTTTGACGTATGTTCGGTCTCGTGGAGCAACTCGACAGTCTTGTTATAAAATAATATCATTAATGATTAGAATATAATTTACATGTACATGTAAAAAACAAACACTTGTTGTATGAATATGAAATGAATAAATAAACAGAGTATGATAAACATATTTGCCGTTTTATTTGTTGAATCCCCATCTTTTCCGATCTTTCCCCGACACTTCCGACCATCTGACTTGACGCTGAGTTGTACTACTGAATTTCGGATACCTCCTTCGATATCATGTTCTCCTAATACAAAGCTCAATTCCCGAGGTTTTCGAAAGTTTTCGCCAAT